>CM060311.1:52775191-52977691 GCA_030674185.1 Monoplex corrugatus | reverse complement strand
CTGATAAGTAGATGTGTTCAGTGCTCAGCCTAAAGCTAAGAACACAGGATTCCCATGTGCCTTTGACATGTGTGATGCCATTATAGTTAGCAAAGCCTTCATTGTATCTGCTAAAAGACCGGTTGTCATTGATGCCTGAAAGTAATAGCCATTGACAAACATGGATCAGATCAACAGTGCGTGTGTGTGTGTGACATCAGTTGGGAATGCTTAGTAGAAAGTGTTTCATGTTTTGTTTGTCTGTTGACCTTGTTTTCTCACTCTCAAGTGTATTTTTCTTGTCTTTCATAACAATTCACACACCACATGTATTTCTTTTTCACCAGTCATGAATCAAAACTATCAGTCCCCGCCATTTACATCTTGGCCAGTAGCAGGTCTGATTTCAAGTATGATTCAAAGAAATTGGTTCAGCCCCACTCCTTCAATCCCTTCAGCATATCATTCTTTCTGTGTTGATGACCATGGCTTCTAACAATTTGAGCAAATACTGTGTGAATTTAACTCCTGTCAGTCTTCAGTTGCACCCTTCAGTCCCTCTCCGGTTGTGGACCTGATTCCGTTTAGAATCAATCCCTTTTACTTGCGTTCTTCAATGGTTGATGATCATGGGCCCCCTCAGCCAAATCACAACGGAACAAAGGCAATGGGGAAGGACTTCCCCCCACAGCCATTGTGTGTTTTTTTCATATTTTTTGGAGGATCATTGCACTTAAAGAGATTACCTTTGTGCTCGCCACTTTTTTTTTCAGTCCCATTTTTCAATCCACCCCAATGGTCACAGAAGCTAGCACAGTTTTTACAGTGCAATGATGATAATGATGATGAACATGATGCCATAGAGTTCTGTCTAGAGTTGAGACTGCGTGACAGAGCTGCACTATACACTTACTATCATAGTGTATCCTGAATCCAAAACAAGTGTGACTGCCCGCGTTCAAGCAAACAGGAACCAGAAAAAACACGAAAGAAGAATACGAATGTGTATTCAATACAACAAGACAAGACAGGTGCAAATTTTCGGCCAACTGGCCTTTGTCAAGCGTAAGATTACAGACAAACAAATACCAGATACAAAAATTTTGAGAAAAAGACTGAAACTTCCCTGCTGCTGTGTCTAATGTAAGAAAAGGAATAAACTAAGATGACATCATAATGTGTTTTTAAGTAAATATGATGTCAGAGCTGAAATGAGAACTATGACGCACTAGCAAAGAGTAGTATTTGGAATGTAAAGGATACCAGTATTAAATAATGCAGAAGAGAAAATATGGACATATGTTCGACAAATGGGAAAATATTTAATCAAGAGGTATGGCTGATGTAAATGGATCGTGCCTAGTGCAACGAATCTGGTCTGACCTTGGAATAGGTAGAAAAAACATCCTAAACCAACAGCCAAGCGGCTGAAGGGAAAACCGGCATCCTGGGATAAACCAGGCCTGAGATATACAGACACTGTGGTGTTGGTAAAAAAAATTTGAGCAGCACCTTCAGTGATGCATCCATGAAGTGGATGAGACTAGAATTTGTGGTCCCAGTCTTCCCAGTCAGCCCATAGCATGTCAGCACTGGGTAGGAAAAAATCCCACGATGATTTTTTGAAGGGACTGATGGGGATTCGAACCCACAGCCTTCCAATTGGTAGTCTGTTGTGCTAACCACTACACCACCGTGACTGGTTTTACCATAATTAGTTATTTGGCCATTGACTGACATTGTTGACAACGCGGCTGTGGTTCTTTTGCTCCATCTGGTTCCATCTGGTGTTCTGCTTCAAGTTCTGCTGGGATCACACTTGGAACATCCACACTAGTTGAAGATGTCTTCTCATCTCAGGCAGTGAGACCTGTCAGAAGGCTGTTTCTACAGCAACAGTATCCTGATGGATCTGTTGGACGATTTTTCAAGCAAAGCAAACAGTGGACGAGAATATAAATATTCTGAAACGCTTGGCTCCTGAGATTCGAGCCTTGGCTACATCTGCAGTCTTTGCTTACTCTAGCCCCCTCAAAGATTTCCTGTCAGCAATGTATTGGCGCTTAGAAAGCCCCTTTTCAATCCTGTCTTAGAGATATCTCTGGCCATCAAGTAGACAGCTCCTCTGGGGTGTCCTTTGTGGCAGCATCACTGTTATTTCTGTCCACGGATTAGGGCTGTCAAAAAGGTTGAGCACTACCAGCATAAAAGGTAACAAAAAGTAAACCTTCAATGTCAGTCTGTTTATTTTTTGTCTCTTTGATCGCGCTAGCTCATTTATCTCCACTGTGAACATGCAGTTTATTTATAGGGTGTGATTTCTTGATGTTTCACTTAGATGTAATCATTCCCTTTAATGCTGAGTGGCTTTTCTGACTTTGTTAATCTTTCACTCAAGATCTGATGGCTTGTTTTAATTGTAGCACTTAAATTCAAAATCGGCTGGCGCTATCAGCAACAACCTGTATGTTTATTTCCTATTGTTTTGTTAAAAAGAATGTATTTATTCAATTGTTGGCTTGTTTCTGAAATGTGTGTTAAATGTTTGGTGCGCTTGTGATGTTATTAGCGTGCAGAACATGGACATGAAGACAAGCACAAGCTCCGTGATCACTACGTCTGACGTCAGCACCAAAGACAGGTCCTCTCTGACTGACAGACTCACGTCCATCACCGATGAAGGTAAGATGTTCTTTGAACCTGTAACTTGAATTGACAAGTGCAGTCAGGATTCTGATTAAGAAGAGATTCTGAGCAAGCTGATTGTTTTCTGTTTGGATCAACAGGTATGCACATAAGAAAGCACATGCATTCACATACGCTTGCATGCAAACATGTACTCTTGTATGCATGCACACATGAACACACACACACACACGCATGCACGCACGCAAGCACGCATGCACGCACGCACGCACGCACGCACGCCACACGCCACAATCTCATGCATACACACACACACCACGCGTGTGCATACACACACACACACCACACGTACATGCATACACATACACATATACATACACATACACATACACACACTACACATATACCCACACGCACACATGCATTTGCTTACTCTGATATATTGATTTTTTTTCCTCTTTTCGTTTTCTTTCTTGTTTCTCTGAATCTGATTTTTTGGTTTGTTTTGGGGTGTGTGCGTATGTGTTATGGTTTATTTTTTCTTTTCTTGTCAGTCTCTCTCTTTCTCAGTTTCATAAGCACCCCCCACTACACATACCTGCTTATTCTTTATTGTCTTGGTCTCTCTCTTTTTCCATGCTTATGTCTGTTCCTGTGTCTTTTACCACCCCTATCCCCACCTCGACAGCCCTCCCCTCTCTTTAAACATGCTCATTATTCAGTCTTGTCTGTCTCTTCTTTTCATCCCTTCCTCTTTCTCTCTCAAACACACATACACACATATCTTAACCCCCCCCCCCCCTCCTTCTACCAGCACATATGTTGTCAAGTTATGAGTAATACAAATGTGATGATTGTCTTTTAGTGGACAAGATGCCTCCACTGAGCACCAAGCTTAACATGACGGCAGAACTGTCTGACGTGACCTTGAGGCTCTGTGACTCGGACAACAGTCTCGCTCAGATTCAGATCAGTGGTGAGTGCTATCAATATCATGTAGTTTCAGTGAAAATAGTGAATAGTATCAAAACAAATGAAAAAAAAATCCAAGTTATTGGTGTCCCAGATTTTAGGGAATTGTCTGAATGGAAATAGTGGGGTCACTTATTTTGGGGGTATAGCAAACAAAGCTTGCTGAATCACTGATGCTGAGAAAATTCCAGTGTCACTGATTTTAAGAGAGGGAGCTGGATGGTTGGGGTTTGAGCATATTTAATTCATCATCATCATCATGTGCCTTTCTTCTGTCATCAGTTTTGAATGCATTCTCTGTGCTCCTCATATAAAGACTGAGACTTTTGACCAGCTCTCATTCTCCTTCTGAGCACCACAACAATGAAACTGATAAGATTTTTAATGTCTGCTTTTTTTTGTCCTCTTTTTGTTTTTACAACTCTTAAAACTTGTGTCTTCAAGCAATACTATTACTAATATTATCTCATCTCTTTCTTGTCTTTCCCCTTAGACCTACTGCCCATATTGTACTCGTATGATTGTGTGACAACATGCTAATTGTGTACGATGTGCATTCCCCAGTATGAGTTCCTGTGCAGGTTTTTGTGTCTCTCTGCGTACATTGTGTGTGCGTGCGTGCGTGCGTGCGTGCGTGCGTGCGTGCGTGCGTGTTTTTTGTATGTCTGTGTGTGTATGGCTTTATATACCTATGTGTTCATGTGAAAGACTGGTTTTGTATCATATGTTGTTTTCTTGTTCTATAATGGTTTTGTTTTGTGTTGTTTTCTTCTTTTGTTCTATACTGGTTTTGTATTGTATGTTGTTTTGTTCTCATGTTCTATGTCATATCATGCTGATATGATTGATTTATTGTTCATGTATGTTTTTAAGGATAACATTTTCTATAAAATGTAGAATGCTTAAGAGCTTGCTTCCTGGGATGTTTGACTATATAATCTTTATTATTATTGTATCTGTATTTTGGTTTTCTTGGTTCATGGGGTTTGTTGGATGGATGTAATGAGAGAATACTTTCCCAGTCTGGCTAAATGATATAATAATTATTGTCATCAGAGATGTAGTGCAGTAGGTGGTGTTATGGATATGTTGGAACACAACAGGTACTGCTAGACACCACTAGTCAGCAACAAGCGGGTGCCATCACAGCAATGTGATATTGACAGACCTTTAGAACTGCCAGGTTTGGGGACTGCAGCACAATGATTCTGGATTCAGTAGTGTATTTGGAATGAGCTGTGAGAGAGTAATGCCACTAAAACAAGAAAAACAGGCCAGAAAACAATTAAAAGCCATAAACTTTTGTTTTCACAACATGCATTTGAAATATCTTTATGTTTGTTTGTTTATTTTATTACATTGAGTAAAAGTTTGACAAGACGGTATGTTGTTGGACAGTACTCGTATCATGCACATTTTTCAGTCTGATTTTATTTTAGAATGTCCATTTTTCACAGAAAAGATTTGTATGACCTTTCTTTGTTGTAGAGTGTGGGTTTTTTTTTTTACAAAATGTAAAATTACATGATCCTCCAACACAAAATGAGTCTTCATGTGCCACTTGATGATATTTAGATTTAAACACTTCCTAAAAGTACTTTTTCTGCTCTTTCTAATGGTACAAACTGTTTTTGGGTGCAAGGAAAAATAGCAGAGTTATAACCAACCATAGTAAGCATGTGCTCAAATGTGAAAATGGAGAAAATGGAGAAAACAGTTCGCACAAATGTACATGGTCTGACTGCTTAGCAACCATTTCAAGCCGTTCATTGGCTTACAATAATAAACGAAGCTAAATGTGGCTTTCTTTGATCGAAAGCGCGTGCGCTGTTGATTCTGTTGGTATGCGGCAGGACTGGGTTCATTTTAGGGAACAAGGGAGGGCAGACATCCGATTGTTTTAGTCAAATTGCTAGGGGTAGATGGCTTGAAATGCATTTTTTTGTATCAAAGAGATAAAACATTACAATAAAACTTTGCATATGTGCACATTAAAGGTTTTACTGCAAGATAATGCCAAAAGCTGAAAACTGATGCTTACACCCCTTCTGTCATATTTTGGGCCGTAGCCGAAAACGGGGTTTGGCACAAGACGACTCATTTCGTGCTGGAGCGTATTTGTTTTCATCTTCTAGAGGTTTGGGGGATATGAAGCTGTTTTCTTTTTTTTTGCACAGTTTTGCTGATGTCATGTACTGCATTTGTTCATTTTAATTACCCAAGGTCTTGAAAGCAGTGTGTTGGTCAAGCTCTCTCGTACCATTGTCAGAGCTCGCTTGAAAGACTGTTCCATACAAGACTGTTTTTGTGGGTGCCATCTATCCAAAGGTTAGTGGGGTATTGGCTGATTGAAAGCACACTAATCCTTTTTTTGGGTGTTTGTATGTATGTTTTAGTTTAGTTGTGCTTGTTTATTTTTTTACCAACTGATATCTGTAGTATAGCTGGTATGCTCTTTAAAAGTCACTTGATTTTGAGTGCTGTTTTTGAGATTCTTGTATTCTTTTAAACTTGGAGATATCCTGAATTTGTAACTTAAAACACTTTAAAAAAATCAGTTGATAACTTGGAAAAAATTCCTAAACAGACAGACAGACAGACAGACAGACAGACAGACAAATAGACAGGCAGACACCTTCACTGCAGCAAAAATGAGAAAGTTGATTATGTATGTTATTCAGAAAATGTCAGTCAGTTTACAACATTCTTGAAACTTCACATTCCAAAATTATGGTAGAATTTTGTCATCTGCAAGCCAAGAGAGACAGTTTATAGTGCTCACAGGAAGAGTATTACAGATTTTTCTCTCAAGCAGACTTTGAAAATGAAATGAATAAAAATCTGAAGAAGCTTCATGATCTTTCTACTTCATAATGAGGAATGACTGAGAGCAAAATCATCAGAGGTGCTGTATGAAAAGTTTTCTTCTTTCTTTAGAAAGATCAAGGTAGTATTGTGACTAAACTGGGTTGTACTAGTATTGGGAGTGAAGTAATGTGGAGACCTCACTGGCCTGATCAACTTTTTGAGGGTGGATCTCTCTCTTTTCCCTCATTGCTTTAACTTCTCAAACCCTGAAGAGGATCAGATACCCATTTACAACTGGGTGAACTGGAGGCTGCGTGCACATGATTAAAAAAGTTCCTGTTGATGCAGGCGTAACATATTGATGTAGTTTGTTGATTGATTGATTGTCTTGAGTGCAGGAAGAGGCGGAAGGAGGGGGTTAGTCAGCTGTTGACTGATTTTATGAAGTGGTTGTGAGGAAGGAGAGCAAACAGTGTATTGAAGGGAAAGAGAGAGAGAGAGGTAGATGGTCGTAGATATGTTTTGACATAAAATGTCACCTTTCATTTTATTTTATTTCATTTCTGTTGTAGATTCTGATGATTGAGGATGCCACGCAAAGCCTGTTTGATTTGAAGGTAAGTTTGTGTTTGTGTGTGCACTTGTGTGTATGTGTGTGAGTTGGGGAGGGACAAAGGACATACATGTAGGTGGCTTGCAACTATTGTTTACTTGATAAACTTCACACTTTTGTTCAGTACATTAATTGCGTACAGCAGAAAATGGCACGATGCAATACTGTAAACATAGTCCGTAACAATGTCATTTTGTTGAACGCAATGTTGCTTTGATTTTGTATGTTTTTATTATTATTATTTTCATAAATCATTTTGGTGTAGTGCTGTTTCAAAGCTATTTGGACTCACTGTGCATTGCACATCATCTGACTTTTAGTGGAGCATGGAGAACTCAAACTATAAGGTGAGCTGACTACACTGTGTTATTGCATAGTCTGCATCCTTGGTGGTTGTGCATTCTGTGTGTGTTCTTGTTTCCATAAGCCACCAGACACCGACATGTCTAACAGGATCTTGAACATGGATATTTGATAGCCTGCATGTATACATAAGGGGTTTAGGCTCTGGTAGGTCTGCACACATGTTGACTTGGGAGATTGGAATAATCTCCACCCTTTACTCACCAGGTGGAGGTATCCAGGCAAGTTTGAGCCTACCAAGATACAGCATGATGGTACCCTGTGCCACATCTTGCAATAAATGTATTATATTGACCATTAATTAAAAGTAAGTTTCACTTACTGCAGCCTTTATCACTCACAAATAGTGCTCGCCCATTGAGGTCCCCTATATGATCCACAAGCTCAAACTGGGTGAGGTCCCCTACATGATCCACCAGCTCAAACTGACATCTTCACCAGTCTGCCCCAATGGTCAAGGGACCCGACAGCTGACACTATCAGCAGTGACATCACATCTTATCAAGTGGATGAATGGAAGATGTGATCAACAGCAAATCCACTGACCACCAAGCTCTATGGCATCCAGCAGAAATTGGAGCAAAGAGCCACATAGATGACCAGATGTGGCCTGACCATGTAGACGAGGAATAAAAAAAGAAGTTGACACTGGCAAACCTTTCATCCCATCTTGGGGTCTTCCTCACACGTTGTGTATAACTTGTCAGCATTCAGCCAATGGAACTTGTGGTCCTTGTTATGTGATCGTTGGTAGGTGGGGGGGGGGGGGGGGAGGAGGGGGTAAAGGTTGTCCCATAAGCCTGAAGTTATAGACAAGTGATGTGGTAGAGATGTCGGCATATAGTGATAATGATAATTTCATTTATTTAGTACAAGTGATCCATGTCAAAAGCATGCTTTTTTCAGTTGGCAGGAATAGAACATCATTAAACTTTCGGTCAGGTAAAAATGGGTGCTGACAAAATGTGAACATAAGTGTTTGGAACCACAGTAACATAAGTATTAGGAATCATAGTTAAAAAGTAGAGCCAATTTTGAATGAATACAAGTATTCACAGACATGCAAACAATGTGTGTGCATGCACTCATGCACACACACACACTCATGCACAAATACACACACACACACATACACACATACACTCTCTCTCTCTCCCCCTCTCTCTCTCTCTCTCACTGGATGTTGAGCTAGGGTAAACTTGGCCTATTAGGCATGTGACCCTTGACCCAAAGTGTCATCCTTTTTCCAAGACAGGTGGCTTATCCTGGGAGCCCCTTCGCCCTGGCTGTTTACTTCTTTCAGGAAGTTTGTCTGCCCATTGATGCTATATTAGTCCCGTCATGTCTTTCAATCTGCCAGTTGAGGTGATTTACCAGATTGTTGCGCTTGCAGCCATTCATGAGAGATTCAGGAGGTAGATGAGGGCTAGCGTTTCCATCTATCCAGCAGATAGAATGCAGCTGCCCAAGAAGAAAGATACTACCCCTGACTAGAGCCCCCTACACCCCAAAGAGCCACATTACAAAGGTCCTACATTATGAAGGTGGTGCTTAACATTCCCTAGAACTGAATAGGGCCAGGTATGCATTTACAGCTGGGTGGACAATAGGCTGTAAGCCATGATGTAAGGACTGCAGAGTTTCATTTGTAGCTTGAGAGTGACAAGAAGAAGATTGCTGGAGATGTAAATGACTCAATCCTTTAACTCATTCACCCTGTTCTCCAGCTTTTACCTGCTTCCTCATGAGTGGCAGTCAAAGGAAACAGCTGTCATGTGTTGAACATCATTTTGTTGATCTGTATTTAGCCCTTTGAGGCTTGATTGATGTATAAGTAGAGCTCCTGCTAGCCAGTCTGAGCACATGTATTTGACCCTGCCTGGGAAAAATGTGACATTGTTACACTTATCGGCAGCAGAGACATTTGAAGACAACCTATGTCACAGCATCACTGGGACCTGTGCAAAAAGGAAGGCAGCAGCAGAAGCACCCAAACCTCCAGGCCAGTTCCCCTGTCCACATTGCGGATGTCTTTGCTGTTCCCGCATTGGTCTCTACAGTCACTTTCAAGTTCACCCCTGCACATAGTTGTCATTGTCAAACCTGACAAGACCACCACCAGTTGTGAATTATGCTGTGAAAACCCACTGAAATCTAAAATTAATGATTTGTAGATTTTTCTGTATACAAATCATGCAACATCAAATCTGTTAAATTCTTTTGTAAAATATTTATCTTTGATAAATAATTGATTTGCCTTTATTCTCATGGGAATGATACAGATATGTGAGTCTTGCTGACTTTGTTAAGTGGATTTTCGGCAGATTGAGGTACTGATGAGTGACGATCTTAGGAATCATTAAACATAATGAATTTTTTCTGTTTGTTTTTTCTGCTTTTTCTTCTGTATTATTTGTTCATACTAAAAAAAATCAGAATGTTGTTTTGTCAAAATTATACAGTGTCTATGACTTCCACTATCTTAAATTTGTGAGTGCTGTGAATAGATTCCCAGTTCAAAATTGCGGAAGGTAAATCGGGGAGGGAAAGAAAAAATGAGGCCTGCTCTCAAACAGCTAATCATAGAAAAGTAAGGTCTCTATCACCGTAGTTCCCTGTGACCCAGCTTATGATTATGATTATGACCAGTTTATGACTCAGGATTATGGGACTACTTTTTTACTTGATGCTGTGTTGTGTGTTTGTCCAGTTTGTCAAGTACAACAAGAGCTATGAGAACTCACAAGACAACAAAAAGAAAGGTGGAGCCATTGACTGCAGTGTCCGGCTCCGTGTAGGACATCTGCAGACTGTCTATCTTGGCAAGTTCTACTGGGAACTCATGGTGAGATCCTTGTTGAAGTGTGTGTGTGTGTGTGTGTGTGTGTGTGTGTGTGTGTGTGTGTGTGTGTGTGTGTGTGTGTGTGTGTGTGTGTGTGTGTGTGTGTGTGTGTGTGTGTGTGTGTGTGTGTGTGTGTGAGAGAGAGAGAGAGAGAGTGTGTGTGCATGCATGCACATGTGTGTGTCTGTGTGTGATGGCTGGTTAACAGTTGCATGGCATATTATTTGGAATTTGTTCAATGGGGATTTATGACATTTAGACATTTGTACTGAAATGTGGTTGTTATGTTCTGGAATATTCCTCAAGCACATGGAAAACATTTTGTGCAAAAGAGGTCTCAGAATAAGAGGGAGATGGGATCCAGATTCTGCATCAGACATTAAACTTACACCACAAAAATACTTGACATAGGAAATTGGGGGAATGAACGGGCCAGCTTTAGCTGGATTTAACTCCAGACATTTGATCTTGAACTTGTGGCTTATCAGCTGATTTAGGCAACTCACTGAAATTCTTGTTGCAGTCTGGTTGTTGTCCCTGAAATTAAATTTGCAGACCTTGCACAAAAAAATAATTTCTTTGATTATCAGCTATTCTAAAATGGCAAATCTCAACGCAGACTTTTTTTTTTTGTATCAGAATGTTGCCCCAAAGACATATGCACTTGAGTCGCAGTAATGTGGAAATGAAGACTTGAAATGTACTAACTGTGTATATCTGATCTGATACTTGCATCTGTTTCATCTGCACGTAATTTACTTCTTTATTTGGTCTTATTTATGCATCTGTTTCATCTGCACATAATTTACTTCTTTATTTGGTCTTATTTATGCAGCACCAGTGCTGTGCCTGTGCATGATACAACTGTAGTGTTCATATTTAAAGGGCTAGGCTGCTGTGGGGATGTCAGGGGCTCTTTTATTGCAAATAACATCTCCACTATCTAGAAATTCTGTGATGAAAATGTCCTTGTCTTTGTCAACGTGTTGTTTCTGATTTTTCTTTTGCCTGCTTCCTGTCATTCTGCCTTATCCATTTATCATTATGTAAAAAAACTTTATGAATTTTTTTGTATCTTCTACCCATTGAAGTCAGAGCATACAGATTGTGCAGCAGCATTGTGTTGCCAGCATGATGTGGACCAAGTTAAGAACAGTGTGCTTAAACACATTCTAGCCAACATAAACATGAAACAAAATACCCATCAACCAGAACAGTGTGCTTAAACACATTCTAGCCAACATAAAACATGAAACAAAATACCCATCAGCCAGAACAGTGTGCTTAATCCTTTGACTCCCACACTCTTTCCATCAGCATCCTGCATTCTCAACTGTGCTAGCAAAGCAAACATTAAACCTTTGACTCCCTCACCCTATCCACCAGCTTCCTGTGATAATCTGGTGGATCTGGTGAGGGAGTCAAGGGTTAGATATTTTTAGGTATGGATAGGGTGCAGGAGTCAAAGGGTTAAACACATCCAATCTACAGAAACATTCTCAGATGAATATTGTGATAATTCAAAGCATGACTTGGGTTGAAAGCACAAGAAAAAGATGAGGATGGCCACAGATGGATAATGACAGTAGAGAGATAAAGTGTCTTGACATGTAATCTGTGTAACACAGCACAGTATTGTGTGGGCAGAGGTTCTTTGAGCCCTTTGTCAACAAGGAAATGACAGAGACAGCCAGGCATGTAGCTGTGGAGACAGTGCAGAAACAGGTCAGTATTGACTTGAGATTTCAAGATTATTCCACGCCCTTTGTGTGTGTGTGTGTGTGTTGTGTGTGTGTGTGTGTGTGTGTGTGTGTGTGTGTGTGTGTGTGTGTGTGTGTGTGTGTGTGTGTGTGTGTGTGTGTGTGTGTGTGTGTGTGTGTGTGTGTGTGGTGTGTGTGTGTGTGTGTGTGTGTGTGTGTGTGTGTGTGGTGTGTGTGTGTGTGTGTGTGTGTGTGTGTGTGTGTGTTGTGTGTGTGTGTTGTTGTGTGTGTGTGTGTGTTGTGTGTGTGTGTTGTGTGTGTGTGTGTGTGTGTGTGTGTGTGTGTGTGTGTGTGTGTGTGTGTGTGTTCTTGAACCTGGAAGGTGTTCAGATGTGTGCATTATTTGAATGCTGAAAGATTTGATGATTTGACTAAACAACATTGGGTTAATATTTAGTGAATTGAAGAAAGAGGAAGAAAAGAAGAATCCTGATATGTATTCAATATTTTGTTCAGAATTGTACAACAAATACATGTTGCATGCATCAGAAGATTCTTCTATATGGAAAACTGTTTGTGTATTAATAATAACATTTTTCATGACTGACACTTTGGGGAAAAAAGTGATGCTGGCACATAAAACATTTTTGTTAAAATGCCTTTTATTTACAGTTGGGTGGACTGGGAACTGTATTCACTGACTTTACCTTGAGCAGACTCAAATCTGTGCTGTCAGATTGGAAGTCTGGAGCTCTAGTCTTCTCTAAACAGGCCTCATCTTAAAAGAATAATTCAGATTCAACTCAGCAAATTGTAGAAAAAAGTTAGAAAAAAACAGATTGACAAACATGTTGGCTCAGGTGGAAGACATACAGATGCAGAACCTGCGCGTCTCAGTGGACCTGGACCTGCAGACTCCGACCATCCTGGTTCCACGGCACTCCAAGTCCATCGACATGGTCATGGTGGAGTTGGGAGATCTCAGCATGAAAAATTACTTCAATTTCACCAACATTCCCCCTGACATGCGTCAGGAATGGAACCATCTCTACCTCAACCTCCATCACATTCAGATCAAAAGGTGGGTGGGTGTCTGTTGATAGCATGAAGACTGTTTCTTAACCTTGCCTTAATAATGAGGATTTTTTATTTACCTCTTAAGGTCTCCTTGGTTGCCACTACTACTAGCATTCAGCCATCTTGCAAAGTCATTGTTACTAGATGAAGACCTTCAGCAAGGAGATCTTTGAAACCTTGTAGGGACATATTATTAATTGAATCAAAAATGTCTATCTTTTTCTTATTACAGGGTTTCCAGGAGTTTTTGGTTTTATCCGGCAACAAAACAGATGGCATTGAAAATTTCCCATCATTGCAGGTTTTTACCCATCACCGTGTCTGTTTAAAATGATTGGTTAAAAATATGACATACTTTTCAGCTTGTGTTTATTTATTCATTTCTTTCATTATAATGGATTTTCCATGTGAAGTATAGTTTGATCTCCCACAGTGCAGTGCCATTTCCTGTTTGCATGTTTTTTGGTTTACCTGTGAAAATGAATGTTCTACAACATGTTGGTGGAAACAACTCCTTTATTGCTGTACATTCCTTGTATGTTGAGTGCATGCTGTGTGCAGGACCTTGGTTTATTATCTGATCCAAAATATTGGCACCCATGCAAAAACGTAGATATTGTGGAGGCAGAAGAAGAATCCCTTTCCAGTCAAGTATTGAACCCTGAACTTTTCTTCAAAACTTGTCCTTTCCTGGCCAAGTGATTTTAACCATGAAGTCACCATTCAGTTTAAAATGACTTGCCATAAGTGGTGGTATTGCTGATTTTGTTTTTAGTGAATGCATGTGAAAAGTACCTGACAGCACTTTGCACCTGTTTTCAGTGTGCGTCTGAACCTGGCAGATGATGTATGTGAAGTTTTGCACACCATTCTGGAGCCAATCTCCTTCAAGGCTGATGTGCGCATTGCCATGAAGCCCATCTTCTCTGATACACGCATGGATATTTCAGGACACCTGGAGAAACTGAAGGTCAGATATGGTTTAAGAGTTGGTTAGTCATTCAAAGTTTTTTGTCTCTGTGAACGTGGAGATTTCCCATTGATGGCTCAAGAACAGTTGTGTATGATCATCAGGAAATCTTGACATTGGGTTTTGAAAATTGGGTTTTGCTAAGATCATTTCCATTATCTGAAACTAATGTCCAGAAAGAGATTCTTGATTTACTTGTTGCTTCAGGGCTGGCCGTTGTGGTGAGCTGAACTCAGTATGTCATAATGTAACAAATCCCAAATTCGCTTTGTTTTGTGATGTGAAGAGCTGATGCAAAATTGTCTGATGCTCAACAACTTTCATGTTCTTGAGCGGCACATTTCAAACTGTTCTTGCTGGACTTTGTGTTTGGTTTTTGATTCAGCATTGTTGATGGACATTGTTATGCAAACAAACAAGTATGCAGAAGAAAATCTACATATCAGGAGGGAACTGAAATGACACAGTTTGTTTCAAAAGTGGGAGAAGGTTGTATGTGAGGGTGTGTGTGTGTGAGAGAGGGAGAGAGAAAGAAAGTGTGTGTGTGTGTTGGGCTGTGTTCGTGTGTGTGTGTGTGTGTGTGTGTGTGTGTGTGTGTGTGTGTGTGTGTGTGTGTGTGTGTGTGTGTGTGTGTGTGTGTGTGTGTTTTGTGTTTGCTTGTTTGTCCTGGGATAGAGATCTCCTATTTTGAATTACATAACATCAAGAATGTCTACTGGCAGTGGGTGTGATTTGTCATGTACAGATTCTTTATGGTTATTGTTCAGCATTCTTTAACTCACTCGGTACGGAGAGTTTTTCCCCTTGCGTTTCCCCAGGTACGGCCCATTTTGAAGGGTTAGGAAAAAAATCACAAAAAAACAAAACATAAAGGATCAAAATGAAACTTTCAGATCTGAATATTTACATGCTGAGTTAGTTCATGCCAAAATATCGAAGTTCTTCCTTAAATATTTCTTCGTCATGTGCCATGTTGAAAATACCCCAAATTTTGTGGTCTGGATCACTGTACAGTCAGTCACTCTGATCAGCTCCATGAACACACAGTCAAAGGTGAGAAGGTCTTTGTATGCACAAAACAACATGAATAAAGTAGACTTTGCTCAGGGTAAAAAAAAAAAAGATTATTAGTGATATTATATGAATAAATGTTACAAATTGTTACACAGGGGAATTATGGGGGCGTGGCACTCAAATGAGACATGCAGGCCACAAGAGCCAGAGAAGGACGCAAAGTGGGAGAAAAACTAAAATCTTCGTGCCAGTCATGCATTCATAAAGTGAATGAAACCTCGCTGTACTTGACCTGCTGACTGCTCGCCTCTCGTGACGTGTACGCCCACCTCCCTTTCCCACTTCACTGTCGTCTGAAACTGGGTCACTGTCAGTACCTTCTTGCTGGCAGCTTCCATCACTTGATACACTTTCACCATTTTCTTCAGCATACTCCTCGATGTCCAATCCTTCAGTCTGAAGCACTTCAATCACTTTAGCAGCAGTAAAACGCTGCCGTCGCGATCTAATTTGTTTGAAAACTCGTACTCGCCTGCGACGCCATTTTCGACACGAATGCAGATTAGCAAGTCATTCGGGGTGCCGAAGACAATCGCTTCCCGACGAGTGTAGTGTTACGGAATCTCACGAAGTAACTTTCCACTTGACCCTTGACATGTTTGCAGTGACCACTGTGGCTATGGTAGGCATGCAGGCTCAAAAGGGGAGCGTCGAAAAATTTTTAATTATCAAAACCGCTATAGCGTTCCGTCGTACGCAACCGTGCCTTTCATCACGACCGCTATAGCGTTCCGTCGTACCGAGTGAGTTAACTCCCTACTGGGCAATTTGGAATTTAACATTCCTCTGTGTACTGGGCATTTGTATAGGTTTTAAAGAAAATCATTAAAATATAATGGCCAGACACATATTCTTTTAATTTTGGTACATGATTATCATTATATTGAACAAGCATTTTACCAAGTTTCAAAGCTGTAACCTTTATGGTACTCTTTTTGTTGCCAGTTGTAAAACAAGGTATATTTTTATGGTAATAAAAATGAGGGTGATCGCAAGAGCATATAAGGGAAGTTCTCACTGTTCTTGAAAAGAGGACTGACGTCCTAGGGGTTTTCCGATTTTTCATTCACTACAGTGTGAGCCAATAAGCACAAAGGAACGCTGCACAGTGATCTATAAGTGTCTACAATATAAAAATAGGATGTAAATCAGGATACGTCATAGGGAAGACACCTTTATTGTCGCTAATGATTTGGTAACTGGACCACGTGAAGTGGAGCACAATGGCAACGCAACCTTCAACAAGCCGGAACGGTGGCTAACATCAGCGGACTTTCATGACTCTAGAGGCCATTCAAATGATTTTAGAGCAAGATGACGATGGAGAGGATTTGTTATCTGATGATTCATTCAACATGAGGGTGAAGAAATTAACAATGATGACCCTGACGCCGACACTCAACGCTTGCTGGCTGAATCGATGCAAGCAGACGATAACAAGTACGAGTAAGACGGCGACCGCCATGGTCAGTGTGAGTGGCAAACGTGCAGGCCATGACACTTTGGACTTTGGACCCAACAGCAGTGAACGTGATGGTGAGAGGGGTCACGCACGTGTTCATGGTGTGGGAAGGGGGAAGATGAGAAGAGGGAGAGGAGAGGTGCAGAGGAGCTGTGCCCCAGTTAGAAGGCATGGCATGGGGCTTGGCAATCAGCAAAGTGTTGTGTTCACTGAAAGTCTGTTGGCCTCCAAATAGACAACAGTCAGACATTCCTCGATTTTTAGGAAATCCAGGATTGAAAGTGGGAACTGGGGACATGTGCTATGCTTTTTTCAAGCTGTTTCTCACTGATGAGCATGAGCTGATTGACTTATTTGAATGAGGATTCTGATTCTGGGCTTATTTTCTCTTGTTTTGATTGCAGAACCTGAAGAACAGACAGAACCAATTCATGAGTGTCATGTAGTTTGACTGTTCAGTGACAATGACTGTCATGTAGTTTGACTATTCAGTGTCTGGTATAATCACTTTTATGTTTGCTGAAACCAGGTCTATCATTGTTGGGATGGTTACTCACTTATGTGTCTGCATGAGTTAAGAATCATTTCATGCCAGGACAGGTCTTTGCAATCAAACTAAGAGAAAAATAAGCCCAGATTCAGAATCCTTGTTCATTTTTCTTCAAAAAACACATGTTTCTTTGTTGTATCTCTTACAGTTTTTGCACTAGAATTTTTTGTTAATTATTACCTTGGAATCCTCACAAATCCCTGGCAAGGGGGAAGCACATGGTTACATTTTTCTCTGGCACTGAAAGGGTTAAGGTCTTATGTCCTGTGAACATATGAGTACAGCAGAAGCAGATGAATTACTCTTCAATCAGTAATTCATGTACACTTGAATGAAATGGAGCCAAGTGATAAACCTCCCTTACTGAAATAGTTAACTACCACCACAAGCCAGAAATCATGAGTTTTGCATTATTGCTGTATTTAAGTTTGGTGTGTATTCTTCAACATGAATTTTAATTATTCAGCAGGACTATTTGTGCTAGAATAATTAAAAGAGGTAACCGATCATTTTTCTTTTCAGCTGAACATTCTGCAGAGAGACTTGCAGCTGGTGATTGGCTTGATGTCAGAGAACCTTCTGGAGGGTGCTCCTGCTCCCAGTCCTGGTATAGACAACAAA
Source organism: Monoplex corrugatus (assembly GCA_030674185.1). NCBI lineage: Eukaryota > Metazoa > Mollusca > Gastropoda > Littorinimorpha > Ranellidae > Monoplex > Monoplex corrugatus. The sequence goes on along the minus strand of CM060311.1, from coordinate 52,960,014 downwards.
CAGCCAACAGACAAACTAGCAAACAAAACATGAAAAAGAAACGTGTGTGTGAATGCATGTGTGTGTGTGTGTGTGCGTGCGTGTGTGCGTGTGTTTGTGTGTGTGTGTGTGTGTGTGTGTGTGTGTGCGTGCACGCGCATGTGCGTGCGTGCGTGGGTACGTGCGTGCGTGCGTGTGTGTGTGTGTGTGTTTGTGTGTGTGTGTATTTATGGTATAGCTATTATCTATGCCTGATTATACATGATGTTGCTTGTTACTATGTGTTTGATAAATCTCCTTAACTGTTATTGTTATTTTTTAAATCTTCAGTTTGATTTTGTCTTTATGGTAAGTTTTTCTAAGTTTGAATTATGTCACCTTCCTCTTTGCCTGCTTTTCTTTTTCATCTTTCTTCTTTGGGTCACATTCAAATAACAGGCATTGTAGCCAACTTTGTTTGGACACCCAACTTTCAATGGGAAGAGCCAGGTTGGATCTTGCCATGATGCCACTTCGTGGATAACAGGTGATGATTTTTCCAATTTTGAGGTCAGCATGTGCGCAGACCTGCCAGTGTCTAAATTCCTTTCTTTTGGATACACACACAATCAGTTATGAAGGTGGAGGATATTACTGATCATGTAGAGTATGAAATAGGGACACTAATGTACCAACTTGATATTGTTTTTTTTATATATTTTGAATTGATGGAATCCCCCTTTGGGGATGCTGGGGGCTCTGTCAGTATAAACAGTATCCCTTTCTGGAAATTCTGTGCTAGAAATTATCTTTTTTCTGTCAGTCTCAGTGATTCTACCATGATCCTTTGCTTTCTGTTGTCTTTTCCTTTCATTTTCTGCCTTGTTGGTCCTGTATGTTGTCCATAAAGTCTTCTATATTTTCTCTTAGGATTGCTAGTTATGCACATGTATTAGCTGCATTTTTGGCTCTAAGGAAATGTCATGTGCATAAGCAAGTTTAGGTAATTCAAGGCAGTTTTTAAATGTTTTAGTGTACTTTGTTATATATTTGAATTGAGGTTTGTTTTTTTAAACCCTCTGGTGATAAACTGGATAGAGTGGTCAATGTCAGAGGCATGCTCTTAGGTTGTATGTGCAAATACATTAATATGTGTACCCAGTGTTCTTTTCTAATATTTTTTTCAAATTTAGAAAGGCGTTGAGATCTTATAGCCTTGCTGTGGCTCTGTGCAGTCAGCTGGGCTGTAAACAGTAATGATAATGATAAGTTGATGGATGTTTACAAATCCACACACAGTTAGACATGAGGATGGGGGAGGAAAGTTGGTGTATATATTCAGATAAAAATTTGTGTCTGCCTTTTTTTGTGACAAGTTGTGTTTAAAAAAATTTTTTGTTTATACGTATTTCGCTTCTTCACTGTCTCAGTCATCAACATGAAGTCAGACTTTGTTATCTTACATGCAAAGTATTTTTGTTATTGTTCAGAAGTTTTTGACTCCATCTTGAAGTCTATTTCAGGTTTAAATGATGAAATTAAAAGCTCATGACTACCTCAGGACATTGCAAGTGAGAACTGTTTGAGGTTTTTACCCCCTCACCCTGTCCACCAGCATACTACAGGAAAGTAGTGGATATGGTTTGGGAGTGAAAGGGTCAGTATTGTAAAATGGCTGAGTTGAGAACAACCTTTGTTCTTTGATTGATGTTTGAGGGTGAGGAAGTGAGCAGTTGATATTGGAAAAAGGTAGAATTTGGGAAGAGACCTTCATTCTTTGATTGAATTGTACTGTTAGGACTGTACGAGTCTCCCACCATTCAGAATCTTGAAGAGAAAGCCAGCGTTGAGACGGAAACCACTGCAGCCCTGGAGTCTCGTAATGACAGTATAGAATCTGAACTGAAGACCTCCAGCAATGTCCTGCTGCGATTGGATGGTCTGTCAGCCATCTTGTTTGAAGAGAAAGAAACAGATCAGGTGAGTGATCAGGTGGATAATTGAGTCAGACATAGAGTGTGATGAGAAGATTGAGAGAGAGATATGCTTTCAGGGTAGAGATTTCTTTCACTTGATGCCAACAAATGTGTCTGATGGACACCTGATGAGGTCATCCATACAATTAGTCATCCATACCAATGAACAAGGAGCATTACTCGCTAAGCTCTTTGAGATAAACAGCCAAAGAGAACAGTAATGAACTGTTGTGCAGAGAAGAATGCAAAATAATGGCACAGAAATAATGTACTGGATAATCAGAATATAACAGCAAGCATTGGCTGTGACGTCATTCATCATGTCATGACCATGGCAACAAAGAACAAGGAATACTGAACAGAGCTTACCATAAAAAATGAGATGCGATGAATTTCATGTCATGTCGGAAGTGTGATTTGTTAGTGCAGGAGCTTTGTCATTTGCATTATACTAGTCCTACATATTTTGAAATAGGTTCTGATGATATATTCTACTGTGTTTAATTAACATTGCTGGCAGGCTGGCTCTGTTGACATATATAAAACTATAGATTCAAGATCTGGTATTTTGAGCTCAATCCCAGCCTGCAGTACAGAGTGTGTCCTGTCCACAGCCTGTCTTAGTGATCCATGACAGGTTATTACTTCACAAGGCCGGTTCTCTACAACCCCTTTCTGATTTGAACACCTTGCCAGCACATAGTCTTTTGGGGCAGATTCAAGAAGTCTGCCAGAGAATTACTGGCAGATTTGGGTGGCGCGCATATGGAATTATCACAGTGCTGTGAATCCATTTTGAACAAACTCTGAACTTTGAACTGAGTACAGTACATTTCACCACTGGCTGGCATGTTTATCCATTACATTTGTATCTCATGATGTGCTGAATGAAATCTGAAAGATTTTTAATTTTAAGTTTATTTGAGGGCTTTAGTCTGTAAGCAACCAGTCTTTTTACTATCATTATGATGATGGTGAGGTCTGTGCTGGTAATTTAATAAAGATGGTGATGGTGACCACCCATGATACCGATTGCAGGCCAGGTGGAGCAAGACTAGCCTGTGCCTGGTGGATGTAGAGAAGCTGAATGTCAGTGCCGTGCACCAGAGTGATGGAGACCTCAAGGTCAACTTCAGCCTCCAGTCACTGGTTGTGGATGATACACGACCTGACAGCACTCTGGCTGTCCCTAGGTACTCTGTTTGCTTGTGGGCTGGATTTTTTTTAACAACATTGTTTTGTCTGTGAAATGTTGGTTGCTTTCCCTGGGGAAGCTTGTTGTCATATCACAGTGTCACCCTTTTTTTAATGTCTGTTTGAAAGAAAAACGTTTTTGTTTCATATTGACTGGAGAAAGGTATATGTGCCTGCCTTTGTGTCTGTGACAGAAATGTAGTGGCAACATTTTCTCAACTGTTTGTAGATGATTCTTTACCACATTTTGGTCAAAGGCTGTTGAGGAGTTGTGAATATACAAGTCACATGCACACACACACACACACACACACACACACACACACACACACACACACACACACACACACACACACACACACACACACACACACACACACACACACACACACAAAGAAAAAAAAAGAAAAAAAGAAGAAAGAGAGAAATGTTTAAAATCAGTATTTTTTGTGGAAAGTGTGTGAACAGTACTTCCTCTAGAACTTCCAGCAATATTGCAGTATTTCAATCTACGTTTGTCCTCCCTTTATGTGAAATTTCTTGTTTTCTGAAGCTTATTTGAGGTCACAGTGACCCTTAGAAGTACAAAATGTGGAGTTTGCTGTTCTTTTCAGTGAGTAGGGAGACTTTTGTTAGAATGGCTTGACCATCTTTAAAGAAAGTCTTTAAAGAAAGACTTAAATATACAGCTTGGCTTTTTATTGTCTTGTTTTATAATTTATTTGAATGTTTTGTCAGTTACTTTTCCTTTTATACAACTGAAAAATAAAGTTGCAAAAAATGGCCATAATTTTTTCTCACAGTCTTTATGTGAAATTATGACAAATCTTGACCCTTTCACTCCCACACTGTATCTGCCAGCTGCAAAACCTTAACCCTTTCACTTTCACTCCCTTATCCTATCCACCACCTTCATAGGAGTGAAAGAGTTGTTTTTGCTTTGCTGTCATGTCTGAAAATGCAGGGTGCTGACGGATAGGATGAAGGGAGTCAGAGGGTTAAAATGTTTTTTATTCAGTGTAGCTGAATTTGTTTTGTGAGATCTGGCAATCATTTTAGCTGGAATGTTTACTGGTATTGTGGAAATGATAGAAAAATCATTGAGGGAAGGCACATTTTCTTCACACACACATGTTTTCGATGTGCCAAAGTAATAGGAAAGAAAAGTCATAGAGATTTCAACTTTAACTTGGGACTGACATTATGAGGGCAGTGCCCATGCCCTCTCCCTTACTGTTTTACTTTTCTCTAACTTTGAAGAAAGTCTTGTACCAACTGAAGGCTGCATGCAAAGTTTTGCTGAAGTGTGATTTGCAACTGTGCAAACCGGTGCAGTCAGATGGAAGGCAAGTGCTCTACCTCTGTGCTACACTAGGCCTCATATTTGTCATGACAAAAAGGAAAAAAGAGAGAAGTTACATTGAATCACATTAGAGTAAAATTTGTGTGTTTTCAGGATCCTGTATTGTCCAAAGAAACGCAAGTCCTCGGAGGAGTTACCCTTGGTCTCTCTCATTTATAAAGTCAGCAGTGATGGCAACCAGAAAGGTTCTGTTTTTTTCTGTGTTTGTGTGTATGTGTGTGTGCGTGTGCACGCGCACGCGCATGTGTACAAGTGTGCATGTGCATACATGTGTGTGTGTGTGCAATGCATTTGTGTGTGCGCGTGATAGAGAGAGAGAGAGAGAGAGAGAGAGAGAGAGAGAGAGAAGAGAAAACAGATTCAGATTCAGATGATTATGGCAATAACTCCAAAGAAGTGGAATAACCAAACATTGAAATGGCACATTCATGCAAACAGGAAAAAGGGAGGGGGGGGGGGGTGCAAGATGAGATAGGAGAGGGGGAGACAAACATTGTAACGCAGCATTGTTTGACTTTGTCATATTTTAAGAGTATGGATTGGAACATGTACACATGTGCCTATTCACATGTGTGCAGTTGCCTGCATTTTTTTTTCTTTTGGAAATTTATGTCTGTTTTAAATTTGTTTGTCATGCACTCATGAATTTGTAAATGTGGCTGTGTGTGTTATATATTTTTTAGCAAGGAAAGGTGGTGAGATAAGACTTAATCCTTTCAACACTGAAGCTTCTGGCCAAACTATCTCACCCCCCCCCCCTTCCCCCAGTGCACTGGCCTTTGACAGTTGCATACTGTTTATGAAAGCAAAACACAAGCAGGCATCAGGTAGCTACACTGCGTTGCCGTAACTTTGAACTTAGCTCTCGGTCTAGCTCATGCTTCATGAAAAAAAAAAAAGAAACAGCGTTAGCGTTTTCCTGCAGTGTACTGACTGGAGTCTCATACATTTGTCAATCCTTATGGTCCACTAGTCGCCAAAAGTGGTGAAACGGGTATTACATCTTTGTATTTTTACGCTGAAGATCAGTTAAGCTTGGACCTGTGTTCATATGTTTACACCAAAATATAGCAGGCTTTTGTCTGTACTTGTATTCTTACACAAAAAACAGATTAAGCTTGAGTCTGTACTTGACTTTTTACACCAAAACTCAGTTAAACTTTAGTGTGTGTTTGTGTTTTTTACACTGAAAATACATTAAGCTTTTGACTGTGCTTGTATTTTTACACCTAAGATAGATTATGCTTGAGTCTGTGTTTGTGTTTTTACGCTAAAAAGCATGAAGCTTAGTCTGTACCTGTGTTTAGACACTGAAAATTAGATAAGCGTAACTTTGCCTTTGTGTTATGTGCTAAAGTTCAGTTCGTTAACTCTCTCACTTCCTGATCCTATCCCCTAGTTTCCAACATGAAGCTGGTGGATAGGGTGGATGAGTGAAAGAGTTAATACCTGTGCTCAGCGGACCTTATGGTGGAGAAGCTGCGCCTGAACGTTCACATCCCCTTCATGCTGGTGCTTGTCGACTTCTTCACTGCGGCTGTTGACACAGGCACTCTGGTTGATGTGCCTGATATCCCCGCTGCTCCTCGCGTCGCTGCGGTGACAGACAACTCTGCTAATGCCTCTGCTGCTGCTGCTGCCAATGGTCAGAGTACAGCCTTCAATGTCTACGGCTCCCTCAAGCAACCCGAGATTGTTGTGTTTGCTGATCCCTCAAAAGCAGACAGCCGTGTGTTTGCTGTCTATGTATGTGATTGCATGGATTTATTTCATTATCATGAGATCAAGTATGTGTGTGTTTCATTGAGTGGAGAGTGGCTGGTTAAGTAGTTGGTTGGTTGAATGGGTGATTAGTTGGTTTTTGATTGATTGGTTGGTTTTTGTGTATATTTTTAGATTTGTTACAGAGCTGTAATTAAAATGTTGTTTTTTTTTCATTCATTCATTCATTCATTCATTCATTCATTCATTCATTCATTCATTCATTCATTCATTTCATTCATTCATTCACTTGTGTATCTGTTTTTTGTCATTAACAGAAATGTATTCAATTATGTATTCTTGTGCACAATATTTTGAATTTGAGAGACAGAATGACTGTGCTTTTGCATGTTGTCATTCAAGTGTTGTTTTATTAAGTGCCATTGTTAAATAACAAATAGATTGTAAGTATTATTATCACAACATGGACTTAAACCATCCTGTTTGTTATTTGTAGATTGTTGTTTGTTGTGGTGTTAATAGTAACAACAGAAGGAATAGAATGAGAACAAGAATTTTGAATTTATCTCCTTGAGAACTGGACACTGTGAATACTTGTTTTGCCTTGATCATGGATGTTAGAAACAGATGATATAGCTAACAGTGCATACTGTTATCTTCTTGTGACCTCTGTACTCTGTAGGTAGGCCTTGGCAAATCATTTTTCAGAATGAGTTCAGAAGCAGTAGTAGTAATAGACAGTATCAGATCATTCTTACTTGAAAACATGATACTGTCATTTGCATTGTGTTAAATTGTTTTCACTTGCAGGTCAGTATTGTCATTCACGAGCTTTCAACTCCATAGGATGACTTTATTGTGTTCAGCTTGTATCCCTGGTAAAGTGATATAAATACTGCTCATTAACCCTTTCTCTCGTTGGGACCTCAGTGGTACTGTCTCTGTTCAAGTACAGATTCTGTTGCATGATTTCCAATGCCTTTTTTATTTTTCTCTTGGATTTGTTAGTTTCTTTGGCCAAGATTTGTGTGACAGTATTTTTACATTGTTCCACTGCTTTTGCAGGTGAGAATGGATTAATGTTGTAAATCACTCAGTTGTAAAGTTGGGAAACAGTCATCATGCTTTGAATGAGAGATTATACTGTTAACCCTAATAGGCTACCAGGATGTATTTGTAGCAGTGTTGAAAATATACATTTCCTTTTTGAAATGAAATATAACGTGATAGTTTTATTTCATTATGAAAAGAGAAATTTGATCAGTTCAGCACTGGTTGAGTATACCTCGGCCAGAGTTGTTGAGCATCAGTAAGAAGCTCAGCACCTCCAGAGTTAGAATACTGATTAATAACTGTGGCACCGATGACCTGAGTATTCTTTGACTTTCAGAGTGAGGTGGTGTTTGAGTACCGGGCAGATGTAGAACAGCAGGTCATGTGGGCCAAGGTGTCCAACCTACACATCCACAGCTGTCCCAATGCACAGAACCCAAACCTCAACGCCAGTCAGGTGAGGTAGTAGTTCTTGTTTAGGAGGGGGAGAACTGGGGATAGGTGCTGGCTTTTCCCCTGGGCCGTGGTGTCCAAGTCAAAATGTACAGCTTGTGCTATCTCTTCACCCATAACCCAGACTCCAGTGTGTGTGTATCTGCGTGCGTGCGTGCTGCATACGTGCGTGTGTGTGTGCATGTGTGTGTGCTGCCCGTTCCCTTGTGTCAAGGTGTTCAGTGTACACATACATAAGAATAAGAAAAATGAAAAAAGATGTCCATGCATATATGCAATGACAACGATCAAAAGGTTGATCATACTTGTCATTTACTAGTCACCAAGGACAAGAGTATGCAGACTGTGCTGCAGCATAATGCCTGCACATTGTGGGCCAATCAACAGATGTAGCATACGTACACATATGCTAGACAGCAGTGCTCATAAGACATGTGTACAAGTTGGATAACCTGAAGTAAACAAATAAACAAACAAACAAACTAATGAAATGCATCCTTCATGTGTGCTTCAACAATCTTTGGAGTATTAACTCTGTCGCTATGAGCGTCAGTATTTCCCAGTCATGTCTCAACAACGCTTGTGTACAAGCAACGGAAAAATCCAACTCGGGGTTTTGAAAATTTGCAGTGCTTTCAATATTTCTGTTGTCCGAAACTAATGGCCAGAAATAGATTCTTTGGTCATTCTTAGCCTCGTTTCAGGTCATTAGGTCAGTGTACTCTGCAGTTGGTGTGTAGACAGTGCAAAGTCCATGACCCACTAGCTCTGCAGCGAAGCAGATGACAGAAAGGCAAATGGCTGAACAACACTTGACATCTCAGCGCTTTTCAAGACGATCTCTTCTTTCAGTGCACTTTGAGTGTGTGCAAGTTGGATTTTATGAAATTTCATTCAAAATGTGACAGTAGGAGCTGATATATTGACCTGACTGAGTATTTTGTAAGACATTTTCACCTGAAAATTTCTCTAATTTTACTTCTACCATTACTCAACAACCATGATGGTTAGATGGTTGAAATTTCATCATGTTGTACACCAATCTTTTAGTATATAACCTGCCAAATTTCAAAGCTCTCTGTTTTCATTTGTTTGTATGAGAATTTTTCTCATGACCTATACAAATAGTGCTTATCAGGGGAATGGCAAGGGGCATAACTGTATGTAGCGAGTGAGTTAATATTATGTCATGTCTGCAGGTGATGGCTCCTTGCTCCATTGAGTTCCGCCAGACTTTTGATTTGGAGAAGAGTCTACGGGAGATGAGCGCCAGCCTTTCCAGTGTCAAGGTTTTCCTGTCGGCAACAGTGATGGCCATGCTTTGGGACATTGCCAGTCATATGCGGGTGTCTTCTACACAGGTACAAATTGGATTATTATGGTTTTTATTTTATTGAGAGTTTAGTCATTTCCCACTGTAGAGTAGGTGCAAATCACTTTTTTTTAAATCAAGGAGGATGTAATGAATGAGATGAATTATTATAATTATGATTGTCTTAATCTGAAACTTCAGGGATGTATGAAAGTACTGGAACTTGGCAAGATTGAAATTAGAACTTCTTTAAGGTCTTGTATCACTCAGTTCCATGTGTGCTCATTTAGATCTCCTACCAACTACCAGACAGATTTGATGAATATATGCAAAACCCTGTGCATTAGCAAGGTCTTGAAATGGTTAGAAATGAGGGTAGGAATGAAATTTGTGAATACTGTTAGAATGGAGAAAGATGGGCAGCAAACAGGCCAGTTGAGAAGTGGAAACTAGGATCACATTGACAGCAGAGTATGAACAGCCGTAGAATCTGGGACAGTTTCCACAATGTTTTGATGATTCATGACAACCAAGATCAGCAGAAAACAAATGAACAAAAAAAAGAAGTAATAGCAATAATAATGATAATGATAATAATAATAATAATGATAATAATAATAATAATAATAATAATTTCACTCATGTAGTGCATACAATCCATGTCAAAAGTATGCTTGTTGCACTTTACAGGAGTAGAACAATGTGCGTGAGCACACATACACAGGGATGCTGAGCTAAGATACACTCAGTCTGCTAGGCATGTGACCCTTGACCAAGTTGTCATTCTGCATCTCTCTAAAAGACACATGCACACACATGCATGTACACACGCTCATACACACGCATGCATGCACTCGCGCTCACACGCACGCTCGCTCGAACTCACACACACGCATGCGCACACACACACACACGCATGCGCACACACACACGCACACGCACACGCACACACACCACACTCTGTGGATGTTGAACTGGGGATGTTGATTTAGATGTGTTTGATTTGAGTATGGTAAGTACAGATGTTTGCCTTTTCCATTATTCATATTTATATTAATTTCTTTTTGTCACAATGGATTTACCATGTGAAACTTGAGCTGCTTTCTCCATTGACAGTGTGTTGCCACAAAGCAGTGCCACTCTTTTTTTAATTATTTTTTAAAATCGTTATCTTTTGTATATTACTCTTGAAATAGAATTGAATATATGCTGGATACCTTATGCTACAAATCTGTTCATCAATCTGCTCCATCCTACCTTTGTTACAACATCAGGATTTGTATGCCAACATGTACCTAGCACTCTGCTTCAGATAATCTTTCCCTTCAGGTTCCTAGATTTAAACAATCAGCCATTGGCCAGCATATATTTGCTGTTTCAGGACTGTCTGCATGGAATTGATGTCCACTCTCCCGTTGCCCAACACCTGCTCTTTCTGCTTTTAAATCCCATTTAAATAAACCCACCTCTTTTCCCAAGAATTAATTCTACAACTCCCTCTTTCCCTCAGTTTGCATAGATTTTTTTTCACATATTGTGTATAGCCTGTGTTGATCACATGTGTATGTCTTCCCTTGTGGGGATGCTGGGTCCTCTTTCAATATAAATAGTATTCTCACCTTCTGGAACTTCTGTGCTAGAAATTTCCTCTTTTCTGTCACTCTCTTTGTTTCTGCCATATTCATTTGCTTTCTGTCATTTCTTCCTATCTTTTTCTGCCTTGCTGGTCATTTTAGCTGTATGTTTTTGATAAAGTCTAACGTACGTTCTCTTCAGATTGGTAATTGGGTACATGTATTAAGTGCATTTTTGGCTTTAGGGAAATGAGTTATGTGGAAGCAATTTTAGGTAATTTAGGCCTTTTTTATACATGGTTTTAGTGTCCTTAGTTATGTTTAAATTTGTATACAGGTATGTTTTTTGAATCCCTTGTGTGATAAAAGGATGGAGTAGTCAGCACCAGGGACATATCCTTAGATTATGTACATGAATGCATTGATATGTGTACTTAATTTTCTTCTTGGTGAAGTATTGTATATATATTGAAATGATTATAGCCCTGATATGACTGTACACAGTCAGCTGGGCTTTAAACAGAAATTACTGTAATGTTGTGAATGTCTGGTGCTTGAGTGCACTTTGATTTGAATGATATAGATTTGGCTCCGTATAAGTATTGTGATTATTGTCAGTAGTAATAGTATGAGCATAAGGATGTTCAGAATGTTACAACTATGAGATGATGGTTACAATCATAGTGTCAGCAGAATCAGTTGTGTCATTGTGTGTGCTCCTTATTGCCTTCTGCTGTTTGCATGTGGAGATATGTGTCTGACTAGTATAGACATGGAGCTCTTGCCTTTCAATCTGCTTTCATGAGTCAGATTCTAGCCAGAGAAAACCTTAAACTGTCATGTCCATTTCACCCAGCAGTGAATGGATGCCTAATCCTTTTCAGGGTTTAGGAAGGTGAAGCAATAAGAGAGAGGATTGAGACACTGCCCTCTTTATGCTAGCCCAGAAAAAAGTTCAGGTTTCTTCCCACTTATTCTGCAATGACCTCAGAAGTATAGGATAGCCTTTACCTTTGCATATTAGCCTCTGCAGACTGCAAGTTGAATTGTGTATGTGTATTTGTGTGCAGGAATCTCCTTCAGCATCAGGAGAGACAAAGACAGAGGAATTGTCCAACTTGTGGGGCATTTCTGCTGTGACCAGTGAAAAGTGGCTTAAAGACAAGTGTAAGCAATTAGGCCTGTGTTGTCAGTGATGTAAAAATTGGTACTATGCATCCCGGTTGGCTTTCTGGCTGGAGTAGGGGTCGAGCTCCCTCTTTCCAGTTTGACTGCATGGATTCAAGTCTAGTTTAAGAAAAACTTTGTATGATCAGCCTCTAGTTCACCCAGCTGTGACCTCCCCGTGGGGATGCCGGAGGCTCTTTCAGTATGAATGGTATCCACACCTTCTGGAATTTTTGTACTAGAAATTTCCTCTTTATTGTCACTCTCTTTGTTTCTGCCTTGTTTCTTTGCTTTCTGTTATTTCTTCCTATCATTTTCTGCCTTGCTGGTCCATTCACCTGTATGTGTTCAATAAAGTCTTACATACTTTTTCTTAGGGTTGCTAATTGGGTTCATGTATTAAGCTGCAATTTTGGCCCTAGGGAGGTGAGATATGCGGAAGCAATTTTAGGTAATTAATGCCCGTTTTTATATATGTTTTGGTGTCCTTAAGTATGCTTAAATTTGCATTCAGGTGTGTTTTTTTAAATCCCCTGTGTGATAAATTGGACGGAGTGGTCAGCGCCAGGGGCATGTCCTTAGATTATGTGCGCGAATGCATTGATATGTGTACTTAATTTCTTTTCAGTTTTCTTTTCTTTTTTTTCTGTTGAAGTTTTGTATGTTCTGAAGTGGTTATAGCCCTGATATGGCTCTTCACAGTCGGTTGGGCTTTAAAGAACAATAACAATAACCTAGCTGTGAATGGGTACTTGTCCCTGTTTAGGCTTGGAGAAGATAAAAGGTATAGTGAAAGGAGATTGGCATCATTTTCAGAATGCTGGTCCTATGAAAAGTTTAGATTTGCATTATCTCACTCCCTGATGACTTCACACTTATGGGACAGCCTTTACTGTGTAGAGTTGTGTTATACTCCGGAGGGCTTTACTTGATTTTAAACCTTTTCTGATCATTTCATAGTGCTTTATACAGAACTATAGAAAATACAGGAAAGGGTAATTTTGACATATTTACAACATGTAACATACAGGAACATATAACAATTGAAACTGATTTCATTGTGAACATCAAGATTAAGTATATTTCATGAAGATAAAGCTGTTTTCTGTTGAGAAATCTTAGACATATATTTGTTCTGTTGATCCATTGAGCATAAAAAAAGGGCCAGTGAAATTTTATTTTGGCATAAATGCTGTTTAATTTTAAATCTTACTTAGAGCAGTCTTTGTAAAGTAAGTATATTCAGAATACATTTGTCAGTCTTTCATTCATAGATTATTTTGCAAACATTAAGATAAGATTAAATATTTTGCATTTATTTTTATGTTTTGATCAGCACTGAACAATGCAGGGTTTGAAGAAATTTTAATGTTACAGTATTTTTGCATTTCTCTTTCTGTTGAGTTTGAAGAGCTTTAACGGTCTTTACTGAAGATAGCTGATCTAAACTGTGAGCAGCTTTGATCAGTATTGTTTTTGACTGAATATTAGTTTTATGGGTGTAAGCTTATTTTTTTTTGCTTGTTATTTAGTTTTGATATATACAAACAGCGCTTTTGGGCTAGATCAAGGTTGTTCTATACCCTGATGTCATTGATGACCGAAATGGTAGAGATCTCCACTTTTCTTGGGGCCAGTGCTATGAGGTAGTGCCTGCCTCCTTGCTGTTTTACTTTCCCTAACTTTGAAGGAAGTCAGGTATCCATTCACAGCTGGGTAAACTAAAGGCCACATTTACATGTAAAGTTACCTGATGTGAGTCGCATCCATGCAAACTTGTACAGTCATCACTGTATCTTATCTGATGCTGGTAATCATAATGCATCTCATTGGTATAGTTTGGCATACACCATAGGGCTAGATATATATGATCATTGATTATTGAGATACATTCCAGGAGGCAGGTGAAGTATAAGATGTTTTGGTGTTTTTGATGCAGAGTATACTATAATTGAGGCCTGCTTGGCATAGTGGTAGAGTAGTAACCTTCCTGTCTGCCTGCACTAATTTGCACATGTATGAGTTATTTATAACTGAAAAACTTCTTTTTTTCTAGATCATAGTATTTAAGGAGATTTTCTTTGTGCTCACCGTCCCCCACCCCCCTCTATTTCTACACCACCTTAATGGCCTCAGAAGTTGGCACAGTTTTTTTTTATAACGCAATGATAATGATGAAGATGATAACCATGATGCTGTGGAGTTCCATTTAGGATTGAAACTACATGACAGGATTGTACTCTACATAAACTGTCATGATATATCCTGGTTTCAGCCAAATGCCTGAGGAACTTAAATGTGTGTGTGTCAAGTCTACTACTGTGAATTAGTACCTGACTTTCTTCAGTGTTAGAGATGGTAAAGCAGTGAGGGAGAGGAAATGGGTATTGCCCTCAAAACTTTGACCTCAAGAAAAAGTGAAAAGTTTGCCATGTCCCTCACATATGACCTCTAGATTACATGAAATTTTTTTTTTTTTTTTTAACAGTTCTGATGATTAGTTTTAATGATGAACCCAAAAGTGTGGTGATTAGTTTTAATCATGAGCCTGCAAAACCTGACCTGATTCTGAATTAAGAACTTCTCGGTGATGTAGTTTTAACTTTGTTACTAATTACAAATACACAAAAATAGACTAAGAATATGTCTTCAAAATAACAGAACAAGACAGGCGCAAATTTTTGGTCAGTTGGTTTTGTTAAGCATATGCAAAAGACAACAAAAAATAAACAGAATTTAGTTGAAAAAACAGTAGATGACTTTCCTGACATTTCACTACATCAAAGCAGTCTTCTATTGCTTTTTTCCCACACAGTTTTGTACATTTATTCTTTCTTGTGTGATATATGTATGCTTGACAAAGGCCAGCTGACTGAAAATTTACACTTGTCGTATTTTGTTATATTAGATATGCACTCTGATTCTATTTTTGTGTACTTCTGGTTCCTATTTGCTTGAATGCTGGCATTGACTTTGATTCAGAATTGATTCCTTTAATGAATCCTAGAATGCTGTGAGTACATGGAGTGATTTTGATTGTGTTTTGATTGATAAGAAACGACGTATATGACTGCAGTTGCATGATGATGCTGACATGGTTTTGTTTGTGTTTGTGTTTTTTTTTTATTGATTGATGTTAACACAGTGGAAAGCTCTCTGATAATTGAAAAAAACCCCACTGATAAATAATTTTCTTATTGGTTGTGATATTTGACATGAGTACTCCATGTTTGACACGAACAGCACCAGCAGGAGTCTGGTGAATAGGATGAGGGAGTGAAAGAGTTAATGAATAATTTAATGCTGGTATCATAACAGCGGACTATGGGAATGTGAGGCGAGAGCTGCACCCTCCAGAGCGGCCAACAGACATTCTGAAGGTGGAGGTGAAGGAGGTGTGTGCCTTCTTTCAGATTGTCAACCTGGATCACCACATTCCCATCCTCTGTCTTCGATCCTCACTTGATGCCTCCCTCCAGGATTGGTCCAAGAAGGTTGGTGTGTGGGTGCGGGTGTGATTGTGTGTGTGTATGTTTAGGGACTGAGAGTGGGTGGGGGATAGTAGAGTGTAGAAGGTTTGGAGGGGATGAGGGGAGGATGTATGTGATGTGTTGAATAGTGGATTTTGCATATTTGTAAAATGTGTGTGTGTGTGTGTGTGTTTCTTTGTACTTTTCCTTCCAAGACTGGTCCAAGGAGATTGGTGTGGTGGTGATGGTGTGTGCGTGTGTGCACGCACACAAGAGAAAAAGAGAGATTATGTGTGTTTATGTATGCATGAGGGCATTCGTAATGGTGACATGTTCTGTAGGATGATCATATTTTATGTTTTCTTGATGACTGAGTGGATGACTGTGTTTGATAAGATTACAAGCTGGCAGCGTTTTGGATATGTGTTTTATATAGATAAATATGTCTTTTTTTTGTGAATATGTATTTTTTACATAAACAAGTGATTTTATGTAGTTAAATTTTTGTATACATAGTATTTTGTGAAAATAGATTATTGTATGTAGATGTTTTTCAATTTTATGGAGATATTTTTCATATGAACAGACAGTTATATATATATATTTTTTTTTCTTGTTTTATATAGATAATCATTTTTTATATGAACAAAATATTCTTATAGCTGTTTTTCAAGTTTGTATAGATACATATTTTTAACATAAACAGATAATTCTATAAATGTATATTTTTGAAGACTTAGGTAATTTTGTACAGATATTTTGATATGAACAGACTGATATTATAAGACTGAAGAAAACCACTCACAGCTTGCTGTTGAACACTGTCCCAGTGATTTAAGTTTGTAGATGAGATCTACAAATACAAATGATAAATGATTAAAAATGCAGAGATTATGCATGATTTTTCTAGAACAAAATCTTGTCCAGCTGTACCAATTATTGTTTAGACTTGTTTGAATGCTGACAGTCATTCAGTTTTAATGATCAGACCATTACAACTTTTCAGATAATTATTAGTAATCTTGAGTTATTTAGAGATCTAATTATCTTAGATTTAATTTACAGCTGTTTGAAAGATGTTTTATTTCCATGGCAGCTGTACCTGACGGCAGAGCTTCATCTGGACATGATGTATTACAATGAGAAGCTGAGCACCTGGGAGCCTCTGATAGAGCCTGTCATGGAGAAGGAGGGGGTGTACAGGCCCTGGGAGGTCCTCATCAAGGTCAGCACTGCTCATTTACATCTGTAGGCTGATAGTTATCAGAGCAGAAAGTAGCGATAAGCATTTATGTTTTATTTGTGCATAAATGCTTTTCAGTGGAGCAGTTGCCTAATGGGCAAAGCATTTGTAAGAGGCCCCAGGTTTGTTTCCTGGATGGACATGACCTTTTTTTTTTCCCTGTCTCACCCCCAACCCCCACTGCACTAGACTTTGAATATTGGTCATTAACTCTTTCCAGCCGCAGAGTTTGGGAGGCAGCTGAACCCCTGTGACTCACGTTTTTGGGCATTTTTGAAAAAAATATAGAAAAATTCAGAGATGTATCAGGAAAACAAACTTTATATAAAAAAAATATTTAATCTTAAGAGTTTCAGAAAACATGCACCATCATGCACACAGATCATGCATCTTACTTGAGCAGAAGAGGGAAAAATGTATCCGAGCAGCTCAAAACAAAAATTCCTGGCAGCGGACTTGAGCTTCGTTCAGCCGAGCGAGCGGACGTGTTTCTGCGGGCTCTCCACACTGTGAAGAAAAGAAACATGTGTTGAGTGGCCAGTGACATAAACTGCACAGATAGTATGTTTTGTTGCCGGTGTTGGTTTGTGTGTTTACGTGTATAAGTCAACAGAGACTTAATTAAACTGAACAAACTATCCAAATAATAACGCACGATTGTATAGACACTGAGTGCTAAGGAATTTCAGAAACGATCGTGAATATATATTGAATCCAGCGGCAGCGTGTTTATTGGTGTGTCCAGCAGTGTGGTAAGCAGTGTGTGTGCCGTAGTGTTTTGAGAAAATAGCAGCCTGCTAAAGGATGGCGCCGCCAAAACCTACGAAGTCACGTTGAGCCGACATCACTGTAAGTAATAGTTCAGACAGTTCATGTAACTCTGTTGATACAACACAAACGCGAAAACAAAACAGCAAGCAAACAAATCTGCTCTCCACACCAACAAGCAGCAAGCAGAGCAAATTGATAGAATTTGTGGAAGAAGGAGGAACGGAAGAAAATCAGGAAAGACAGGCAATAGAAAGTAGGGGTGAAGGTCACGGCAAGCGAAACTGAGCCAGATAAGACACTTTAGTTTCCCCGCCACAGGTGGTAACTCTCACCCCTCCTTACCCCTTCCTGCTACTGCCCGCACTGGCCGGTTGGAATGCGGTCACGGCTGGCACTGGAATCCCTCTATGTTCTCTGCTGTGCTGCTGTGGTTGTGGTCAATTTTCTCTTGTCTTTGAATCGTTATAACTTCAGTTTCGCGGTTTTTATGGCCGTTATGTTTTCGATTTGAACTCTGCTGTATGTGCTTCTGATGTTGCAAGCAAAATTGTATGGGGGAGATTTGTGTGTGTGAAGTAAATGACAGATAACTGCAGTGTGTTCTTTTGGGTTTGGCCTGGGATTACATGGGGAACAGGGGGGCGAGGAAATCCATGCAACAGTGAACAGACTGAATGACAGAGGGCGTGGAATTAGAAGTGACAGCACAAGATTAACTGTCTTAATGAGGGAACAGTTGGCCCTTGCATCTCCTCTGCTACAGATCACTCCACCTAAAAAGAAAAAAATACATGTCACATTGTAGATTCAGTTCACTTCAGTGTAGGCTGTGAACAAAATGTAGATACAGAATGTTAGAAACACTGCTTTCTCTTTTTTTTCCTAACATCAATTAATACATTGCTTGTTTTGAATGATAAACAGTACAAACTTTTAGAGAGAGACAGAGAAAAGAAATGGGCTCAAAATGTCTGTGGAAGTGTGTGTACGTGTGTGTACAAACCCTGTCTCATTAAGTTCAGCGGCACCTGTTCTCTGCGTCTACCCCACTCATAGCCGGAACGGATTATTCCAATTACAGTGGAGTACTTAATGACTTCCTTGTGGCCGGGAGAAAAACCTCCCCCAATTTTTGGTGAGTAGAAACTGTAGGAGCTAGTCTGCTCTTACCATGGCACTAACTCTTTCTCAGCGTAAAACCGGCAGGCACATGACAGAATGTGTGAAAGTATGCGCTTTTTTTGTTGTCAGTGTGTGACTTCCACCGTAGTGTCTGTTGCATGGCATGTAATAACAGTCTGCTGCATGTTGCTGCTTTTAGTTATTCCTGTCATGTTTATAGTCTATGGACTCTGTAATTTACGGGCTATACAGCGATGCACACCAAAACATGAAGGCTTTTGAACAATGAGTAGAAATAATAGAAATCTCAAGTAACTATGGTTTGCCAGTGCTCCGAACTACCGCTGCTGAAGTCACCGCTATCAAGTTATCACATGCGAGGCTGTGGCACTGGGTCCGCGATAGCGCATTGTATGGCGTTAAAACTAAAGAAGCCCCTTCTCGCGAGCCGTGAGGTGGACATGATGGGGACAGCACGTCAAGTTCTTTGATAGAACACATTTTCTGAATGGAGAAACAGCTTACAGAGACATTAAATAAATTAGATCGTAAGATCAACACAACTGAACAAAATCTGTCAGCTCAAATCACAAAACAATTCGAAGACTTCCGGTCAGAAATCTTTACCCTTCAAAAAGAAAACGATGTATTGAAGAAAAAGTTAGAAGATGCTGAGGAAAACATTGAAGATTTACAAGATGACATAAAACTATTAAGAAACACAATCGAAAGGGAAAGAGAAGAACGCAATAATCTCGAACAGTATGGGAGAAGAGATTGTCTCCGTTTTCACAGAATAGGTTCCGATGATGCTCGGGAGACAGCCGCCGATTGCGAAGAGAAAATACTGGCTGTAATACAGGATGATCTTGGTCTGGGGCACATAGATTCCTCCCAGATTAGCATCGCCCACCGTGTCGGAAACAGAGGCAATAAGCCTAGATCGATCATTGTCAAATTTATCAGCAGAAAGTTCAAGGATCAGGTACTTCAGAAAAGACGTCTGTTGAAAGGTACTAAACGAGGAATCACAGAAGATTTGACCCACCTGAATATGATAAAACTGTCTGCCGTCAAACAGCACCATAAAGTACTGAACACGTGGACACGAGACGGGAAGATTTTTGCTCTTCTCAGAGACGGAAAAAAACTGGAAGTGCTTGGTGGAAATTTCAAAATTCTGGATTGGGCAGCGGCTGATTCCACAGCAACCGCTGGCGGCTGGGAGACCTCCAATCCCCTCCGTCCTTCAGACAGACAGTCAAACACCAACCACTCCAGAGTCGCCAATGGACGTGGAAACATTCCCAGACAAAGGAAAGAACAGAGGGGGAAGGATGCAACTAATACACGGTCATCACAGTCCTGTCTCTCCCCAGCAGTGGAAGGAGAACCAGCTTGTACAGGAGACCTGTTGCTGTCAGAGAGCCAGGAATGATCCAGTGTGTCTACCCATGTACGATTCACCCACCATCATACTTGATGTCCGAACAGTGGAATGTTGAAGAAAGAAACATAATCGACATGTCAACATCAATCAATACGTTCCGGCCAGCAATTCTGTGCCAGTCTCCAGTTCTTGATATCCAACCCCCACCCCCATTTCCTTATTCCTTACACAACCACCCGTACAATCACCCCCCTCACTCCCAATCTGTTTACACATGCCATCCCCCCAACTCAACCTTAACCCTACCACACGTCCATTCCGACCCCCATCCCCACCCTCACCACGAACGCCCTCAAACGTCCCTTCCTTTTTTACTTCTTTACATGGCCCATGGTCTGAACAACAAATCAGTGTCTGAAGTGCGCGTGCATGTGTTTTTAGTGGGTGTGCGTGCACTCGATGTGCATGTAAAGATGCACAAGCGCATCTTTGCCTGAACACTGAACGCGGAGACGGGGAGTAGGCAAACATTACTTTCACTATATTGACAATTATTGACACTAGTCCGGATCTTAAGGTCTGCATTTAGTCTGAAAATCAAGAGAAACGGTAAACCTGATTTCAATGTTACTGATACTCGAGTGCCTTGGTTGACAGTACTCAAGGGCTCTTCCTAAAGATGCGATGAAAGACATCTCTATTACTGCAACAACCATTGGTTGTTGTTACTGATACACAGTACTGTCTTACGGAATACTAAGATATAGTTAACATGGTGTTTTTGTGCAGGTACGAACCAATACCTAAATATATGTATCGTGTATAAGAACGATATCTTGCCTGAATCCCCCTTTTTTCCCCCCCCCCCCCCCCCCCCCCCCCAGTGCTTTGTTATTTTGGGATGATTGGTGGTGAAAGGAATAAATGGGGAAAAAAATAAAATAAAATATACATAATCTACAAAATTGCATATTGTGCAGTTTGTGGGACACAAAGACTGATTAACTTATCAAAAAGTTCGGGAAAGAGTGATGGCATTACAATAATTTACGCCATGTAGAATGGACGAAATTGTACAGTGTGTTGGTTTTGTTTTTGTTATTTTCCTGGTTTTTGTTGTATTTATTGATACAGGGAAACATATATTCATTTTGTCATACACATATTCCTGTAATAAATGGCAAATAATCCACGAAGAATCTATTTTCAATATTGGTGGTAAACATAGGCCTACTGATGAGATTAATGTTTTCGTCCTAATCACATCTAAGCTCACAAAAATATTATGATGAAATAATCAGAATTGTAGGTGGCTACAATTTTGGCAATACGTATGTTTAAATCATGTAATACGTAAATAACTAATATGTTTAAAACATGTAATACGTGAATAACTAACTGTTGTCTGTCTGAATGTTCCTTTATCATAATGAAGAAATAGATAATAAGTAAGGACGAAAACCCTCAGGATGGATGGGTGGAGTTTTGTAGGAAAAAAGGGGAGGAATTAGCAAAAAGGATTGTGATTTCTGTTTTTTAACTAGTTTTTTTTTTCGATGAAATTTGTACGCTCATCGTTTAAATAACCACGATGATTCATTATAATAGTGTACATATTTATAATGACGTATTCTGTCATGTTAGATGATACGTGTTGTGCAGTTGTCATAGAAGGAAGTTCACGAAAAAGACATGAATGATCGTGAGAATGAATGTTTCAACTGTGGGTCAGTTGATATGCCGGAAGAGTTATGGAAAATGGAAGCATGACATTTGAATCCGATGCATCTTTTTGTTATGTTTTTTTTTTTGTCTATTATTAGCGTTCATAAAAAGGTATGATTTGTGTATCACTGTTTGTGAGTTGATGATAACTTTAGTGTATATAATACACTTGTTCTTTATGTATCATGGAGTTACAGACAAACAATTACTCCTGGAGAAGATAGCTATCACATATGATCAAATAAGAAAATGACCAACAAAATGTCATTTGCTTCTATGAATTGCAGAGGATTGGGTTAATCTACAAAAGAAAAGAGATGTTTTTCACTATTTGAAACAAAAACAACATTCAGTCTACTTGATACAAGACACTCACTTTGACCCCAAACTTGAGAAGTATTATATGGCGGAATGGGGGTATACTGCATATTTTTCTTCTCATAATACACACTCAAGAGGGGTAGCAATACTTTTTAACAACAACTTTGAGTTCAAAGTTAAAAATGTGTATAAAGACCCTGAAGGAAATTTTCTGATGGTATACATATATACAATGAACAAGGATATTTTATTAGTTAATGTCTGTGGACCAAACAAAGATAGCCCAGATTTTTACACACGTATCAATGGAAAAATAAAGGAAATGAAAATATGTAATGTAATATTTGCTGGTGACTGGAATCTAGTTCTGGATCCAAGTATAGACTACTGTAACTATAAACACAAGAACAATATGAAGGCTCAAGAACAAGTGGAAGTCATCATTGAAGATCACTGCCTAGTAGATGTATGGAGAGAACTAAATCCTCAACTTCGGCTTTTTACATGGAGAAGACTTAACCCATTCCAACAGGGTCGTTTAGGTTTCTACCTTGTATCAGAAAGCTTATGCAATGTTATTAAAGATGCTGATATCTTGCCAGGGTACAGAACGGACCATTCACTGATAAGCTTGGAGATAGAAATAGGCGATGGTGGCAAAAAAAAGTACCTTCTGGAAATTCAATAGTTTGCTTTTGAAAGATTCCCAGTATGTCAAAGAAATAAATGAGCTTATTGAAAAACTCATTGCACAATATGCAGTGCTTCCATATGCAAGAGAATATCCCAACTGAAGATATACATTTTACAATTACTGACCAGTTGTTTTTGGATGTATTACTCATGGAAATTCGCAGTAAAACAATTGCATACTCTACCATGAAAAAGAAACAAAACCAGGAACTTGAAAACACCCTAGAAAGTGAAATAAAATATCTGGAAGCAAAGTTACATAAACATGAAGAGGATCTCATCAGTTTACACACTAAAAATGAGCAGTTGGTTGAATTGAGAAGTAAAAAAATAGAAGGTGTATTACTACGCTCCCGAGCTAGATGGGTTGGTGAAGGGGAAAAGAGAAGAGAAAAGAGAAATGTCCTCCACTCAGAAAGAAGGCATTATTATTTGTATACCCAAAGGAGATAAACCAAGAGAATACTTGAGAAATTGGAGACCCATATCTTTATTAAACGTTTACAAAATTGCGACTGCGTGCATTTCTAAAAGAATTAAAAGAGTACTACCAAAATTGATAAATGAAGATCAGTCTGGATTTATGGCTAATAGATACATTGGAAGCAATACTAGACTTGTCTATGATTTGATAAACTATTGTAATTTAAACAAAATTCCTGGATTGTTATTATGTATCGACTTTGAAAAAGCTTTTGATTCTCTTGATTGGAATTTTATGCACAAGGTATTGTCTGCATATGGCTTTCCTGATGACATCAAGAAATGGATCGAGGTTTTTTACAATAACATTAAGTCTACGGTTCTAGTGAACGGTAATGCTTCAGCATGGTTTGAAATAAAACGAGGTTGCAGACAGGGAGACCCTATATCCCCTTATTTGTTCATTCTGAGTGCTGAAATTTTAGCACTGATGATCAGAGAAAATGAAAACATTGAAGGAATCACCATTGGAGAAATAGAACATAAAATAGCACAATATGCAGATGATACTGAACTCTTTCAAAATGGAGACAGATACACGTTCGAACAAACCATAATCGTTATAGAAGATTTTGGAGAAAAATCAGGGTTGAAAATCAATATTGATAAAACTATTGTGGTATGGATAGGAAGTTTGTTGAATAGTGACGTTAGATTCATGCCACACCTCAAATTTGTATGGAATCATGATAGTTTCAAAATACTTGGCATTTGGTTTACCAGTGATTTAAAGGGCTGTGAAAAGTTAAATTTTGACGAAAAGTTTAAAGAAATAAAAGCTTTGTTTGCAATATGGCTAAGACGGTTAATAACTCCCCTGGGCAGAGTTGCTGTTTTGAAGTCACTAGTTTTATCAAAACTGGTTCATCTATGGCTATTGCTGCCTAACCCACCTGACTATATTATTGATCGATTGCAGAAAATGGTCTACAGGTTTATCTGGAACAAGAAACGTGAAAGAATAAAAAGAACTACCATAGTTAAATATGTTAAAGATGGAGGACTGGGTGTCAACAACTTTGTAAATGGACTAAAGTTAACATGGCTTAACAGACTTCATAAAACAGAGCACAAGTGGAAATATGTTTTTTATCATCTGTATCCAAAAATGATACAAAATAACCAATATGGTCCGAGTATATATGCAAGACAACATCATCATACGAACGATTTTTGGAAAGATGTTTTCAAAATATATGAAATATTTGGATACAGAATACAGCCCAAATGTTCAGAAGATGTTCTCTCAGAACCCTTATTTTTCAATAATAATATCAAATTTGTGACAAATCAGACATCTCCTCGATAATACTAGTCATTTTTATTCATATGAAGAATTCACTGAAAAATACAACATACATGTGAATTTCTTAAATTATTTCAGTTGCATAAAATCAATTAAAGACTATTTAAAGAAAATTATCCCAATATATTAATAATAAAACGCAGCTGATTCCATGTTTTCTCAAAACAATTAATTCACAAACAAAAGGAACAAAACTATTCTATGAAATTTTAACCAATGATGATAAGCGTCCAAATTGTTGCAATAAATGGGAATTAACATTTGGAGAAGAAATTAATTGGACGCGATGCTTTACAAACTTACAGAACATTAAAGAAATTAAACTTAAATGGTTTCAGATAAGAGTCATCCATCGAATACTGGCTACTAACGTTGTACTCAAAGAAATGGGCTTAGTACAAAGCAATTTGTGTAAATTTTGCAACTGAGCAAGAGATAGTATACAACACTGCCTTTGGGACTGTCAGTATATACAGTCATTTTGGAATGAATTGAAACGTATGTACAGACAAATTGTACAAATGTTAACAATTTAAAACTGTCAAAACAAATGATTATTTTGGGATTTGACAAAACTTTTACAAGTGATAAAATTTTTTATTTTATTCTGCTTTTCGCAAAATATTTTATTTATCAATGCAAATGTGAAAAACTGATGCCAAATCTGCACATCTTTAGGAAAAAACTTAAACGGAGATACGATATAGAATTGTATAATCAAAAGTTGAGAATGACTGCACAAAAGTACAAAATGGATTGGACGTACTACCGCCCAATTATTATTTTTTAATGATGACTTTTTTTTTTCTAATGCGCACAGCCAGATTCTGCAGACTATGACTTAACATACTGCAGTATTAGCTAGATAAATAAATAAGACGTTATATAAATATAATAATACCGCAAACAAACAATGGGTTTAATTGTGCTGTTGTTGATGTTTTCATCATTATTATAAATATAATTATTACTATTATTATCATTATTATTATAATTATTTTCTCTGAGGAGTGTGTGCGGTTCTTTTCTTAAGACAGTGTTGATACACTCATGCCTTTTTGCTTTACTTTATTGTTTGTGTCTTTATTAAAATATTCAAATGTCAGCTTGAGATTGAATGTACAGATGATTGTATGTCTTTATGCAATCTGTATACACGGTGTGTGTGTGTGTGTGTGTGTGTGTGTGTGTGTGTGTGTGTGCGTGGTGTGTGCGTGGTGTGTGTGTGTGTGTGTGCGCGCGTGCGTGCTCAGATGCGCTGTAAGTGAGTATACACACATTTTGTATATTTGGATTGTCATATATAATATCCATTTAAGTGTGTGTTCTACAAAAATTTCCTCTTATGTTTATATTGTATGAATTTTTTTCCCTAAACTTGAATAAAAAAAAATTGAAGAAAAAAACAAATTCCTGGCAGCACGGCGGTCAGGTATCCAACACAATACACAGACAATCCAGCTGGAATACACATCAGTCCAGAGTCAGATCCTCCATGGAATGTCCAGCAGAAAAGTGAGAATGAATTCCACAGTGGTATGAAGCATAGAAAAGTCTTAACATGCAGTTGCTTTGTGGAAGTTGCCGTTTTGACAACAGAGCCGGCGAATTTTCATCACCATGGGTGTCGTAAAAAAAAAAGTAAACAAAGTCATCAAAGTGCAAAAGTATCAAAAGGGAAGTAACAGAACACTGCTACAGTGTGCAAAGATCATGTTGGAACACTGAGTTACTTTCCATTGACCATTGGTTAAGTACAGCGAGTTTTTAAAAACGTCAGCAGACATTCTGCTGACATGTCACTACGGCAAGGCTACACATCGGCTGATATTTCGCTGACAAGTCCGGAAAGTGTTAACAGTTATTAGGAAACACTATTGGGTGTTGGATGGGACCCAAAGTAGCAGTGCCTCACCACTGGCCAAACAATCATCTCCCAGCTCCTGATACAGACAGCTACCTGGCCATTTGGCCATTTTAAATGAGATGATAGACTGAGGCCAGCAGTGGATGTGGAAGAACCCATGGCATGAAAATGGCTGTCCTTTGCAGATTTTATAGAAATATCCACTCTGATAATTCAGACAGACAAACAAACAAACAAACAAACAAACAAACAAACAAACAAACAAACAAACAGACAGACAGATAGACAACAAACAAACATGCGTTCAGGCAAAACAGACATACGCAAAATAAATACACATGGTTGCCATTCAGTGATACCCATTAAAGGCAGAGTGTGCAGACTATACACAGCAACATACAGCCATTGTCAGTTGTGTTGTTTGTCAACTCTTTCACCTGTCCTCGTCACACCCAAGATGGTAGAGATTTACAGATAAAAGATGAAAAAGATGTGTGATTTGTTTTTAGCAACTTTTGTAATAAACAGGCAGAATTTTTTTCCCCAAGTTTCTTTTCAATTAATTATTAGCAGCAAACAATGACATGTGAATAACAGAAAACAGTATGCAACATGAACAGATGCCATTAAAACAGTTAATATATTAGTTGACTAAAATGAACAGTATTTAGGCCTCTACTTCAGACCTGTGGACAAGCAAATTGTATGATCAGTGAAGACATGAACAGTTATAAAGGTAAAGGTGAAAGAGCATGCATGGGAAAATGAGTTACCATCCAAACCGTGAATTTAAAGCACAACCCTTTGTGATGTTGTTCATAACGATTACGTGATTTTAATCAAGACCATCATTCCATTCTTTATGTTCAGGTGGTGCGTGCTAAGAGTTTTCCCATGCTGTGCATGTATGAGGATCACGACCTTGACATTCCTGATGGCCTGCAGACGGAGGTACAGGAGATGATGCACAGGTCAAGGGTCAAGTCATCAAGCTCTGAGACAGACACCGATTCTTCCACGGACATGACAGTCATTAGACACAAGTCGCTTCGGCGGGTCCGACATGGCAGTGACAGAAGCTATGGTGAGGGTATGATGTGTGTGTGTGTGTGCGTGTGTGTGTGCGTACATTGGTGCATGCATACGTGTGTGAGTTGTGTGTAAGTTCTTTAGGGTATGAATGACAGATTCAGCTTCAGATTTATGTATTCATAAATGATCACAGCCCAGTCTGAAGGAGTGGCAAAGTGGGAAAACAAAAGATTGCAGGTGTTATAATCAGTACAAATTATAAATTTCAGAAATTGGTATAGAAAAGATTATGTTACAGCTATTTCTCCTAACAGGAAACTTTGTATAAATAGAGTGCCAAGTTATGTATATATATGATGTTTTCATCCATCCACACCATCAGCAATTATAATCAGAACAAACATGGTTATCCCTAATCTTTCGTAAAATGCTCTTCTTGTGTGAAGAGCGTTTAATGCATGACATTTCAAAACAAAGTAAACTTCATTTCTCTTCTGATTTGTGACAGTGGGCATAGTGCTGCCTGCATGCTTGTATCGAAAAAAGTGAACATTTATTTTAAGGAGGTCAAACATAAACCTAGTTGATGAATATTGCAGATGCCTGTCAGTATCTAGCAGTGGACGCTTTTTAATTAAGCATGAAGACTACAGCAGATGACGTCATACATATTTTCATCACCCATCTTTGATAGAACTAGGCATATCTAAATCCATGTTCGCAAATACAGACACATACTTTTGATACCCACTATACCCCTTCTGTTGTTTTCTTGGAATATGACAGGGAGAGGAAAGGGTAGTCTGACTCAAACATTCTTCTCTGCTCCAGGTGCTGATGGACAGGGCCTTTTCCTTGCTCAGGACAGCCTCTCTACCCTCAGGGTTGTGCTGTCAGGACAAGCCTGTCTTTCAGCCCTCAGTGCTATACTGTCAGGACAGCCTCTCTTGTCTTCAGGGCGGCTATGCCCTCAGGACAGCCTGTCTTTCTGCCTTCAGAGCTATGCCCTCAGGACAGCCTGTCTTTCTGCCTTCAGAGCTGTGCCCTCAGGACAGCCTCTATTTCTGCTTCAGAGCTATGCTTTCAGGACAGCATCTATTTCTGCCTTCAGAGCTATTCCCTCGGGACAGCCTGTCTTTGTGCCTTCAGAGCTATGCCCTCAGGACAGCCTCTCTTTCTGCCTTCAGAGCTATGCCCTCAGGACAGCCTGTCTTTCTGCCTTCAGAGCTGTGCCCTCAGGACAGCCTCTATTTCTGCCTTCAGAGCTATGCCCTCAGGACAGCCTGTCTTTCTGCCTTCAGAGCTATGCCCTCAGGACAGCCTGTCTTTCTGCCTTCAGAGCTATGCCCTCAGGACAGCCTCTGTTTCTGCCCTCAGATCTATGCCCTCAGGACAGCCTCTATTTCTGCCCTCAGATCTATGCCCTCAGGACAGTCTCTGCTGTCAGGGTGGATTCTTAAGACCAAACACACCAGCAGGGATGTGCACTCATTTTGAAGAGAGCTGAATGGTCCTTCCAGGACTGGTCATCCTCCACAGGTCTGCTCACGCCATGGCCCAGGTCACCCTTTTCACCTTAGCTGACCAGGATGTGCTGACCCACTGGTCTCATCTCTTTGTAGCTTACAATGGCGTCTGCATGCAGGCCTTAAGTGACCTGCTACATAAGACGTGGATGTCCCAGGCCCATTCAGAACACTCCAAGAGTTCCTCAGATAACTTCAACAACCAGGGCTTGAATTGTGTAAGATCTTGGTGGCCTGTGCTGAAGTGGCAGCCTATTTAAGCCTCATTCTTTCTTTGATCCAACAAGATGTCATATCACTGAATTTCACCTCCCTGAAGATGGTCACCAAGCCCTCTGGTTAATCCCTCAACAATCTGCTTCCTTCTTCGGCCCTTTCTCAAGCCCTGTGATACTGAACAGACTGTGACTGTAAGAGACTGAACGGTCTTACCTTCCTAATGGAAACTGCCTATTGGATCATAAATGGAGTATAAGCTCCTTGAAGGAGCCAAACCCCATCTGATGCATTTCCTGTGGCTTCCAGCCTCACATTCCCTGAACAGACTGCCGCTTTGGATATGGAAAGAGTGGTTGTCTTCTGCAGTTTGAAGCCAGGGATGTTTTCCCACTCTGGCCCTGGCTTCTACGGCCACTTTTTTTTGAAGTGTCTAGACTCCTCACAGGACCTCCTCAAGTTGGTGGTGTCAATTCATAGGCAACTGGGACCAAATCATCCCTTTTGGGAAGTGGAAGTGACCCAAGAATAGGCACCAGCTTCTGACCTGATAGAAGGTCTTCACGCACCTTCCACATCATCATACTCCAAATAGAGGCAATGTCTCATGCTTTCCTTGTGCTCACAGACCTTATTCCAAGCAAAGTGTCAGTCTGTTTGAAAACAACATGGTGGTTGTATTCTACATCAGCAAACAAGGGGGGTTGGTGGTGGTGGCTCTCTGTGTGCCCTTTCTAGGCAAGCCAAGATCCTATTGAGGTGGCACTGGGAAAGTTCACTCCCTTTGTCTGATAGCCACATTATAGGAAGGCTAACATCACCGCCTACTTAGTTAAATACCAAACTTTTCAGGGAGTCTGTGCCAAGTGGTTTATGGCTATGATTGACCTCTTTGCAACCAAATCCAACAAGTGATTGCTGATCTATGTCTGTCCAGTTCAAGGCCTGGAAACCTGATAGTGGGTGCCTTCTGAATTGGAGAGCCCAGCTCATAATGTCGTCGGCCTCTTTACATCTCAGGAGATGATAGTATGCACCAGGAAGCGTTGTGGTCATGACGTGCACTTTCTGTTGTGGCTGTGCAGGCCGATTCTTGAGTGGCAATCTCGGTCACATCTGCCACATACAAATTGAGTCGCTATTGTCTGGTTTCTGGAACGTTGCTTGCGAAGAGCCCTTTTCTCATCTGCGCTTTCTGCTCTCCTCCTCTCAGCATTCACAACGCCTTGCTGAACGGCTGTCCTCCACGCTGCCCTGTCTTCCGCCAGAGTCTCCCAAGAGCCTGGGTCAATCCCTGAGCTTCTAAGGTCCCTTTTGCATGCGTCTACAAAGCGTAGCTGTGGGCGTCCTGGAGTTCGCTTCCGGTTTTCCAGTTCGCCGTAGAGAACGTCTTTTGGTATGCGTCCATCCTCCATTCGACGCACATGGCCAAGCCAGCGTAGTCGGCGTTGGCATAGAAGGGCAAAGATGGTCTGTAGGCCCGCACGACGGAGGACCTCGGTGTTGGTCACCTTGTCTTGCCATTGGATGTCGCAAGCAGCGGAGATGGAAAATGTTGAGCCTCTTTTCTTGGCTGGCGTATGTGGTCCAGGCTTCACTTGAGTAGAGAAGTGTGCTCAACACACATGCTCTGTACACCTGCATTTTGGTGTTCGCAGTGAGACTGCTGTTGGACCAGACCCGCTTGTTCAGTTTAGCCATAACAGATGAGGCCTTTGCAATTCTGGCGCCGATTTCAGCGTCCAGAGAGAGGTTGTCACTTATGGTGGACTCCAAGTACTGAACTTGGTGGACAGTATTGAGTTCGTAGTCTCCAATGTGTAGAGATGGTGGTTCTTCACAGCCTTGGCCTAAGATCTCAGTTTTCTTCAAGCTGATTGTGAGACCAAACTCTCTGCAAATGTGGGCGAAGCGATCAACGAACCTCTGGAGATCTTGTTCACTGTGGGAAGCCAGCGCAGCATCATCTGCGAAGAGAGCTTCTCTGATGGTCTTCTTTTCCACCTTAGTTTTGGAACGAAGCCTGGCAATGTTGAAGAGCTTTCCATCGGTCCTTGTATGAAGATATACCCCTTCTTCAGATCTGCAGAAGGCATAGGTCAGCAACATCGAGAAGAAGATCCCGAACAGAGTTGGGGCCAAAACACATCCCTGTTTCACTCCACTGCTGATTCTAAAAGGCTCTGATGTGGCACCATTATAGCACATAGTGTTATGCATATCCTCATGAAAAGACTCGATGACAGCTGATAGTCTTGGGGGGCAGCCAATTTTCTTCAAAAGCTTGAAAAGACCACTCCGACTGACCAGGTCGAACGCTTTCGTGAGATCAATGAAGGCGAGGCAAAGAGGCATGTGCTGCTCGCGGCACTTTTCCTGTAGTTGCCGGACAGAGAAGATCATGTCGATGGTCATCTTCCGGCCCTAAAGCCGCACTGGGACTCAGGGTAGATGCGAGCTGCCAGCCTCTGAAGACGGGTTAGGACGACTCTGGCGAATGCTTTCCCAACAATGCTGAGGAGAGAGATTCTGCGATAATACCACCAAGGATTACAGATCAACTTGTTATACTAGACCTCAGCAGCCAAAAGGATGGAGGGGGGGGGGGCACACTGAAATGACTTTCCCCTGGAAAGCCTTGAGTAGTCTAATGGCTCAGAGATGAAGACTCTTTCAGATCCCCATATGGGACCCAGCCCTAGTCCTTGATGCCATCAGTGCCCTCTTATTTCGCTTATTTCATATACGATGGCTTTCCTTCCTACCTTGGCCATCTGTAGCCACCACAGTAACATCCATGCCCGCAGTAGTGCCAGGGAAGATTCGGTTCCCATCCTTATGGGTACCTGGTCCTCACACTCTTGCCAGCGTCACTGTCTATGACCCAACAACCCTGCTTTAGCCCACGGTTCTTCTGGACCCCTTCTTACGTGTCTGGCGTCCTTCATAAACACCTGGCGTCCTTCATAAACACCAAGAACACGAGAAGGGAGGAACACTTCTTATGCCCAGTCCACTGTATCAGACACTACTTGAGCTCTTAACCCTACTACTGCCAGTGTTAACAATGGTTTTGCCAGGGGGAGAAAACTGCGAATTGGGTTACAATGTTTAAAGCAGAATTTTGACCTTGATTTCACCCCAAACCCTGGCAACCCATATATTTTCATAAAGGGTATAGACTACACTAACCAGAGAAAGCAAAAAAAGAAGAAAATTATAATACTAAATGGGGTCGCATGATCAATAAAATCCAATATGGCCAAAACTTATTCCTAATATATGATATAGATACCCCTCAACTCGGTCATACTTAGAAGAATAAGCATTTTTTTGCATAAATAAATTGTTTAGTTTGTCTACTTTCCAAAAATATATAGTTTGGGGTAGTTTTCAGTCAGTGTTTGTGTGAAACGAAGGTTTGTAACCAGCAGGTAGTAATCTTGCAGCGCTCGCCAAAACAGATGTACTGAGACAGTGTATGTTTTTCCAACCAATTTGTTGAAAGCTTGTGAATAAATTCACCTGAAATCATTTGGCAGAGTCTTTGTTACTTATTTTCAGTCACTTAGGGCTAAATTTAGTCAATATTGGCACTAGTAGAGGCGATGGGGCCATTTCCATAGGCAGATGACCCAGTTTCACGCTGTTCATGGTGTTCGCTTTGTCGGCAATAACTGAGTCCTCAAAACGAATAAAATTGTCTTGATCAACATCACTACCGCTAGAACTGTCTCTATCTTGATCATCTTCCAACTGAAAATCATCCTCAGAGTCGTTTTCTGTGTTTTCAAAGGCTTCAAACAGGTTTCTATCACGAGGGAACTTTCGAGCAGCCATCTTGGATGCTATTCCAAACTCCAGTGTAAACTTTGCCAAAAAAGAGTCAACTAAAGCAACTTTCTAAACACAGAAGAGGTCACAATGATTAGACTGGGTTCCCAGTGGCTCACATGTATTAAGAAAGTACGAAACTGAGCTAGCAGAAAGTTTTGCTTCGTATTTTAGTAACTGCCGATCTGCTCGGCATTAACAGTTAGACCACCGACTAACTGCCGATCTGATCGGCAGTTGGCAGTAATAGGGTTAAACTTACAGCTGTCTCTTCCTCAGCTGCATTCTACTGCCCTCTTTCTTCTGTGGAGCCTACCGACACTTGGAATCCACTTTCACTAGCCACTTTTTATGAGACCTCCAGCTGTCCTCCTCAACAATCTGTCTCACAACTCCTCCATGACAGCCAATGCTGCAATCATTGCCTCCAGCCACCGGGCAGACCAGAATGGGAGATCACTGCCTCAGTCCATTTGTTAGATTCTGCGTAAGTTGAATATGGTACAGTGTATGACACTACAAGAGGAAGTTTTCATGTAAACTCCTGTTTATCTTGTACACTTAAAATATCCAACTCCTAGTGCCACTTAGCCATGCCCTCTTCCTTATCTCCTAGCTTTCTTCCCACACACAATGGTAAAGAGGAAGAAAAAGTGCGTTAATGCGTGATCTGGCATTGTGGATAGGGAACATTGCCTTAATGTATCTTCTCACTGATTTCTTGGTGACCTTGGGTGGGTTGCTGCCAGAAATAAATGAATTATGTGCCATATTGCATAAGTTGGATATGGTAAGTGTATTAACTAAACAGGACTTTACATAAAAAAATCCATTTCTTTTGTTTTAGGTAGATGGTTCCCATAGAATTTCTTTTGTGGCTGTAAATTCTGCCATCTTCTTTGTCTCAGGGCCCTCAGTTTGAAGCTCAGGGGCAACACATCCCTTTTCCATTCTTTAAATTTTCATATGTTAGACATGATAATTGTGCATGAAGCTAGATGGAGACTTTGTTCTCAAATCTCTGTTAAGCTATGTGCACTTAGTATATCTGACAGCAGTCCCACCATAAACCCTGCTGGTATCAGTCTGGTTCTCAAGAAGGCAATTTTAAGAGGCCAGTGAATGAAACAAAGGACGTTGAATAAAGGAAGAGGCTATTAATGTGATGCCAAACCTTTTGTAGCTGGTGGTCTACTGACAACCACAGCGTAAGATTTGGCTCTTGGTCATGATACTTGGTCGCTGAGTTCCATCTGTTCATCATAGCTGGTGAATTCATCAGGGATGTTCATACACATAGTTGTGCAGTGTCGACATTACCCCGTCACATTGTTTAGCCCATCATTGGAAACAGTGTATTGAGGTGTGGCATTTGGAGCCAGATGTGAGAGATTTAGGGATGGATAGGACAAGTTGTGCCAGTCCACTTGTAGACTGTGGCTGCCAGGCAACAAAGGTGATACTTCTGTCCAGAACCTCTATGCACACCATATACATGCAAATAATTAATTTGATATCAGACAAAGTTCTTTTGTTCTTGGGTGTTTTGAACACTGAGTGATAGTATAAATCCATGATGATCTATGAAATAAGATCAAACAAAGGACTAGAATAGTCATTCTGCACACTTGTAGCTTTTATGAGACATTACATCATCTGTCATTCTGATATAACTAAACATTTTCATTGTTTCACCCTCATTTCTGGACGGTTATCTCTTCATTCTGACCCAAGCCTGATACTGATGTTAGTTGGATAAATTTCATGTCTAGAAAGCATAACTTGACAACAGCACTGAAGAAGCAGTCGTGTTTAATTTGATTTGTTCCACACTATACGTAGCTGCATGTTGCACCTGTGGTCCATGGATTTTCAGATTCTCTCAGCCATCACAGCAGTGTGCAGGGAGAGTCGGACTCTGAGCCAGAAGGCTTCATCAACAACATTACCAACAAACTAGGCAGCATTTTCTCCAGTGACAGCAGTGATGCAGACATCAGCGAAACAGATGATAACGATGATATCATTGATCCCACTATGGAAAAACCGGTGTTCCTGACATCGCGGGGACCTGTGGATGTTTCCACTGGTCAGAATGTGGTTGCTGTTGATGTTGTGGACCTAGTTATGTATGTGTCACTGGCTGTTTGATGTCTGTACTTATCAGACTGTTCACAGGTTTTTGTTGATTTGAGTTTATGCCTGCCCTGTATTTTTGTGTTTTGTTTCTGTGTCACCCTGAATTTCATCTACAGCTGTTTTTTTGTCACCATTTATTGGTATTGTGGATTCGTTGGGCATACATCACTGTTTTTTGATGGATCTTGCTGTTCACCAGCGACGTTTTTCGTTGATTTGAGTTCACATTGCACCCTATAGTTGTCATCTATTTTGTTACGGTATCTCCCTAAGTGTCTCCTGAATTTTGTATTGGGCATGAGTTGTTTTCCTGTTTGTACATGTTTCAGTGGCTGTTTTCTGTCTTTGTTAAGACAGGTCACCAGGTGAATTTTTCATTGATTTGAATTTCTGCATGACCAGTGTTGTTATCCATTTTGTGACTGTCTGCCTGAGTGTCTTCTGCCTCTGGTTTTGATCACCAGATTTTGTGGTCCATTGTTTGTGTTTGTCAGATGCGACTTGCTGTTCACCAGTTTTGGTCATCAGTTGTCATTAGTGTTGTAGACCTGGCTGTACATACATTGCCATCTATTGTGGGTCAGATTGTTTACCAGTTGAAACTTTCATTGATTCGAGTTCAGGCCTGCCCAGCATGTGTCAAAAAATCCCTTATCATGTCTTCCCAAGTGTTGTCATTACTTGGTGAATTTGGTGTTGAATTTTGCAGTTGGTAGTGTTTGGAATACCATACAATCTGTAACTGTATCCAAAAGTTCAGCTATGTTGTGTTATGTAATTTTTGTAGTTATCGTTTTTTTTTTCCGAGCAGTGATTTCTCTTTCTTATGTGCATATTTGAATGTTGTTTGACCCACACTGTGTAAGCAGTATGTTGTTGCACAGTCTGCATAATCCATCTTTGGTTGGCATGCAACATGCTGGATGTTTCCATTTTTCTACAGGTAGCTGGATACTGACATAGCTTACAGGATCTTTAAGGTGTATATTTGATTTTGAGCAGCTTACAGGATCTTTAAGGTGTATATTTGATTTTGAGCACCTTACAGGATCTTTAAGGTGTATATTTGATTTTGAGCAGCTTACAGGATCTTTAAGGTGTATATTTGATTTTGAGCTTTTGTATACACATGAAGGTGGTTCAGGCACTTGCAGGTCTGCATATATGTTGACATGGGAGATGGGAAAAATCCCCACCCTTTGCCAATAGGTGGTTCCCAGACTGGATTGAATCCAGGCCTTACGGTCGCATCTCTGACATCCTAACCAGTTTGGTCTTTGCATCTATCTTAGTAGGTCTGAATAACTATGAGTCATCGTGCTGTTATACACCTGTAGAAAAAGATTAATTAATGTACTGTTTTAACGCAAGCAAACAATTCTACTGACTTGATTACTTCAGGCCTTAATACCGACCAGCTGATCAAGAAATAAATACAACAAAAGAAAACATGATTGCTTTTAATTGTTATTAAGCTGACGGTTTGAAAGATCTGCAAGACATCAGCGATGCCAGAAAGACCGCCATCATAAACAGCGAGCTAAAGAGGCTCAATGTGGACATTGCCACTCTGCAGGAGACACGGCTGGCTGACTCGGGAACACTGAAGGAAAGGGACTACACCTTCTTCTGGCAAGGAAAGAGTTCTGATGCCCCAAGAGAGTACGGAGTAGGCTTTGCAGTAAGGAACAGCCTGCTGAACATGATTGAACCAGGCAGCGGCGGTTCAGAGCGACTATTGACTCTCCGCCTCAACACCACCAAAGGCTATGTCACTCTCATCAGTGTTTATGCCCCAACTCTGTCTGCCTCTCCAGATGCCAAGAATGAGTTCTACGAAAATCTTGCATCAACCATAAAGAACATCCCCAGGACAGAACAACTTGTTCTCCTGGGTGACTTCAACGCCAGAGTGGGTGCAGACAATGACTCATGGCCCTCCTGCCTCGGTTCCTTTGGAGTGGGGAAAATGAATGAGAATGGACAGCGACTGCTTGAGTTTTGTGCCTGCCATGAACTGTGCATCGCCAACTCCTTCTTCAAGACGAAGCCTCAACACAAAGTCTCCTGGAGGCATCTGCGCTCAAAACATTGGCACCAACTGGATTTGATCCTAGTAAGATGTGCCGCTATCAAAAACGTTCTCCACACTCGCTCTTATCACGGCGCAGACTGCGACACAGACCACTTTCTGGTATGTTGCAAGATCAGGCTGCAACCAATGAAGTTCCACTGCTCAAAGAAACAAGGGAACCCTCGCATTGATGTCAGCAAGATGTCTCAGCCAGATCTTGTAGAACAGTTCGCAGAGGCCTTTGAGAGAGAATGCGATGCATTGCAGCCCAGAGACTCTGCCACAGACAGATGGGAAACGCTATGAGACACCATGCACCGCATTGCTGTGGCCACCTTTGGGAAGAAAACTGTGAAGTCCCATGACTGGTTTGAGGCCAAATCATCAGAGATGACTCCCACTGTTGAGGCCAAGCGCGCTGCACTCACCGAGTATAAGCAGTCACCCAGTGAGAAGAACCTGCAAATCCTCAGGGCTGCCAGGAGTAAGGTTCAGCTTAACGCCAGGCGCTGCGCAAACGAGTACTGGACAGAGCTCAGCGAAGAGATACAGAGTGCTGCTGAAAGAGGCAACATCCGAGGAATGTATTATGGCATCAAGAAGACACTGGGACCAACACAGAGCAAGATCGCCCCCCTCAAATCTTCCACTGGGGAAGTAATCAGCGATCCTAGCCGACAGATGGAAAGATGGGCGGAACACTACTCCAACCTCTACTCCACACAGACCATGGTGTCCCCCTCAGCCCTCGATGCCATCAAGTGCATGCTGGTAATGGAAGAACTTGACGCAGAGCCAACTGTGGACGAACTCAGCAAGGCCATTGATAGCCTGGCATCAGGCAAGGCACCTGGCAATGACGGAATTCCCCCAGACCTCATCAAGCACTGCAAGGCTTCTCTTCTGCACCCTTTGCACGCAGTCCTCTGTCAGTGTTGGAATGAGGGAGCTGTACCGCAGAACATGAGGGACGCCAAGATCGTCACCCTGTACAAAAACAAGGGCGACTGCAACAACTACAGAGGTATATCACTCCTCAGCATTGTTGGCAAAGTCTACGCTCAGGTCCTCCTAATCCGCCTGCAGAAACTGGCTGAATGCGTCTACCCGGAATCACAGTATGGTTTTCGAGCAGAGAGATCCACGGTAGACATGGTCTTTTCCCTTCGCCAAATTCAGGAGAAGTGCAGAGAGCAGCGGATGCCCCTGTATGTGGCATTCATTGACCTCACCAAGGCCTTTGACCTAGTCAGCAGAGATGGCCTTTTCAGGGCTCTCCGAAAAATCGGCTGCCCCCCCAAACTGCACAGCTTAATTGAGTCCTTCCACTCCAACATGAAAGGGACAGTGCAGTTCAATGGAAACCTCTCCAAGCCCTTCAACGTACGCAGCGGTGTGAAACAAGGCTGCGTCCTGGCCCCAACCCTCTTTGGAAACTTCTTCGCTCTCCTCCTGAGGCATGCGTTCAGCACAGTGCAAGAAGGGATCCACCTGCAGACCAGATCAGATGGCAGGCTCTTCAACCTCGCCCGCCTTAGAGCAAGGACAAAGGTCCATGAAGTCCTCATCAGAGACATGCTATTTGCCGACGATGCCGCAGTTGGTCTGACCATCAGTCTTAAGAAGACAAACGTCCTGGGCCAAGGCACGCCATCTCCACCAGCCATCACCATTGATGACTACGAGCTTGAAACCATCCATCAATTCACATATCTTGGGTCCACCATCACCGATAACCTCTCCCTTGACACAGAGATGGACAAGAGGATCGGGAAGGCAGCCACAACACTAGCCCGCCTCACACAAAGGGTATGGACAAATCCTAAGCTGACCACGAAGACAGAGATGGCTGTATACAACGCCTGTGTCCTCAGCACCTTGCTGTATGGCAGCGAGGCATAGACCACACATGCTCATCAGGAGAAAAGGCTCAATACCTTCCACCTGAGAAGCCTACGGCGCATATTCGGCATTTCCTGGCAAGACATGGTGACCAACACTGAAGTCCTGACCTGCGCTGGCCTCCCAATCATGCATACCATGCTGAGACAGCGTCGGCTGCGCTGGTTGGGCCACGTTCGCCGCATGGAAGATGGTCGCATCCGAAAAGACATCCTTTATGGTGAGCTTGCCACAGGGCAGAGAAAGATTGGCCGCCCACAGCTGAGATACAAAGACGTTTGCAAACGTGACATGAAGGCGCTGGAGATCAACACTGAGTCCTGGGAGGACCTCGCAGACGACAGCAACAGCTGGAGAACCACTCTCAAGAAACAGCTGCGGATTGGCGAGGACAAACTGTCAGCTGTTGCAGCAGAAAAGCGAGTTCGCAGAAAAGGGATGTAAGCCAACAGACCAGCATTAGCATACACATGCGACCGCTGTGACAGAGACTGCCTCTCTCGCATTGGTCTCTGCAGTCACAGGCGACGCTGCTTGGACCAAGCAGACAGCCCATCTAGATATTTGTCCATGGTCAGCCATGACCGAGGGAGGCCTACCGATCAAGAAATAAATACAACAAAAGAAAACATGATTGCTTTTAATTGTTATTAAGCTGACGGTTTGAAAATGTGATTGTGTGTGAGGAACAGAGACTGGAACACACAAACATGCACACATAAACATATCAAATCTCTCTCTCTCTCTCTCTGTCTCTCTCTCTCTCTATATATATGTATATATATACATGCTATGCACACACACTCACACACATACATGCATGCATGTGGAAATCAAAGGGATATAAATGTTTAGGCAATAGCTTGAAGATATATTCACTGATAAAGAAATGAAATTAAGCGGAACCTCTTTTCTTTCACTCTCGTTTGGACAGTGAGTGACTAGTCATGGTTGGGCATGCTGGGTCATAAATGCATTATTAAAAGTTTTTGTTTGTTATTTTCATTTTTTTTAGATCAGTTGTCACCCTTTGTGTTGGTTGTCTTACAGTGTTGCACATCATAATTCTGTGGATTTGCACATCACTTTCAGAAAGAGTTCTTCTTTGTTTGCTGCCCATCATTATTTCTCTCTGATTTAGTAACAGAAGAAAAAAAGAAATGCAAAAGTGTGTACTTACATATTTGGACATATGCAATCTGCTCTGATTTTGGTGGGGTTTGGGGGGGGGGGGGGGGGACCAAAAAAGACTTTGCTCATTTTCAACAGCCTGGAAATAGCATTGCTTGCGCACATAGTTCGTGTTTGCCATTCACATTGGAAATGATAATGTAAAAACAAATGCTTCCTGATTGACTAATAATCAAGATTTAGCCTTTGAGTAGAGGAACACAGGATCATTTTTCAGTGTTGGGTAGTGGAACACAGGATCATTTTTCAATGTTGGGTAGTGGAACACAGGATCATTTTTCAGTGTTGAGTAGTGGAACACAGGATCATTTTCAGTGTTGAGTAGTGGAACACAGGATCATTTTTCAGTGTGGGGTAGTGGAACAGGATCATTTTTCAGTGCTGAGTAGTGGAACACAGGATCATTTTTCAGTGTTGAGTAGTG
This sequence comes from Monoplex corrugatus, assembly GCA_030674185.1. Lineage (NCBI taxonomy): Eukaryota > Metazoa > Mollusca > Gastropoda > Littorinimorpha > Ranellidae > Monoplex > Monoplex corrugatus. Next base: position 52,919,513 of record CM060311.1, on the reverse strand, counting down.
GAACACAGGACCAGTTTTCAGTGCTGAGTAGTGGAACACAGGATCATTTTTTTTGTATCATCTGTGGAATGGAAAACAAGCATAACATGCTGAAGCATGAAGATTGTTTTTTTACCTTGCTGTCAAAACTGATGGGAACATCTCACCTTCGGGGTGGGTCATTTTGTCACAAATATTTTCTTTTTCATCATGAGGTTTTTGTGAGCAAAATATTTGTGGTAGCACCAAATGAGATTTTCACAGAGCATCAGATGTGTATGATCACTACTTGTACTCTGCATATATTTTGTGTATATTTGTGGAATAAGACCTTGAATTCCTGCATTCCAGTATGTGTGCATGTGTGTGTGTGTGTGTGTGCGTGCGTGTGTGGTGCGTGGTGTGTGCGTGCGTGCATGCGTGTGTGTGTGCAGCATACAAATTTTGATTAAGACTCAGACATTGACACTTAGGTATAAAATATTTAAGACATTTGAGATATACGAGATCTTGTTGATTTTTCCCTTTTAGCAAGATTTGTGTTTTTGTTTTGCTTTTTATAAATACATTTTGTGCTTTGTTACATTGTTAGTTTGAAATAATGACATTGTTTATGCACATATGTAACCCCCTCCTCTCTGTCTCCCCACACCTCTTCCATTATCTCGTTCATTGCTTCACTCTACCTTTCGCTATATCTCTCTTCCTCTCTGTTTTCTGTTCCTGTCACCAACTCACACAACAGCAACAGTGATTTCAGGTTCAGTACATTTGAACGTATTTTAGAGAAATGAAATGAATGACATTGTGTGGTGGCATTGGAACAGTGCAGAAGATAGGGCACTGAAAAATTAAACGCAGCAGTTTTAGAACAGTGTGCTACTGCAGGGTGCTTGTTAGGTTGACTATATCTTTTCTGCTTTTGTTGTTTGATTCCAAATTTGTTGAAACAGTGACCTATTTTCATACTTATCAAAACAACAAAAACCTACATAGCACCAAGCCAGTGATAAACAGAAACTGTACCTAACCCCAGAACATTGTGCTGCAGGTCTGTACAGCGTGGATGAGGTGGATGGGAGAGTAGGGAATATGGTGGGGGAGACAGAGGAAGAGGCAGGGGCAGAATCATGTCTGTACCTCATGCTGAACTCCATGGACCGTTTGCATGTCACCACCCCAAGGAGGCTGTTCTCACCACGTGACGATGGTGTCGTTGGTACGGTGCGGGTGTGTGTGTGCTTCGGTTTGTGTGTGCACACTGGTAAATTGTGTGTACGAATGTGCGTGTGTGTGTGTATGGTGGTGTGTGTGTGTGTGTGTGTGTGTGTGTGTGTGTGTGTGTGTGTGTGTGTGTGTGTGTGTGTGCATGATTAAATGTGTGTGTATGCACACTTGCATATGTGATGTAGTATGGTGTGTGTGTGTGTGTGTGTGTGTGTGTGCGCACGTGTGTGTGTGTGTGTGAGAGAGGGAGGGGGGGCCAAAATCAAATTTAGGATCCAAAGAGTGACTACAGTTGATGTTTATTTGATATTTTTTGCACAGTGAGATAATAACTATATTTACACACTTGATGTGTCAATCAAATGAAAGATAATAACTATTTACTTCACGATGTATACTGATTCATATGCCTTGTTAGGTTATATCCAAGATGTAGAAACAAGATAACAAAATATACTAACAGAAAAATAACATAAACAAAAACTTAATTTATACAAGTACTATGCAAGATGTAGAAACAAGAGAACAGAATATACTACCAATAAAATAGTATGAACAAAGAAGACCTTGGTTAATATTACTCTGATGAGGCCTGGTTGTTATTGAGGTAGATCTCCTGCCTTCAAATCTGGCTATATGTATTCAAGTCTGGCAGCATGCAATCTTCATTGTGTGGGCTTTCCCCAAGCTGTGAATGGGTACCTGACTGTCAAAAGTTGGAAAAGAGAAAGCAGCTAGGGAGATGTGATGAGAACCATGTCATGATTGTGGCCATGAGAGAAAGAGGGGGGGAGGGGTCTCTGTACTTACCTCCCTCCCCAGTCTCAAGGTTATAGGATAAAAAGTGGGTTTTTTTTTTGTAAAGCAGGATGTTGAAGCAGAGCTCATCTTGTAAATGTCTTTTGTTTCAGGCCCTGACTTCGCCTTCCACCTCAGTTCTATGTTCTGTACGAGACAAGCCCAGCTTTGAGATTGAGAATAAGGTGTGTACTTGAGGTGTTTGACTTGAGTTGTATGCAGTTATGAAATTATGACATGAATTCTTTGTAATGTAGAGTAAATACTTGCATTGATTGGCTGCAGTCCATGTGAAATAAATGACAACTCATTGGGAATGCAAGTGTCTGCCACAGTCACAACATGCCCAGACACAGTGATTTGGGTGTTTTACAGATGGAACCAAACCAGTAGTTGAGAAAAAATTGCTATGACCTTGTGCTAAGTTCTCAATTTATTTACAGTGGGTTTGAAAAATGTAAGAAAATGGCCTTTATTTTTGCTGAGGCGAGCTTGATAAGCACCAGTTCTATACATACAAAACTAAAAGGGAGAAAAAGAGCATTTTTCACATCTAGAGCAGTTGTGTACTGTCATTTATAACATCACTCGTATTGGAACCACTCCCACGACCAGTGTCACTGTTTCTTTCATTCTCATCACCCTCATTGTCACCTGGTATGTACAGCTTCCTTCATTCAGTTTTACTTTCCCCATCTGACTTGGCCTGTTCAGAACATAATTCAAATGTGTGTATGTACGTAAACTGGTATATCTGTATATATGAAAAATGTATAAATGATTGTATAAATACAGTTTTTCAGACACACGTTCGTGACACACACAAATATGCTCACATGTACTCACATATATGCACGCATGCACGCACGCTCATACGCACAGACACACACACACAGACACAGAGAGAGAGAGATACACAGACACACAAAGCAGGCACACAAAGACAGACAGACAGACAGACACACACACACACACACACACACACACACACACACACACACACACACACACACACACACACACACACACACACACACACACACACACACACACTCATCCAAACAGGAGTGGGTGTTACTGCATCCACACAGGAATGCAGCAACAGATAATAATACTACCACTAGTACAAAGGATACATAAAAAGAAAAATCTGTAGGATTAAATGTAAGGCATCACACACACACACTCACACTCACACACCACACACACACACACACACACACACACACACACACACACACACACACACACAACACACACCACACACACACACACACACACACACACACACACACATACATACACACACACACACACACACACACACACACACCACTCACTCACCACACACACACACACACACACACACACACACACACACACACATATATATATATATATATATATATATATATATATATATATATATATATATATATATATGTACATGGATAGACAAGTTTGTTTTTTTGTCAAAGAGAAGATGCATTTGATGATACAAAATTTGTGATTTTAAGAATTACTTGTGATTTCACTCATTTTTGGGTTTAGGTTTCTTGTTCCATTTTCATTTGTTTGCTTGTTTGGCTGACATACATTTTTTTCTTACTTTCAGCTTGGACTACACAGCTACATCACAGTCCATCCTGACATCAAGGTATGTTGCTTAATATGCAAGATTGGGTCAGCATGTAATCCTTTTGCTACTTCTGCCATTTTCTACCAACTTTGTGCAATATCAGCCAAAATAGCAAAGAGAAACTTAACACTTTCACTCTCTTACCCTTTCTGCTGGAAGCTGGTAGATAGGGTGAGGTTATATTTGACACTTATTATTTATTTATTTTTTAGTCATGGAATTTATCATTCTCATGTCAACATGTGTGATTTTCATTTCTTTACATTTGTTTTGTGGCAGAATTGTTCACATGTCAATGTGTTGTGTAGTTTTCACTTGTTTATATTTGTTTTTGTAGTGGAATTGTTCACATGTCAGTGTGTTGTGTAGTTTTCACTTCTTTACATTTGACTGTTATGTAGTGGATATTATTGTTCTTGTGTCAACAAGTAGTGTAGTTTAACTTCGTATACATCAAATTAACAGCCTGTAACTAACCTAAGTCATTGGTGCAGATGTATTTAGTCATCCAAGACTGTCTTCTTACCCACATGTTATCCACAATGACCAAACAAAGGTCCTCCTGCTCAGCTAAAGCAAAATGTCCTTGTCAGTGCTCCACTGAATGGACACATGGAAGTTGACTCTATCTTGGCTTTCCCTTCCTTCATGTTTTATCTTTGATTTTATTCTCCCACTGCTCAGATACATGGAAGCCCACAGCCAGGGCCCCATTAGCCATGCTTGACATCATGGATGACTTGTCTGCTGGATGTTGGGTTGCTGGTTCTTCATGGCTGAGGATTATCACCTCTATCCTTAGATTCAAGATTTATTATTATCCTTTCCAAAACAACAAGGGAATTTGGTCTGCAGGCTTATCAGTGTTTTATCATATTACATGTACATGCAAACACACACACGCTTACACGTGCATGCGCACCCATGCACGTGCACATGCACTCATACACAAATACACATTTGGAAGTAACTCACTGGAAGGCCCAACTACTCAATCTCCATGCTTGTCTCATTCACGTCTGGGAATGCCCATACAATCACTAGACCTTCCCTATGACCTTCAAGTAGACTGCAAGTCCTTCATCTGGTCCACCTCTTGCAAATAGACGCATCCTATGAGGTTTTCATGATGGCCAGTCATAAGGGCACTGAATCTTCATATCGCCACCTGTGAAAAGCATGAATTGTTTGGTGCACAAAGCATGCAGTGGACTTGTCCATCTCACCAATGTTTATTTAGCCAACTTTTTGGCCTATTACCTCTTGAACATATGTTAGCAGCGGGAAATATGTGCATTTACTGTTCAACAGTGTCTACTACAATCTGGCAACTAGGCGGCCCTGAGATCTTGGAGAGCTTTCTTCTAACATACTGACAGTCCTGCCAGCCTAGTTGAATCCAAGCCTAAGACCTTTTCCTGATCTTCAACACCTTGATAAAGCCCCATTATAGGCCTTTGTCCAAAGCTTTCCTTTCTCTGGTCATGGCTAAGGTGGTGTTTTTACTTGCCCTAACTATGAGGCAGCTTGCAAATGAATTACACTGGCTCAGTGGAACTAAAGACAGTATTGCTTTTCATCCAGACGGTTCCCCTCTCCTTCCTTTTGGAGTTCCAGGCAAAGAACCAATCTCAGGAAGTCCCATCCCCTCAAGTAATTATTAAACTGCTGACCAACAGAGTCAACGAGTTTGATTATTGGCTTTGCCCAGCGTTTTGCTTCAAGTTTTGTTGGGACTGTGTCAGACACAACAGCACAGGCTGCAGATGTCTACTTATCTCTTGTCAGTTAGAACCACCAGGAAGACATATTTCCATGGCAATGGCATTCCAGTGGATCAGCTAAATGATCTCCATTGCTTATAAAAAGGTGGGTGAGGATCGTAATGTTTTAAACCCCAGGGCCTACAGAGTTTAGGTCCTGGCCATTTCCTTGGCCTTTGTGTATTCTACCCCGCTCAAGGACATCCTGGTGGCAGCATATTGGCGCTCAGAGAAGGGTCATTCTCTGAAAACATGCAGTGAAAGTGTGACATAACCACTGAATGCATGTGACGGGCTCGGAAAATCAGGATCTCAGAAAATTGTCAATGCTATCCTCCAACAACTTCAAAACTAACAATTTCTACACAGATTTAATAATTACGAGCATTGTTTATAATTTTGTCTACTTTGGAAGGAGTGCAGAGGTCAATATATCTTACCTTGACTGGTCGAAATGTGCTCAGTGAAGGAATCAATGCACGGTCGCTACATTTCACACACGTGGTGAGACGATGACTTCCATGTGAATCAGATAGGAAATAGGAACCTAATCACACTATTATCTTTCCGCCATCGAAAAATAGAAGTAGGTCAAAAATAAAGTTCCAAGGGCTTCTGTGTCAACTTCAGGAGTTTTGAAAATGTGTTCGGTCGCTACGTTCAAAATTTGAAACGATGATGGGTAAGATTTTGAAATATCGAATAAGTCATGTTTGCAAGTCTGCAATTGTAAAAAAGATATGCTGCGTAGGAACTCGAAATGCCTGAGAATACTCCAGTGTAAGTAGTTCCAAACACATTATTGACGCATGTTCGGGGATACCAAATCTATTTCTGCATGATCCAGAGTAACGAAGTGATTCGTCCGTTACACTTTTTTGGTTGCAAAATCACTCACACAATACTGCATGATCATTATTTTTCGCACATTGCATACAAAGCTGTATATATATACCACACACACCCAAAACAATTATTGTTAGGAATGTGTCTTTAATAAACAGCAACAATGGTTTGACTTGGCCCACTATCAGCATGTCACAAATCAGGTACGGCCAGAGCGTGACTTTTTCGAACATAACATTAAATAACCTAACAACACTATCAACAAACACCATATTTTTTTAGAATATGTTCATTTGATATATATACATTAAATGGCAAACAGGCAAAAGAGTGTAGGATTTATCTATTTTGAATTATAGGCTGCAAAAGTAGGTCACCCTAACCACTACACATCTCCAGAGAACGACCCAGAACCTTTTATCATCACTGTCTCAGGGATCTCTCTCTAGGACTAGCAGACAGCTCCTCTGGATGATCTTTCATGACTGTACACACTGCTGCCTCTGCCCATGGCTCCACGGTTTGAAATAGAAGAGTGACACATCCATCTTCCATGATTTAATTTCAGATACAGATTTTTGTTTTGGTGTATACAAAGTGAAAATGAGGACTTTTCTTAAATCCTTGTTTAACTAGTTCGCTTAGCAAGTCAAAACCCCTAGATTAATGCATATTCAGCCCTGTTTGTATTGCTCTGGTTCTCACAAAGGATTCTTTCAAGGGTCAGAGAATGACAAAGTATTCAGCTCTCTGTGAGTGGGAGGACCACTGATTAGTTAACCCTTTGACTCGCGCATCCTATCCATCAGCATTCTGTATCATCAATTATGATAGCAAAACAAAAACTTATCACTTTGACTCGCTTACCCTGTCCACCGCATTCCTGCGGGAAGCTGGTAGATGGGATGAGGGAGTCAAAGGGTTAAGTTTTTGCAGCTGATGGATTGGGTGCGGGAGTGAAATGGTTAATGTGGGTCACATGTGGATCATATGTAGCCATGGTTCTGACAAATGAGTGATCTGAACTAGTCAGGTTAGCTACATGTATTTTATTTCTTTACATTTAACTTGTGTAATGGAATTACTTTTCCCATGTCAACATGTAATATACTTTTCACAGCGTTTTATTTGTTTTGTAATGGAGTTACTTTTATTGTGTCAGCATAAAATGTAATTTTCACTTCTTATTATTCAACTCGTGTAGTAGAATTTCTTGTTCTTATGTTAACATGTGGTGTAGCTTTTCACTTCTTTATCTGAAACAAGTGTGACTGCCTGTGTTCAACCAAACAGGAACCAGAGAAAACACGAAAAAAGAATCAGAACACATATTTAATACAACCAGACAAGACATGTGCAAAGTGAATAAAAGAGTAAAAACAGAAGAAGTGAAAATCAAACTACATATTAGCATAAGAACAAGAAATTCTGTAACAATAGTTCTTTTCTCACACTGAATGAAGCAACAGGGAAGTTTCAGTCTTTTTCTTCTAATTTTTGTATTTGGTGTTTGTTTGTTTGTGATCTTACGCTTGACAAAGGCATGGCCAAAAATTTGCGACTATCTTGTCTGGTTGTATTAAATACACGTTCTGATTCTTTTTTCATGTTTTTTTCTGGTTCCTGTTCACTTCTTTATGTTTGTTTTTTAATGGAATATAGTTATCATGTGAACAAATAGTTTTCCTTTCTTCATATTTGATACTTGTTATGGAATTACTTGTTCTTTTGCTAGTAGGTAGTTTGGTTTTCACTTCTTCTTCTTTTAATTTTTCTTCACTTTTGTAATATAGTTTGTTTTTTGTTTTTTTGTTCTCTGGCTAATGGAACTCCAAGATTTTCTCTTACTTTTGTAGTAGAGTTAATTGTTTTTGCCTCTTTTGTGATGGATTATGTTGTTTACCATTCATCGTGTTGTATTGTATATTTTAATTTACAATGTCATATTCCTCTTAAAAGACACATCTGTGTATTGTGCACTTGGACAGAGTGACTGCACATATGAACAGAGTAATAAGTCATATTGGATTTGATGGAAATCTTATGATTACCCACTGTTGAGTTTTCTTGCATGTGAATAGCTGCCAAATGAAGTTAACGTCAATAAAAAAAATATGAATTGAATAATCTTAGTAGTAGAAGACTAAAATTTCTGTTTTGTTTTTCTTTATTTTAGAGGCTGGTGAGTATAGTAGTATCCCTTGATCCTTTTGACACCTCCTTTCCTGTATCTTTGCTCCCTGAATGAAAAGCTTGATTCCTGCCAGCTGCTCACTTTTTCTGTGTGAAATTGACTATTTTGCAGTCAGCAGTCTTTAACCCTTTCACTCCCTCACCATGTCCACAAGCTTCGTGCAGGGAGGGTAAAGGATTAAGTCACTTCCATGAAATAAACCCAGACTGCTTGAAGTGCTTTCATCAAGACGTTTATTTGATTTGTTTTCCTTTGAGTACTTTTGTACTCTTAAGAGTTTTTGCTCAATTTTGTTGCTATGAACTCATTGTCACAGACTTTTTCATATTCCTGAAAAGAGTGTGTGTCCCCCTTCCCTCCTCCTTCCACACCTCCATCTACCAGCAAGCTAAATATCCTCTTCCCTTTCTTAAAACAAAGTGAAAGAATGTGCATTGCATAGATTCTTTTGTGTTCTTCCTTCCTTGTTCATACAACAGTAGGTAGATTATGATTACCCTTTAACCCCGATGTCATAAGGGAATGAGGTGCGGCAAACATTGTGATGATGATGTCCGTTCTTCTTTGCTGTTTAACCTTCTTCAGCCCTGAATGTGGTCAGGTACCCATTCACAGCTGTGTAGACTGGAGGCCATTCACACAAACCTTTTTCTTGAGCCAGTCTCTTCTTCTTCTTTTGTTGGCTGTATACATGGTCAGTCCACACTTAGTGATGAATGTGGCAGCTTTTTCCACTTCCTGCTGGTTGCCATGGTGGTCAGAGGAGTAGTTATCTGCCATGTCTTCTGTTTCTTCTTCTGAAGAGGCAACATCACTTCAATTTTATGTTCAATTGTCTGGTCCTCTTGACCACAGGATCAGGTTGGTGAAGGTGTCAGCTTGAACTTGCAATTTATTTGGGTGTTGCTCCAGCTGCTCTTTGGCTTAAGGAGTGATCTGATGATGTTTTTCTGCTCGCTGTAACTGATGCTATTGTGTGATTGGTCTTCATTGGCTCCCCTTTTTATTAGATCTTCTACCATTTCATTTCCTGGTATCCCACTATGAGTGGGGATTCATTGGAGAACTATATTCTTTTGGTTCTTCTGACTTTCTGAAAGGCCTTTGTCAGGTAGGGAATCTTGTCATTCTCCTGGGCTTACTGTTCTGCTCAGCATTTGATGCATTGTTTGTCTGTAGGAACACTAGCAATTGTGGTTTGAGTCCCTGATGAGGATACTGAGTCCCGTTCCCATGAAGAGTACAGTTTGGTACTGACCCACCTGTGGTAACACTTTGTCTATATGACTGGCTTCAGAGCCTAGTATTTGTACTTCAGCTGAGGTGACATGGCTTACATCGGTACAGATTTCAAAGTCTAGCTTTTATGTTATGGTTTTTGCATTGCAAGGATGATGGTGAAAATGTCTCCTTTGGCAAGGTTTGCTGATGTCGCTCTGGCTCTTGAGGACAAAGCTTCTCTATTTCATGCAATCTAACTTCTGCTTCTTGAGATGATCTGTCAACCACCTGACCTTCCCATCCAGAATCATATTTTTGGTTTCCCATTTCTGATTGAGAAGAGAAAAGATTTGTCTCCATTTTCTGGATAGTCATAAATCTTATTGCACCAGTGATGAGGCTGAGGGCCTGGTTCTGTACTTTGTCAAGGGCCTGCAGGTTTATCATAGCTGATGTTGACCACAGAGTGGAGCCATATTGAAGGTGGTACCTGACTGTTCCCTTGTATACTGTTTTCAGTATGTTCTCCTTTCATTCCCATGTAGTGCCCACCAACTTTCTGAGAATCACTAGCTTGTACCTGTCCTTGGCTTCTACTCTTGCGACATTTGTTTCCAGGTCTGCCTGTAGTCAAAAATGACTGCCAAAGCAGATCACTTTTGAGAATACTTTCACCAAGCTTGTAATACCAGCCATCTGCTTGGTCAGTAATGTAAATTGTGTTGTACAGGACTTCTGCTCGTTATTAGAGACATAATTTTTCTGTTCATATTTCGTCCAATTGCTGCTTATTGCATTCTGTGCAGTTGTTGCATGTTCCTCCTTATACGTACAGATCACCAGTTTGTCCACGTACAGAGCAGTTTTGATATCCTTTGGCTGCTCAGATATCAAGTCATTGATGAAGAGAAAGAAGAATGTACGGGAAAGGATCCCGGTTTGTGGAACCTATTGCTTAGTGAGATTTTTTCCCTCTGTGGTCATGGTTTATGGAAACTCACTGTGTTGTTATAAAAGTAGGCCCGGATCCACTTGTACATGTTGCAGTTTGACAAGAAGTTCATCAGTGCAGACCTTGTCAAATGATTTTTGTGTATCTGTGCAGGTAGCAGAGACCAGCTTTGGTTCTTGGAAAGCATGTTCAATTTCTTGTGACAGATATGTTGTCTGACTTTCTGTGCAGCAGAGTTGTTTAAATCCTCTTGTTCATTTTGAGCGTTTTCTTGTTTCAGCCATATAGGCGTTACTTAATTTTATGACCATTGTTTTTGAGAAATTGTTTTTGAGAAATTATAATAGGCACAATCTTATTATAATTTACACATATATCACGCCTGAACGAATATTATCCATCAAGGAATTTCACTTACTTTAAACGAATATTATCCATCAAGGAATTTCACTTACTTTTTGTAAAAAGTAAGTGAAATTCCTTGATGGATAATATTCGTTTAGGCGTGATATATGTGTAAATTATAATAAGATTGTGCCTATTGTAATTTCTCAAAAACAATGGTCATAAAATCTTGTTCATTTGCAAAGAGTTTATTGGTTTCAAGGTACCACCAGAAGCTTTTGTCCATAATTTTTTCCATGGTCTTCACCACAAAGCTTGTCAGGCTGAATGAGAAGTAGCTGGGAGTCTGCTTTGGATTTTTCCAGTCTTAGTGATAGGTGGCATTGGCCTTTTTCCCATTTGTGGTTGAATATTTTTCAAAGCTTGATTTCTGCAGATCTGAAGAAGGGGTGTATCTTCATACAAGGACCAATGGAAAGCTCTTCAACATTGCCAGGCTTTGTTCCAAAACTAAGGTGGAAAAGAAGACCATCAGAGAAGCTCTCTTTGCAGATGATGCTGCGCTGGCTTCCCACAGTGAACAAGATCTCCAGAGGCTCGTTGATCGCTTCGCCCATGCTTGCAGAGAGTTTGGTCTCACAATCAGCTTGAAGAAAACTGAGATCTTAGGCCAAGGCTATGAAGAACCACCATCTCTACACATTGGAGACTACGACCTCAATACTGTCCACAAATTTCAGTACTTGGGGTCCACCATAAGTGACAACCTCTCTCTGGATGCTGAAATCAGCGCCAGAATTGCAAAGGCCTCATCTGTTATGGCTAAACTGAACAAGCGGGTCTGGTCCAACAGCAGTCTCACTGCGAACACCAAAATGCAGGTGTACAGAGCATGTGTGTTGAGCACACTTCTCTACTCAAGTGAAGCCTGGACCACATACGCCAGCCAAGAAAAGAGGCTCAACATTTTCCATCTCCGCTGCTTGCGACGCATCCTCGGCATCCAATGGCAAGACAAGGTGACCAACACAGAGGTCCTCCATCATGCGGGCCTACAGACCATCTTTGCCCTTCTAAGCCAACGCCGACTACGCTGAATTGGCCATGTGCGTCGAATGGAGGATGGACGCATACCAAAAGACGTTCTCTACGGCGAACTGGCAAACCGGAAGCGAACTCCAGGACGCCCACAGCTACGCTTTATAGACACATGCAAAAGGGACCTTAGAAGCTCAGGGATTGACCCAGGCTCTTGGGAGACTCTGGCGGAAGACAAGGCAGCGTGGAGGACAGCCGTTCAGCAAGGCGTTGTGAATGCGGAGAGGAGGAGAGCAGAAGGCGCAGACGAGAAAAGGGCTCTTCGCAAGCAATGTTCCAGAAACCAGACAACAGCGACTCAATTTGCCACAGCAGAAAGTGCACGTCATGACCACAATGCCTCCTGGTGCAGACTATCATCTTCTGAGATGTAAAGAGGCCGACGATACGGTTGAATATTTTGCCTTCTTATAGCTCCAGCGTGGCAAGGTACCTTTTGAGCATTACTTGACGTCAGTGGTCAGGAAGGCTGGACGGTTGACTCTTTCCCCAGTTGTTTCCCCCTTCACTCTGGTGACATTCATGTTCATGTCTTTTTGTACAGAATGCAAAATCAGGGATAGAATCGGTGTGCCATCAGCTGGAGTAGAACATGCCAGTTCTGTGCTTCTCCACCTTGATGATGCATGTGCTCATCCTCCTGCTTTGTGAGTGGCTGTTGAAGTTATCAGCTGCCTGGAGGCTGATTATTATGTGCTATAATGGCAGTGTGGATGGAAAAGGCCCTTTCATGAAGACAGTAGAAGTTAATAAACTAACTAGGTGGAAGTTTGTTGTATTCGTCTGAATTCGGATCACTTAGTATTCAGAGAATTCCATGTGTATGTCTGCCAGACAGGCATTTGATTTTGTTCCTGATGAGATTCGGGATTTTTTTTATTTGCATGTACTTCTGTCTGTTCTAGCAGACCTCAAACACTAATAGCACCTCGCCTTGAAGGACATGCTGCTTTTCAGTTGTGTTTCCTAAACAGAGATGTTGATGTTCGTCTCATACGTCATGACATAGGATATGCTCCAGCTGAGTTAGTTTGTGACTTTTTCATCATTCCAGTGCATGAACATGAAAGGTCTCTGCTAACTGGAACATGTAAAAATTAATGTCATTGTGCACTCAGTTGCTTTCTTCTGTCATCACTTGGCGTGGAAAAGACGAACAAGAGGGACCCCAGTAGATGAAGGTGGATCCTGTTGAGGCTCAGGATCTGGCACTGTTCCACCTTGGGGGGACCTCAGTGGGGAGCACTATTCTCATCTGATGTAAATGACTGTGTAGACATTTGTGCATTGGTTTATTAGAAGGCACATGCAGGCTTTGTACCTCTTCAGACTTCAGCCCTCTAGGTTTTCTGCGAGGGTACCCTGCCCGTAGCTCATGGCCAAAAGACTACACTGTGAGCAGGCTTTAGATAGACTGTATCTGTCTTATGGCTCATTTGCAGAGCACGCAGGTATTTCTTTAGGTATAGCTTGTCAAGTGCCATCTTGTCCTGTCCTGATACAAACCATTGCCTGTTGGTGCTGGACAACTTATTCGTCCAGGCAAGTCTGGCTTATTTCACAGCGAACCGCGCAGGCAAGTCTGGCTTATTTCACAGCGAACCGCCTTATCTGAAAACTATCTGCCACCACGACCTGCTGGGTTGGTGATGGTCATTCCACTACCAAGTAGAATGTATCCTCACCCAGAAGCCATACTCAAACCCATGCAGTTCGATTGAAAGGTGGGAGACTTAATTTTACACCACCCATGCCTCTTATATAAGAGGGAAAAGTATCAATGTTGGTATCCTGCTGAGTTGTTGCTTGTAGCTTAGATTAGATGGATTGTCACCATAGGGCAGTAAAGGATGGCATGAGATAGTTTGTCTGTATGTTTAGAGACATTAGAGCTAAGACACAGTGTCATTGAAGGGTTTCATTTTGAGACAATAGACTAGTGTGCAATTCTGCCATGGTCAGTAAATAAAAAATACAGATTCTGCTTAAATCATTTCCAGATGTGAGCTGTCAGCTCCTTTGTGGGGCCTTAATTAACCCTATCCACTCCCTCCTGTTATCCACCAGCTTCCTGGATAGTGTGAGAGAAGGGGATAGGATTGAATGTTTGCTTTGACATCATGGTGGATGATGCAGGAAGCTGGAAGAAAGGGTGAGGAGTTGAGGGATTGAGCTCGCATCTGAAAACAGTGGAAATGGATTCTGCATCTTTTATTCATTGAAGATCCTGCTTTTGTTTTGTTCTCACAACAAAAGGGCAGCCTGCACTCCTCCTCTACTCGCATCACTCCCATCTTCATGCCTTTTCTAAGCCTGCCCAGTATGTCAACCTTCTTCCCATTTTTTTCAATTCCCTCTCATTAAGAGAAGGATGTGTGTGTGTGTGTGTGTGTGTGTGTGTGTGTGTGTGTGTGTGTGTGTGTGTGTGTGTGTGTGTGTGTGTGTGTGTGTGTGTGTGTGTGTGTGGACCCAACAGAGAATTTTCACTCAGCCTATTTAATGGTGACTCATTGTTTTTCACATAACAATTAAAGTCAAAGCATGTCTATAGATAAATTGTATGGATAGACAGTAGTTTAGAATGGTTATCTATCTTTTTCTGCAGTGAATAAACAGGTCCCCTCCTCAGTCTTAAGAATTTCAGTGAGGTACTGTTGTCTGGGCACATGTATGTGCATGTGCTCATGCATGCACCTAATGTTTGTGTATTCACATGCATGCTGCATTCATGCTTACTTACACACACAGCAGATGAACACACACCCATGCACACATGTTAATGAGCACGCATACAGACATGCATGCATTAAACATACACACACATACACACATGCACGCACACATATTTGCACACATGCATACATGCACACAGACACACACACACACTCTTTTGTCTTTCACTTATATGATACCGTATATATGTGAATACTTAAGTTAACTGTATTCATTATTGACTTACAATATTACATATGGAAGAGTTCAGAATACACTAGGAAGCATATAAAATGTTTCATGATTTAAATGCTAGTGGCAAGTAAAACTGGATATCAAATATATGATTTTGCTTGAAAGTGGAATCAGGTATGTGTGACTAACAGGGTGTAAGTAGTTTATATAGTCTTGTACGTGCTTTATGTCAATAAATAGTGGAATGTACATGGCAGGACCTGAATCCATCACATTTTTAAAAAAAACAGGAAAAGAAAGAAATCTTCAATGTGGGTATAACATTTTGAAGTATGCCCAGTGTAAAATCATATTTGCTATTAAATGTAGATTGGCACTTTAGATTTGTAACAACAAGGTTTACATTAGGTATGTCTGATTTTTACTGTGCACAGTTTTAAATACAAAGTACGTAATTACGGTCATTTAATATGTCCAGTATGTGAGGAATCCAAAGAAGTTTAAGTTCATTTTTTTGTGAGTTGTAAAACACTTTCAGATATAAGAAAACAAGTTATAAAACCCAAGTGTTAACGGCAGCCTTGCTTGTTTATATTAAGTTTACTGATGTCACCAACCAACACTTATGTTATATGCACCCTCTCTTTGTTTTTGTAAATGGCATTAAAATTTTGAGGAAAGCAGTTCCATGAAGTTAGCAATTAATATGTAAATTCATGAATTTGTGTGTATTATTGAAAACTATTGAACTATGCATCGTTGGCATACTCTTTCACAATGAGTTGTGATCTATATTATGAATATGCTATCTGAAGACTGAAGTCTTTTTTAGTTTGCTGACACTTGGTCAGTCATTTTGTTGCATGTGTGTACTATACTGCAGAGTACATGGTAAACACATTTACTTGTGATATTTGCAGGACAATTTTGATATATAGAATTGAATTTTGATATACATACATACATATATATATATATATACATATATATATATATATGTATGTGTGTGTGTGTGTGTGTGTGTGTGTGTGTGTGTGTGTGTGTGTGTGTGTGTGTGTGTGTGTGAATGTGTCAGTGTGTGTGTAGATAGATATAGATAGAAATAGATATTTGCGGTTTTACATTAGGAAAAGTAAACTTTACCTGCCTTAGATGATTTCACAGCGTGTGTTAGAAACAAATGCGTGTGTTAGAAACAAATGAAATGAAATAGTTCTTTGATTTTTGTTGTTGTCTTTTTGCCTTTTTTCACAGTTGTTTTTTTTCAAATTGCCTTTAAAAAAAAAAAAAGATCATTTCATATCAATCAGGGAGAGGTGTGTGTCTGTCTGTGACAGAGATGTGTAGACACGATTTTCTCAACTCTTTATGGTGGACCATTACAAATACTGGTTAAAGATGTGGCCAGTTACAGAGTTGTGAAAGTGGGAATTTTAAAGCACCAAAGCGAAGGTCAAACGAACTCCACCCCCCCCCCTTCCAAAAAAAAAGCCTAAAATCAATACTTTCAAGGAAGGTGTGTGAGGAGCACTTTGTCAGAAACTTCTGAAAACATTTAAAATCTGTTTTCACTGTTCTGACAGTCTACCGTTGCCCTTGATGTAAGTCAAGCTTTATTTCTTATCAGGCTTCTTCAGTGTTACAATGACTGACATTCTTGATCATCTGTTAACTTTGTGATTATATTGTCTGAAATAAAAAAAAAGAGTTAAGATTTCAAGGAATTGGCTTTCTGTATAAACTTAAGAACAGAAGTTGTTTTCTATATCTAGTTTTCTTCTTGAATATGTGTCTGTTGATATGGAATGGCATGGCCCCAGCAACAAGGAGAATATCACCAGAGTACAGCAAGAGTATGGTTTTGAACATCATCTGCTCCTGATAGAAGCTGATCTTTAAGAAACTGATACTTTTGAAGGAAAGAGTTAGGTATAATGATCCCAAACAACTTTTGTTCTTAAAATTATACCGAAAAGCATTTCCTCAATTTTTTTTTTATGAATTTATTCCATGCTTACGAAACGAAAATGCTTTTCTCAGCTCTGGATCTCTAATTCTAAAGACTGTGCCTAGCATAACAAATGAATCAATATGTGAATAAACATGACCACTGTCTCTGATCATCATTTTGAAGCAAGAGTGCAAATCAGAAGGTGGTGGTGTTTTTAGGCGTCATTGCCCCTTTCAGGATCTTGAACTGTGTAGAAAAGTTTACATAAAGCAATAGTGCATTTTTTTGTTTTCCCTCATGAAACAAAAGATGATTTCACTTTGACTAATTGAAGGTCTCTGATTCTATTGTGCAACAGGTAGATCTAAGCATATTTCTGAAGTTTAGATAAGAGTTAATCTAGTTCTGTTTTACAGTATAACTGTATTGTTAAAACTTGATTGTAATCTTGTACTGGTATTGTGTACCTGTCTGTCTGTCTCCTCTGTTTACGTCTGTCTTGTCTTTCAATCTCTCCATCTATCTTTCTATCTACCTTCCTACCTATCTTTCTGTCTGCCTACCTACATATCTACCTACCTTCCTACCTACCTACCTACCTATGTATTTATATATCTGTGTATCTATCTATCTATCGATCTATTGATCTATCTATCTATCTGTCTGTCTGTCTATCTATCTATCTATCTATCTATCTGTCTGTCTATCTATCTATCTATCTATCTATCTATCTATCTATCTATCTATCTATCTGTCTATCTATCTATCTATCTATCTATCTATCTATCTATCTATCTATCTATCTGTCTACCTATATTTTGTATCTTTCACAAAACCTAAAAAAAAAGTATGCTGTTCCAGATCTAATGCTCATATTCAGCACTTTCTCTCTTTCTGTCTGACCCTTTGGTGTGTGTGTGCATGCGTGCGTGCATGCATGTGCAGGCATTTCATTATATAAGGTTCAAATGATGACTAAATGTGTGAAGTTATTACTGTGATTTGCCTTAGTGAGGTTCTCAGTGTATTTTACACAGAAATTGATCTACATTAAATAACATACTGGTACTTGATAATTAACATGAGCTAATGTTCTGATTTTACAAGACAAAGTCTGTTAATACATAAGTGTCAAAATATGCGTAATTGTGAAAAAAGAATATATTCTGTGATTAAATGAATTGTTGATGCTTCTGCATTTAGAGAGACATAACCAGTAGCTCAAAACCGCATATACAATCATTTATAATGATATACTGAACATTTGTTTTTAGATAAGGCGCTCACAAACTACATTTGTCTTTCAGCTTATGATGCACAGCCTTGAATTTCAAGGGAATTTCTAACATACTTTCATTATCACAACAGTTCTATTTAAAAAAAAAAAAAACAAAAACAAAGAAAAAGTTTATTTATACATTTTCAGTGTTATGACCCATAATCAGGTCACAGTGGCTGATTCACTGTCTAAAATTGTCAACAGTGATGCTTGTCACATGTATCTGTCTTTTGATCATGATTTTCCTTTTCAGAATTTTTATGTTTTTTTTAACAAAAAATTTATTATTCCAATTTTTCATAGATGTAAATAGACAGGTTGTACCAATGTCTAAATATCATATTTATACTACTGATAGCTTCTTATAGCTGTGCTGTTTTAGTCTGTCATTGGGGTTTTCTATGAGAAATGTGTGTGTTAGAAACAAATATTTGTTTTATGTTTATTGAAAGGAGATTATATAATTGGTTGACCATCTTGTGTTTTCTTTTCCTGCTTTGTTTGTTGTAGTGTGAATGATGATGAGGCTGCTTCAGATGGTGATTTGATTATGAAGATTGATTCCTGATTCTGATGTTGGTGATAATAATGATAATAATAATAATGATATAATAGTTGTAATATCAGTGTTAGGCTGCATATGAGGATTACATTTGACTAGATGACAGTTGTATGAACATCACCTAAAATCTACTGTAAAAATAAAATTTGGTAGAAAATTCAAAAAGCAGGAAAATGATAATCAAATGTCCAGACACTGTTTGAATAGCACACTATGTTATACACTTTTCTGTTGTCAAATGTGTACATATCAAATACAGTACATTTATTAAGGAAAACCTCTGTGACATAACCGCTTACATTCCTACAAGTGGCACGTAAATGCATGTTTGTGTGTGTGGAATAATTCAGTTCAGTTACTTCTTTCAGCTGGGGGATAGCTTTATGGGAAAAAACATTGCACGATATATATATATATATATATAGCTCTTTTTTACAGTCTATGTGTTTTAGCACAGCGTAGTCAGAGAATAAAGTCCTCTTGAGGAAGGTGGGTGTACCGCCAAAAATTTGGGAAAATTTTACGTCGGCTTGTTGTCTTTTTCTTCACATGCTGCTTCATATATATATATATATATATATATATATAAAAAAAAAAAAAAAAATTAATAATTACAATATTTATATAGCGCAAAATCTTGATAAAATCAAATTTAAGCGCTGAAACAGACACACGCATGCACGCACACACACGCGCACACACACGCACACGCGCATGCACACGCACACGCACACGCACACACACGCACGCACACACGCACGCACGCACACGCACGCACGCACGCACGCACGCACGCACGCACGCACGCACGCACCACACACACACACACACACACACACACACACACACACACACACACACACACACGCGCGCGGCTATAAATGGGGAGAAAGAATAAAAGCAATGGAAAATTATAGAGAGCATATTACATACAATTATATATTACAATGTGATTCCCCTCCGAGTGGAGACAGGCTGCAGAGGGGGTTGAGTGAGGTCAGGATTTTAAGCAGAGGGGAAAAGGTGAGTTTTGAGAGAGGAAGTTTGTTCCAGGAGAGTGGACCAGAAACAGAGAAGGCTCGAAAAGTCAGAGGATCGGAAGCAGAGTGGAGGGTACGTGAGGGAACATAGATCTCAAGTAGGCTTGACAGGTAATCGGGGGCTGCGTTATTGAGGCTTTTGTAGCACATGGTGTCTAGTTTGTACTGTATGTGCTTTGATACAGGGAGCCGGTGAAGTTGTGCCAGGAGAGGAGATATGTGGTCAGCTTTTTTCTTTTTGAGTACAAGGCATGCAGCATTGTTTTGAATGCGCTGTAGGATGTGAATGGTGGAGGCAGAAAGACCAGACAGGAGTGAATTGCAATAGTCAATGCGAGACATTATGAAGGAGAGAACGAGTTTTGCAGTTGTTTCGACAGAGAGATACTTCCTGATCAGGCTTATACACAGGCTTATATATATGTACACACACACACTTCATTCATTTTGTGCAAGTGTAATCAGGGAAACAGTGATGGTTAAAGTTAACCTTTTGCACACGGTGTACCAACAGATCCATGATGACCACCTGAAGGCAGTGACAGTGTACCGATCTGGCATTGACAACACAGTGCACCCTGCTAATTATGATGATGACATTGAAATCCTGGCTGATGATGACATCACCTCCACCAGGGGAGAGTGAGTAGGAAGACTGCTAAATTGTAAATGCATAAATGAGCGAATGAATGAATGAATGAACAAGTAAGCAAATGAATGAATATATGAATGAACCAATGAATACATAAACCATTTAGTGAGTGAATGAGTAAAGAACATAACGAATCATTGCAGTGTGTAAATGGTGGCAGACAACAGTAATATATCAGGACAGTACAAGATTATTCCAAATTCTCAAAATAGGTGAGCTACTTTATGTTTCTTGTATTGCCTGTACCTGTCTCTCTCTGATATTAAATATCTCTGCACTCCTTCCCGTTCTTTCTCTTTGTCTTGTTTCCTCTCTCTGTCTTTGTCTCTCTGTCTCTGTCTCTGTCTTTCTCTCTCTCTCTCTCTCTCTGTCTGTCTGTCTCTCTCTCTTTCTCTCTCTCTCTGTCTCTCTCTGTCTGTCTGTCTCTCTCTCTGTCTCTCATTCTCTCTCTCTCTCTAGTAAAGTTTTATCAGAGATGTGTGCAGTCTGGTGTTGAAGTAAAGTTTTATCAGAGATGTGTGCAGTCTGGTGTTGAAGTAAAGTTTTATCAGAGATGTGTGCAGTCTGGTGTTGAAGTAAAGTTTTATCAGAGATGTGTGCAGTCTGGTATAGAAGTAAAGTTTTATCAGAGATGTGTGCAGTCTGGTATAGAAGTAAAGATTTATCAGAGATGTGTGCAGTCTGGTGTTGAAGTAAAGATTTATCAGAGATGTGTGCAGTCTGGTATAGAAGTAAAGATTTATCAGAGATGTGTGCAGTCTGGTGTTGAAGTAAAGATTTATCAGAGATGTGTGCAGTCTGGTATAGAAGTAAAGATTTATCAGAGATGTGTGCAGTCTGGTGTCTGTCCAGGTTTTCAAGTAACCTGGGGTTTGTGAAGGGTGTCTTGGGAGAGGCCGGACACACGCTGATCAGTGCTGGTGCCTTCGTCTTTGACGACGATGATGATTATTTGTCTGGGGAACAGGTGGATGCCCATCGATTCAAACTGCAGGTGAGAAGAGGTTGATAGACAGATAGTCACCTCGTTGATTGAAATGATCATCAGATGTGCATGTAGGGAAAAAAAAGGATCATGCCCTTTTAAAATTATTTTGAAGGGGGCAAAAGTGGCTACATGAAGGATTTGCTGTGCATACTCTGTTGTTCATCACTACCATATTTTTTCTCTTAAAGAACGTAAAGTGGTATCTGATTTTGGTACGTTTGATAAATGAAGGATGCTCACAAAATCCATTGGAATTTTTCCCCTTATTTTGTGGGGTTATTTTTTATTATCTGTCAGATATGACAGAATTGATTATCAGTCCACATTCTCAAATTGCTTGTCATGGTGGAGAAAAAAAGTACTGAAAAATATGGGAAACAGGAAAGTGCGATAACAAACTGAAGATGAATCCTGGGAGTATCCTTTATTCATCACCTTTCTTCGTAGTAAGAAGGATTGCAGAGTCTGGCGCATGAATATTTACATCGCAATTTGACCAGTAGGCTGTTCAACAAGATTATCTTTTAGTTTAGATTTTTAGTGTATTTGACAGATGATTTTCAAATGCAGAGCTTCGCATACACAAAATGAAGGAAATCTGAAATGATATCAGCAGATAAACCACAAACCTGCACACAAACCCTTTATACTTGTCAGGGTTAGCTTTGAACTGTATTGTCTGTCATTATGTCCACTGTCAAAGGAATCATTTATGCATCTAAATTTTCTGTCAGTCAACCATTCCCCAGTGCAAAATGTCACACTCTTTGTCCCCTTAGCCAGTCAGAACAGAGAATGAGTCCTTGTTCCTCATCAGAATTCCAAGGCTTGGAATGATGAGATTTCTGTATTGGCCAGTTACTTTAATATCACTTCGAAACAGACATCTTTGTGGAGAGATATCTTAACCTTTTCATTGAAGGTAATGTGGTGAAATTCATAGTTCTGTGAGCACCTTAAACCAAGTCATCAGGTTATTTCTGTGATGATCCAGACATTTTTGAGTTTCTTCGTTTTGTATGATCATTGTCATTGTTTCATTTATTTATTATTATTGTTTTTTTTCTTCTTTTTTTGTTTTTTTTTGACCAGGTGGATGGTTTTGTCATTATTTCATTTATTTATTATGTTATTGTTTTTCTTCTTCTTCTTCTTTTTTTTTGTTTTGACCAGGTGGATGGTTTTGAGCAGATGCCTTCCATACTTCAAAAGCGAGCATGTCGGCGTGTCTTGCCTCTCACTCCAACCAAGGTAAGTTTCTTTGGAACTACTTCAGTTCACTCTCTAAAATCCTAATATTTTTACTTTTCTTCAGGTTTTTGCAATTGGATCCTGGGATTTTGTTCGAGCATGTTGGAGCTTATCAAATGGCATGAGGCTTATGTTGGGGAAAAAAGATGTGCTTATCCATTTGTGTCATTTTTGAAATTTTGTATGTCATCTTAGATCATAAATCAGCTATATCTTGTGTATTTACAGAAGAGACTAGCTTTGAAATACTAAAATCAAGTTTTGAAATAATGTGGGACTGGGACTAAGATTTGTATTATGAAGAAAAGAAGCTAGCAAGAAAAGAGGGTATATATGCCACTTAAAAAATTCATATGAATAACAGTTATTTCATTAACAGTATGCATTCTTTTAATATCATGACAATAACAGTCTTGATAGATGGGCCTTGATGGACTAAATTTATGTTGTTTTGTATGGATTCAGATAATATGTACATAAAGATTTTGTAAAATATACTTTTGCTATACACTGATTTGCTCAGTAATGTACAGATGTTAGGTTACTGTCATACTGATGTGGCTTTTGACAAGGAATAAATAAGCCATAGTTAATTTTGTTGTTGTTTTATGTTTGAGTTAAAATATGTGGAATTTATTCTTTGCCTTTGTATGATGTGTATCCTAATTTTATTGTCAATCAGTCATCAAATTTTGAATTGACTGAATTACAGAAGATAATATGAAACTGTTTTAGTCATATCTGTCCATTGGAGTGTTAATAAATGCGCCATATTGTTTGTGTTCTTATTAATGCTTGATGTGCAACAGTTGATATTGAAGCTTAAAGTGAGTGATTTCACAAATGTGTACATCACATTATGCTTCTGTTGCTCAGTCCATAATGTGTTTTGTTTAGGTTTTCTTTTTGGTCAATCTCCCTTTTTGAAGGGGGAGATTATTTCAGGTGACTTATAGTGTGTGGATGTATGTATGTGTGTTTATGAATGTGTGTGTTAGGATTTCTGTATGTCAAGTTTGCATCATGGATCTTTCTCAGTGGAAAGTAGCAGATGCATTATTTGCTTCACATTGACCAGAAAAGTGAAGACCATTTCAAGAAGAACTTGAGTATGTTTAGCCTAAGTCAGAATATCTACTAGTATGACCAAGTTTGGTCAACTGTCAAGGTCACAATTAGGCAAAATGTGACTTACTGCTCAAGAATGGGTATATCAACATTAATATGTCATGACTGACTTGGTTGGTATAAGCACAGGAAAGGAGACATTGTTATATTAATGTGTCATGACTGACTTGGTTGGTATAAGCACAGGAAAGGAGACATTGTTATATTAATGTGTCATGACTGACTTGGTTGGTATAAGCACAGGAAAGGAGACATTGTTATATTAATGTGTCATGACTGACTTGGTTGGTATAAGCACAGGAAAGGAGACATTGTTATATTAATGTGTCATGACTGACTTGGTTGGTATAAGCACAGGAAAGGAGACATTGTTATATTAATGTGTCATGACTGACTTGGTTGGTATAAGCACAGGAAAGGAGACATTGTTATATTAATGTGTCATGACTGACTTGGTTGGTATAAGCACAGGAAAGGGGACATTGTTATATTAATGTGTCATGACTGACTTGGTTGGTATAAGCACAGGAAAGGAGACATTGTTATATTAATATGTCATGACTGACTTGGTTGGTATAAGCACAGGAAAGGGGACATTGTTAACATTAATATGTCATGACTGACTTGGTTGGTATAAGCACAGGAAAGGGGACATTGTTAACATTAACATGTCATGACTGACTTGGTTGGTATAAGTACAGGAAAGGGGACATTGTTAACATTAATATGTCATGACTGACTTGGTATAAGCACAGGAAAGGGGACATTGTTAACAATATGTCATGGCTGACTTGGTATAAGCACAGGAAAGGAGACATTGTTAACAATATGTCATGACTGACTTGGTATAAGCACAGAAAAGGGGACATTGTTAACATTAATATGTCATGACTGACTTGGTATAAGCACAGGAGACATTGTTAACATTAATTTGTCATGACTGACTTGGTTGGTATAGGCATGGGAAAAGAGACATTGTTAACAGTGATATGTCGTGACCGGCTTGGTTCATTATTGTCTGTGACAAATATGGCAGCTGAAGCGACTGAAACAGAAATGATCGATGAACACATCACATTGTTTGTGGTTCTGTTGTTGTTCAGTCTGAGACAAATATTGAAGCAGAGGTGAGTGGAATGATGGATGTTGTTTTGCAGGTTAGACTAGTTAAAACAGAAATAGAAAAGGAGTAGTGTACATGTATGTGACTTGCACAGTTTAGCATAAATGTTGTGACTGCATGCCTAGTGCTTGTCTACCTCTCTGTGTCTGTATCTGTTTTGTTTTGTCTGTTTGTTTGTTTTGCTTTTATGACAATCTTGTTACAACTGCAGTGATCAGTATCAGACAGAAATAGGATGGAGTTGATCAGAGCTTAAAAAGTGACGGTTGTCCCATATCCATGAGATCATCTGGGAGCAAGGTGGTAGAATGTCCAATTAGTAACTTTACTTTGCTCGTGGCCAGTATTACGATGTTGGTGCCCATCTGTACTGTCCTTTGCTACTGTACAGGTCTGTTTTCCCATTCACTGCAGGGTGGACTGGATGTCACATTATCAGAAGTTTTCTTGATAAAGTTTCATACCCCTGCAGGTACACTGAAAGGCAGGATCTCTACCTGAGGGCCATCTAAGCCACAGTGAATTTAAAGACCGTACAATAAGAGGATGGACTGATGAGGGTTTGACCCTACACCATCCCATTCTGAAATCAGTCCATTATTATGTCCACTGTACACAGTGAGTGGTTGTGATCATTTACAGACTTCAGAGTGACAGTAAACATGGAACCTGATTTTATTGTTGGCCTTTGACAGTGCAATCCGGATATTTGAATATCTTTGTTAAATCAGAATTTGATTTTCAGTTTGTTTGGCTTCATAAAAATGTATTTGTAAAATAGGGAATACAAACTTGTCATGACGAGTCGAACTATTTCGATGTAGTATCTTTTTGTGTAAACCCTCATTGTTTTTTGTTCATTGTGTTTTGTTTTTGTACCTCTGTTTCCTACAAATACTACATTTTCCCCTGAAAGCAATTGTTTTCACTAAACATTTCATAAATATTTTGTTATATGAAATAAATGCTGTTATCTCGTATTTGATGTTTGTTTTTGTATTTACAGGATGGACATTGTGGTATAGTTCTGCTATGTGTGTTTTCTCCCTTTCTGTCTAGATTTCCTCTTATATATAAAAATGGCATTGCAAAATATTGCCTCTGCGATGCCCTGTGCAAAGGCCTTCATTGTTCATTCCTTATAATTTGCCTTTCTCACCCTTTTCCACCCTTCCTTCTTTACTTCACTTGAAAATGGCATTGCATGTCAGAGGGTACTTGCCAGAGTAGTATATCTGCCTTCTTTTTTTTGTGTGTGATATTATTGTTCTTGTGGGTAATCCTGCTGTACTTTAGTTTTACTGCCTTCTTGTCTGTGAGATAATTTTACAGTGCATATAAATTCTGTTTAATCACCTGAAAGTTTTCATTTTCTCTTCCGATCCACCAACTTCTTGTAGGTATGTGCTGGTGGATAGTTTGTGGGAATGAAAGAGTTATTGTTTCTTTGTTGCGTTTTGTGTTCCTTGTGATTTAGAAGCGGTAGAAATTAGCCGTGAGGAATAGTGTGATTGTGTAATCTGCATGTAATAAGAGGTGTGTTGACTGAAGAAAGCAAGAGCCTTGTTGTGCGTGCGTGCGTGCATGTGTGTGTGCATGCATGCATATGTGCTGTGTGTGTGTGTGTGTGTGTGTGTGTGTGTGTGTGTGTGTGTGTGTGTGTGTGTGTGTGTGTATGTGTGTGTGTGTGTGTGTGTGTGTGTGTGTGTGTGTGTGTGTGTGTGTGTGTGTGTGTGTGTGTGCGCGCGCGCATGTGTGTGTGTGCATGCATGTATGTAAAACAGAATGGAACTTGAGATTTATTGACAGACCCTTGGAAATGAAGCATTGGGATATCAATCACAAAGCACTGTACAAAAGATATTTCAGAAATTTTTGAAAGACACAGATGTTTTAAGTGTCATGCATCTTTGGTTATATTGTGCATAGTTCATTACTTTATTGTCATTACGGATTGTTGTTGAGTGCTGGTTGGAATTTATTTCCTTATTTAAAACGATTGTATTGAACTTAATCTGTTATGTACTGGTTTGTATATGATTGTATTTCTGTATTTAATTGGTTGGAAAAGAAAGAACCATTCTGCAAGTGAGTGAAAAAAAATCTTTATTTCTTCTTTTTTTTTCCCTCACCCTATTCACTGTTTCTTGATAGAGTTAGAGATTCAGGAGATTGATTTAAGGGGAAGCTTTTGGGTTGGGTGAAAGAGTGAAAGGGTGAAGTGTATATCCTGGAAGTGAGATAGCTGTCATGTACACTGTTTCAGAATGGGACCAAGTACTGTGTGGTGTTGGACATTGACATGTGGCATGGTCGCAAGGTCATCCGTGTTTTGTCACCTCTGCAAGTGAGTTGAAAATGATTCCTTCTTCTTTCTTTTTCTCTGAACTTTGGGTGTCTTTTTTCATCTGAGTCTTCTTTGTTTATTAAACATGCATACACACACACGCAAAACACGCACACACACGCACACACGCACACGCACGCACGCACGCACGCACGCACGCACGCACGCACGCACGCACGCACGCACGCACGCACGCACGACACACACACACACACACACACACACACACACACACACACACACACACACACACACACACACACGCATGCATGTATGAATTTTGCACATATATGTACACACTCTTGCCTCAATTCAACAGACTACCTTTTTCTTCCACCACTAGACTTTGAGTGGTGATCTGGGTGCTAATCTTGTTCGTAACCTTGGTGTCATTTTTGATCAGACCCTTTCTTTTAAATCTCACATATCAAATGTCTGCAGGATAGCATACCTGGAACTTAGGAGAATAAGCACCATCCGCCACTATCTGTCTGTAGATGCAACCAAAACTCTGGTTTGTTCCTTTGTTTTATCCAGGCTTGATTATGGTAATGCTCTTCTTGCAGGCGTGCCAAAGTATCTGCTTCAAAAGCTCCAAAAAGTACAAAACAATGCTGCAAGGCTGATTCTCAAGTCACCCAAACATGAACATATCACACCTCTTCTGAAATCCTTGCACTGGCTACCTGTACAATCTAGAATCTCATATAAACTTTCTTCAATCTGTTTCTCATCTGTCTCTGGCACAGGCCCTGATTATCTGTCTGACATTCTTCGCCTCTACGTCCCTTCTCGAAATCTCCGTTCCTCATCTGATGATCGCATTCTCTGTCTCCCTACTGTTAGAACAAAATCCTTTGGTCAGCGTTGTTTCTCCTATCAGGGTCCAACCATCTGGAATACCCTCCCCCTCACCAATAGACATTCTACTTCTACAGCCTCTTTCAAGTCCTCTCTGAAGACCTATCTGTTTAAGCAATACTGACCCGGCCCTATCTTACGCCGCCTCCCTCCCCCCCCCCCCCCCCCCTAGAATCCCCTCAGTGCCCCGCCCCCTCCCGCTGCCCCCAATCCACTGCATCTCTCCTGTTTATTTAAGCAACACTGATCCCGGTTCTATCTTACGCCGCCTCCCACCCTCCTCTGGAATCCCCTCAGTGCCCCCCCCCCCCCCCCTTCCGCTGCCCCCAATCCACTTTACCTCTAGTGTTTATTATTTTCTATGTGTTTTTGGAGCGTGTGTGTGTGTGTGTGTGTGTGTGTGTGTGTGTGTGTGTGTGTGTGTGTGTGTGTGTGTGTGTGTGTGTGTGTGGTGTGGTGGTGGGTGGGTGGGTGGGTGGGTGGTGTGTTGGTGTGCGTGCGCGCGTGCGGCACGCCAGTATGTGCAGGTGGGTGGGTGTGTGTGTGTGCGGGGGAGGGGGGGAGGGGGCATTGTGAGCATGTCTTTTTGAGTTTTATTCATTTGTTGATTCATTTGCTTGTTTGATTTAGTGATTGTTTGATTTGCTCTAGTCATTATCATAATTTGTATCAATGTAAAGCGCTTAGAGCTCAGTCGAGAAAAGGCGCTCAACAAATCTTCGTTATTATTATTATTATTATTATTATTAATCTCTCAAATAGAGATGATAGACACAGCTGATGTGACGGGTGCAGTTTGGCACACTTAACTCATGGCCACAAAGGCATTGACCCTGACAAAATGATAGAGGAAATTTCTCCTCATTAAATAGACAAAAGTTATTGCGAAGCAAAAAAGTTGGCACTACCCTGTGATGACTGACTCCTATATTTAGATGGAATTGTTAGGACTCCACATGGTCAGTGCATTATGAAAAACCCCCCACTAAGTAATAAGATAAATACATGAATTGATAAAATTAATAAATGAACAAAATACAAATACAGTGCCTGTTTGTTCCATCCAGCTGGTGAACAACATGACCATGGCAGTGGATGTGTACAGCAAGACGGAAGACCTGAAGCGTTTTCGCAACACACAGCACCTGGCGAGCAACAGCGAGTTTTCCAAACTGGCGACTGTCAACCCACACAACTCTTACTGTTTGCCTCTCTTTGTTGCCTACCACTGCCCTCTCTACTTGAAGCCAGCTGATCTAGAGTGAGTTTGTTTTCTTTTGCTTTTACTCCCTCATTCTGTCCACCAGGTTTCTGGAGAAGAACAAAACAAAACGAAACAAATCTTTCACTCTCTCACCTTATCCATTAGCTTCCTGAAAGGATTTTTTTTAAAACTCACTTTCACTCCCTCGCCTCATCTGTCAGTTTCCTGAAAAAAAATCACTCACCCTGTCCACCTGCTTCTGCTAAAAAAAAAAAATCTTCATCCTGTTTATCTCCTTTCTTTAAAAAAAAAAAAAGATCATTTTCTTCACCCTCTCCACATATAACCCCCCCCCCCCCCCCCTCCCAAAACAAAGAAAAAAAATCTCGTTCTGTTCATTAGCTCCTGGTTAGAAACGTTTTCATTCCTTCACAGTACCCATGTTGAGAGTTCCATGGACAGCAAAGAAAACAAACGTGACAGTCTTGATGGCGGCAGACACAAGTAGATCATTCATAAGGAAGATTAGGAAAAGGCAGGCAACATTCATAGGCCATTTTATGAGGAAAGGGGAATTGGAACACCTGGTCACAACAGGAAAGCTGGAGGGAAAGAGAGCACTGGGTAGACCCAGGGAGAAGATACTAGACAGACTTGCAGAGTGGTAATAATTACAATAATTACAATATTTATATAGCGCAAAATCTTGATAAAATCAAATCTAAGCGCTGAAGCAGACACACACGCAAGCACGCACGCACGCACGCACGCACGCACGCACGCACGCACGCACGCACGCACGCACGCACGCACACACACACACACACACACACACACACACACACACACACACACACACACACACACACACGGCTATAAATGGGGAGAAAGAATAAAAGCAATAAAAGCAAGAATAAAAACAATGGAAAAAACAAGGAGGGTGGAAGAGATGCTTGAGGCAACAAGAGATAGAAACAGATGGAAGTCCATAATCGCCAACTCCATGCAGCAGGGCACCTGATGATGATGATGATGACAGTACCCACCAGCTTCCTGCTGAAAAGTTTTCACTCCTCCACCCTATTCACCTGCTTCCAAAAGCAACCCCCCAGCCCCAATTTTCTCACATTCATCCTATCCATCAACTGACAGGGAAAAAAAAGCTTTCACTTGCTGACCATATCCACCAACTTTCTACTTAATAAGTGTCATTCCTTCACTCTATGCAAGAAGCTGGTGGATTGGGTGAGGGAGTGAAATTGTTGTTGCCAGCTCTATTTTCAGTGTATCTGGTTTTGTTTTGTGATAGTTTTTCTTTTCTTCCTTTTTATTTTTGTAAACTGATCAGAATTGTGCACTGTTGATTTTCAGAACAAATGCAACCGCCCGCGTTCAAGCAAACAGGAACCAAAAAAAAAAATCAGAACCTGTATTTAATACAACCAGACAAGAGAGGCACAAATTTTTGGCTGACCGGCCTTTGTCAAACGTAAACGTAAGATCATGATCAGACAAACACCAGATATATTTACAAGGTCACCTTTGGGTGAGGGATAGATGTCAAAAAACATACACATTGTGTTGCGTATTTGACACTTTTGTAAATAGTATTCATTTGTTCTTGCTCTTGCTTTCCCACCTCTCTTTAGCAGTCTTGTCTTTTTTCAGTCTCTAAAATTAGAGAAAAAAAGATACTGTTTCCTTTCAGCTGGAGATGCGTATGGAGGTGTGCATGTGTGTGTGTGTGTGTGTGTGTGTGTGTGTGTCTGTGTGACAAAAAGGTGTCAGCAACATTTTCTCATTTGGCCTAAGACTTGAACTATTGAGGAGTTAGGAATGCGTACATTTGGGAGATAACTGTCCAAGGTCAAGGCCAAGGCCACACAGACCCAAAAGGTGTCTGCAATAACAAAGTTTTGAAGTAGTTGAACAATATTTTCTCTGAAACTATTGACAATATTTAAAATCTGTTTACACATGATTTTGTCCTAGCCGTATGTGTATGTATGCTTATAAAAATGCATAGCTGTCTGTGTCTTCTGTGTAAAATGCATCTCTGTGTGTTTGTGTAAAACAATATCCATGTCTGTACATAATCTGTTTCTTTGTGTATTTGTGTGTGCAGCTACGAACTGACATATAACGCAGTATGGTGGCAGGAGATGCTGCAAGGCAAGGAGAAGTCCAAACATTTCCTCTGCCTTTCTACTCAGGAAGAAAAGAAGTCTTTCAACTTTCAAGTGGGTCCATATCAGTCTTTTAGTTGACAGGGCGAATTACAGGAGTATCTTGATTTAGACATTATTTTAACATTCTCTGATGGCTCAGTTTTTGAGAGCTTGCAGTGAGAGAGTTTGATTTGCTGTCTAACTACGTAGATTTAAACCTCAGGCATGGAATCAATTCACAGGTACACATGGAATGTCTTGTGTGCCAGGTTAGATTGGTCTTGTTTTTGTTGTCTTATTTTTAATATCCACTGGTCACAGTTACATAAAAGTGTTTAGTTACAAGGTATGTTTACATTGTATATTTATTTTTAGATTGTATCGTTACACAGTATATTTACATTGTATATTTGTTTTTAGATTGTATAATTACAAAGTATGTTTACATTGTGTATTTAGTTTTAGATTGTATAGTAGGTACCGGCAGCAGCGCTCATTCAGTGGAGGAAAGTTAGCAAACGCAGCAAAATTTGCCAACTTTCCACACGCTCTATTTTCTAAACTACTTGGATAATAAATAAAAAATCATACGTTAATAAAGAATGATCTTTCTGCTTTTAAATGGTGTGGTTCTTTTATTTGTGGTTGCGACTGAAAAGGAGAGAATTAAGTTGAAAGTTGCTGACTGGAAGCCGTGTCACGCCGCCATGGTGAAGTCCGCGCGGCATTGTCTGCGATCGCGAATTTCGCATCACTTGGCAAATCGCTTGGCGCGTCACGGCCACTGCATACATTAACCCAGTTTTGAGTTCTTCCGAAAGAGCAGAAGCTAATCTTTCGTTTGGACCAAGTTATAACGTGAAGTATCCAGTATAAATCAGTCAAATTTCATGTTGAAAATTACCCAAATTTTCCCGGTAAAATTTTTCATGTAAAATCTAAAATTGAGTTATGTTTTTGATCGCCACAAAATTGAAGATTCGCAGCTTACATTTCTGTGCAAATTAGCTCGATCAGTGACGTGGCCATGACGCAAGACCTGTTTAAAATAAGGACCCCGATCAGTTGATCCAAGGAAAACCCTCACACGTTTAATGACAATGGCGTCTGCTGTGCCGTGAACAAATTTACTGTCATCTGCCATTTCGATGTAGGAAGAATAGATCTATATCGGTAAGTATTTTTGGCTGTTTCGATCATAACTTGATTAATCTGTGCTTTAGATCTGAATTTGATTAAAGAAAGGATTGTAACTTCGAAGTTTGAATCAGTGACATGATCGAACATAGCAAGGTCTTTCAGTGTATCAGCGACACATTTCAAGCTTGAGAATTTATTAGCCTAAATGTGCTTGTGCAGATCATGTAATATCAGCATGATTTAGTCAGAAGAACTGTTGATGTTTTCTGGATCTGGATCTAGCAGTATACGTCACTGAAACCTACTTGATTATATTGCGCAGTGTGCAGTACTTAACAAAAGCATTTTATTCTTTTACCAGTTTATTAGTATCATTATCAGATTGCCCCTCCCAGCTCTTGTGTGTGTGTGTGTTTGTGTGTGTGTGTGTGTGTGTGTGTGTGTGTGTGTGTGTGTGTGTGTGTGTGTGAAACACAGACATGTATTTATTTGATCTACTTCAGAGTTACAAAGAACAGTATTAATTAAATCAATCTGCCGATTAGAAATCATGTTCATACAAGAGAGAGGAGAGATGAAAGGCTTAATTAAATCTTTATTGTTGTCTGAATGATAGTAAAGTGTGTATGTGTATTTGTTAATGTAACTAGTAGCCTAATTGCATTAAAAATGAAAATGTGTGTGTGTGTGTGTGTGTGTGTGTGTGTGAGAGAGAGAGAAGAGAGAGAGAGAGAGAGAGAGAGAGAGAGAGAGAGACTGAATGATAATAAGTTACAGGCCTATGCCTATATTGTATCATGTATTGTGTGCATGACAATATTTGTCTATCTCCACTCCTGTACCCCACTCTAAACCCCCATATCCACACAGAATTTCTTAATTTTTTGAGTGCGTACTGTCACATTATTGTGATTGAAAAAAAATTGGGGGTGCTTGCAGCAAGTACCTGTGCAGCATGCACCTGTGTGTCATGTTAAGTATGTATAAAATACATATATTATGCAAATGCCCCTGCTCCCCCTCTCTCTCACCACACACACACACACACACACACACACACACACACACACACACACACACACACACACACACACACACACACACAACCTTCTTTTTAATTAACAATAGAGTAAAAAAGACAAAAAATGTACACTTAAAATCTAAATCTTTCGTATTTTCAGTTGATAATGACTACAACACCATGAGGTCAGAGGGGAGAGGCAGGCGGAAGACCTTGACCAAATGTCCTACAACCAACAAACTTCTCCAGCTTTATTAATCCTTGAGGGAAGATTAAGACAAGACATGAGAAGAATATTAAGTCCAAAGTGCATGCAGCTGTGAGGAAAGCTTTGAGTATCGCTGAATAGGAACGCTTATCATTTCTTGCTTTTAAGCTTGCAGATGCACTTGAAAAGAAGAATATGGGCTGCTTCCTCCTTGAGTGTATGCCACCTACAAGGCCAAGTTCTGCTGATGTGCAAGTTCTCCCCCCCCACTTCCCCCGATCATGATTGCTTGATAGAGACAGTGTTTTGGTAGAAAACAGGTTTTGTTTATTATTAACATTTTTATGTGGATTTCTATGACAATAAGACTAGTAGAACAGTGTTACACAGCCTTCTTTTTTATTTTAAAGTACAGTAGTGGAAACAAATATATATCTTGTGATGTAAAATGAGGTAAATGAAAAACATTTTTTTAAATGATTGTGTGCAGACTTGTCATTTGCTATTTTTTATCGTGGACAGTGATGTGGATTATAAATCGTGACGTGAGGTAACCACAATATACATTTTGGAACATATTAAATATTTGTATGTATTGCTGTGAACATAGAGAATAAGTACACAAAATTTCATGAAAATCCCTTAAGCAGTTTCTGAGATATTGGTGTTTAAATGACATTACCCCTAAACCAGCCCATTTTTCCGCCATGAAAATTAGCGATTTTAGCTACTTTGGTGCTTTATTTCTCAGGAACCAATGAACTGAACAACTCGGAAAAAATTGACACAATAAAAAATGATACATACTCTTCAGAAAATAAGTTTGAAGCATATGATCTCTTGGTTTATGTTGAAAATGGACATGTTGAAAATGGACATTCTAGCAATTCCATGATACTTAGATTTGGATTTTTGCCATGTTTGACATGTTATTACTCATTTCTCATTCCTACAGATGGTAATATTTCTGGTGCTTTTAACTGTCTGTTACACATAGATTTGGAAAATGCATTTTGACAGTTTTATGTCCATTAGAAAATGTTCTGTGAGTCTCCAATTTTAGAAAAAATCAATGCATGCATTTCTCGACGCAAAATTAAATATGTAAGAAGTCATATCTCAGAAACCAATAAAGCTAGACACTTGATTTTTGTTTTGTTTTCTTTGTCTTGATATGTTCTTTCGATGTTTTATGGTTTTAAAACTATTTCTGATTTGAAATTTTGGCTGCCGGTACCTATGTATAGTTACAAAGGATATTTACATTGTATATTCAGTTTTAGATTATATAGTTACAAAGGATATTTACATTGTATATTAATCCTATTTTTTGGTTTCTATGTGTACTTACAAAATATGTTTACATTGTATATTTCGTTTTAGATTGTATAGTTACAAAGTATATTTACAGTGTGTGTTTACAAGGTCACAGGCGTTCTAAACATAGAGAAAATATGTTGTATATCTTTTAGGTCACAGTTTGAAAAAAAAAATTATAAAAAGGGGTGAGAGACAGGGAGTGTCTGTGAAATTGGGCAGAACTGGTGTTCAGGCACCCCTTTTTTATACTGCGATTTTGGCCATGGATAGATTAGGTTTGTGTGTGTGTGTGTGTGTGTGTGTGTGTGTGTGTGTGTGTGTGTGTGTGTGTGTGTGTGTGTGTGTGTGTGTGTGTGTGTGTGTTGGGTTGTGAGAAGTTCTTTTTTTTGTTTGGTATGTATAATCCTCATTGGCTCGTGGACATAGTTTCATGATTTGCTCTTAAGATTTCAATTCACTTCAGCTTCCTCCATCATTTTTTTTTTATCAGTCACCTTTGGTTTTGTTGATCTTGTGTTGTCAGCTGTCAGTCTCTTTGCAAAAGTTGCCAGAAGCCCACAGAGTTGTCATTATGGTTGTTCCGTCATTGATCTCATTGGAGGTTGGCAAAGCCGACGAAAACTCAGAAACAGAAATGCATTGTTTAGAACTGAATAAAGTTAATAAAAACATAAAACATTGTTTTGAATCGTGAACACGAAAATAAAACATTGTTTTGAATTGGGAACAAAGTCTACATTCTGCAGTGGTTTAAATTGAGGACATCATTGTGTCACAAACAGCAGCTTCAAAGACAGACCAAAAGTAATGGGCCTCTACCAGAGATAATAATGACTTTTTGCCTGACAGGTACTATGCAAAGAGGGTGAGAAGTTACACCCTCCCCAGATGATTCCGAAGACGTTGCCATACTACGCCATCACCCTCCACCCTCCTGTTACGCTGCACAACTACCTGCCCTATGACCTGCAGTTCTCCCTTCAGGTGAGAGCATAGGTTGCTGTTAAAACAGCCAGAAAACTGTTCAGATGACAACTGACAAACAAGGGAACACTCACTCAAGGCTACCTTGAAGGTTAACATAATGTTTGGATCGTAAGACAAGGTTTAGTTTCATGACCTTGATGTTAACACCATATAAAGAACACCTTATTGTGTTTAAAAGTAATAGTAGAACTGGTCTGAATTTCCTGATTGTGTCAAGTGGCAATTGTCTCTTTTTTGTTGTTGTTTTCTTTGCATTCCAGGCAAGGATTTCCCAGATGCAAGTATGCAGGATGTTTGGCCCACACATAGCAGGTGTTATGTAGGTGTATAGTCTGTACAGTAAAGCCCACACATAGCAGGTGTTATGTAGGTGTACAGTCTGTACAGTAAAGCCCACACAAGCAGGTGTTATGTAGGTGTACTAGTCTGTACAGTAAAGCCCACACATAGCAGGTGTTATGTAGGTACAGTCTGTAAGTAAACCAACAAGCAGGTTATTAGTGTACAGTCTGAATAAAGCCCACACACTAGCAGGTGTTATGTAGGTGTACAGTCTGTACAGTAAAACCACACATAGCAGGTGTTATGTAGGTGTACAGTCTGTACAGTAAAGCCCACACATAGCAGGTGTTATGTAGGTGTACAGTCTGTACAGTAAACTCACACATAGCAGGTGTTATGTAGGTGTACAGTCTGTACAGTAAAGCCCACACAAGCAGGTGTTATGTAGGTGTAAGTCTGTACAGTAAAGCCCACACATAGCAGGTGTTATGTAGGTGTACAGTCTGTACAGTAAACCCACACATAGCAGGTGTTATGTAGGTGTACAGTCTGTACAGTAAAGCCCACACATAGCAGGTGTTATGTAGGTGTACAGTCTGTACAGTAAAGCCCACAACAGCAGGTGTTATGTAGGTGTAAGTCTGTACAGTAAAACCCACCATAGCAGGTGTTTTGTAGGTGTACAGTCTGTTACAGTAAAACCACACATAGCAGGTGTATGTAGGTACAGTCTGTACAGTAAAGCCCACACACAGCAGGTGTTATGTAGTGTATGTACAGTCTGTACAGTAAAGCCCACACATAGCAGGTGTTATGTAGTGTACAGTCTCGTACAGTAAAGCCCACACATAGCAGGTGTTATGTATGTGTAAGTCTGTACAGTAAGCCACACACAGCAGTGTTTGTAGTAACTTAAGTAAACCCACACATAGCAGGTGTTATGTAGGTAGACAGTCTGTACAGTAAAGCCCACACACAGCAGGTGTTATGTAGGTACACAGTCTGTACAGTAAAACCACACATAGCAGGTGTTATGTATGTGTTGTAACAGTCTGTACAGTAAAACCACACACAGCAGGTGTTATGTAGTGTAACAGTCTGTACAGTAAAGCCCACACAAGCAGGTGTTATGTAGGTTGTAACAGTCTGTACAGTAAAGCCCACACAAGCAGAGTTTTGTAGGTATATAGTCTGTACAGTAAAGCCCACACAAGCAGGTGTTATGTAGGTATGTACAGTCTGTACAGTAAAGCCCACACAAGCAGGTGTTATGTATGGTTGTAATAGTCTGTACAGTAAAGCCCACACAAGCAGGTGTTATGTATGTGTATGTAAGTCTGTACAGTAAAGCCCACACATAGCAAGTGTTTTATGTAATTGTTCAGTAACGAACACGATATGTAGGTCACAGTCTGTGTAGTAAAGCCCACACATAGCAGGTGTTATGTATGTGTATGTAAACAGTCTGTGCAGTAAAGCCCACACACAGCAGGTGATTATGTATATGTAAACAGTCTTACAGTAAAGCCCACACATAGCAGGTGTTATGTTGTGTATGTAAACAGTCTGTACAGTAAAGCCCACACAAGCAGGTGTTAGTATTGTAGGTAAACAGTCTGTACAGTAAAGCCCACACACAGCAGGTGTTATGTAGGTACACAGTCTGTACAGTAAAGCCCACACACAGCAGGTGTTATGTATGTGTATGTAAGCAGTCTGTACAGTAAAGCCCACACATAGAGGTGTTATGTGTGATATTAACAGTCTGTACAGTAAAGCCCACACACAGCAGGTGTTATGTATGTGTATGTAAACAGTCTGTACAGTAAAGCCCACACACAGCAGGTGTTATGTATGTGTATGTAAGCAGTCTGTACAGTAAAGCCCACACATAGTAGGTGTTATGTAGTGTAAGACAGTCTGTACAGTAAAGCCCACACATAGCAGGTGTTATGTATGTGTATGTAACAGTCGTGTCAGTAAAGCCCACACACAGCAGGTGTTATGTTGTTATGTAAGCAGTTGTACAGTAAAGCCCACACAAGCAGGTGTTATGTATGTGTATGTAACAGTCTGTAGTATAAAGCCCACACATAGCAGGTGTTATGTAGTGTATGTAACAGTCTGTGAAGTAAAGCCCACACACAGCAGGTGTTATGTAGGTACAAAGTCTGTACAGTAAAGCATACACACAGCAGGTGTTATGTATGTGTATGTAAACAGTCTGTACAGTAAAGCCCACACATAGCAGGTGTTATGTGTGTATGTTAACAGTTTGTACAGTAAAGCCCACACACAGCAGGTGTTATGTAGATACACCATCTGTACAGTAAAGCCTACACACAACAGGTGTTATGTATGTATATGTAAACAGTCTGTGCAGTAAAGCCCACACAGCAGGTGTTATGTAGGTGTACAGTTTGTACAGTAAAGCCCACACATAGCAGGTGTTGTGTAGATACACTGTCTGTACAGTAAAGCCTACACACAGCAGGTGTTATGTAGGTGTACAGTTTGTACAGTAAAGCCCACACATAGCAGGTGTTGTGTAAATACACCGTCTGTACAGTAAAGCCTACACACAGCAGGTGTTATGTAGGTACACAGTCTGTGCAGTAAAGCCCACACATAGCAGGTTATGTAGGTGTACAGTTTGTACAGTAAAGCCCACACACAGCAGGTGTTATGTAGATGTACAGTTTGCACAGTAAAGCCCACACACAGCATGTTATGTAGGTGTACAGTTTGTACAGTAAAGCCCACACATAGCAGGTGTAGGTGTGTTTGCACAGTAAAGCCACACACAGCATGTTACGAAGGTGTACAGTCTGTGCAGCAAAGCCCACACACAGCAGGTGTTATGTAGGTGTACAGTTTGTACAGTAAAGCCCACATGCAGCAGGTGTTACGAAGGTGTACAGTTTGCACAGTAAAGCCCACACACAGCAGGTGTTATGTAGGCACACAGTCTGTGTAGTAAAGCCCACACACAGCAGGTGTTATGTAGGTACACAGTCTGTACAGTAAAGCCCACACATAGGTGTTATGTAGGTGTACAGTTTGCACACTAAAGCCCACACACAACAGGTGTTATGTAGGTACACAGTCTGTACAGTAAAGCCCACACACAGCAGGTGTTATGTAGGTACACAGTCTGTACAGTAAAGCCCACACATAGCAGATGTTATGTAGGTACACAGTCTGTACAGTAAAGCCCACACATAGCAGGTGTTGTGTAGGTACACAGTCTGTACAGTAAAGCCCACACATAGCAGATGTTATGTAGGTACACAGTCTGTACAGTAAAGCCCACACATAGCAGGTGTTATGTAGGTACACAGTATGTACAGTAAAGCCCACACATAGCAGGTGTTATGTAGGTACACAGTATGTACAGTAAAGCCCACACACAGCAGGTGTTATGTAGGTACACAGTCTGTGCAGTAAAGCCCACACATAGCAGGTATTATGTAGGTACACAGTCTGCACAGTAAAGCCCGCACACAGCAGTGTTATGTAGATACACAGTTTGTACAGTAAAGCCTACACACAGCAGTGTTATGTATGTGTATGTAAACAGTCTGTGCAGTAAAGCCCACACACAGCAGGTGTTATGTATGTGTATGTAAACAGTCTGTACAGTAAAGCCCACACATAGCAGATGTTATGTAGGTACACAGTCTGTACAGTAAAGCCCACACACAGCAGGTGTTATGTAGGTGTACAGATTGCACAGTAAAGCCCATACACAGCAGGTGTTATGTACGTACACAGTCTGTGTAGTAAAGACCACACACAGCAGGTGTTATGTAGGTACATAGTCTGTACAGTAAAGACCACACACAGCAGGTGTTATGTAGGTACACAGTCTGTACAGTAAAGCGTACACACAGCAGGTGTTATGTACGTACACAGTCTGTGCAGTAAAGCCCACACACAGCAGGTGTTATGTAGGTACACAGTCTGTACAGTAAAGCGTACACACAGCAGGTGTTATGTATGTACACAGTCTGTGTAGTAAAGCCCACACACAGCAGGTGTTATGTAGGTACACAGTCTGTGCAGTAAAGCGTACACACAGCAAGTGTTATGTAGGTACACAGTCTGTACAGTAAAGTGTACACACAGCAGGTGTTTTGTAGGTACATAGTCTGTGTTGTAAAGCCCACATGTAGCAGGTGTTACGTAGGTACACAGTCTGTAAAGTAAAGCCCACACACAGCAGGTGTTATGTAGGTACATAGTCTGTGTGGTAAAGCCCACACATAGCAGGTGTTATGTAGGTACATAGTCTGTGTGGTAAAGCCCACATGTAGCAGGTGTTATGTAGGTACATAGTCTGTACAGTAAATCATACACACAGCAGGTGTTATGTAGGTACATAGTCTGTACAGTAAAGCCCAGACACAGCAGGTGTTACTTAGGTATACAGTCTGTACAGTAAAGCCCACACCCAGCAGGTGTTACTTAGGTATTCAGTCTGTACAGTAAAGCCCACACACAGCAGGTGTTACTTAGATATACAATCTGTACAGTAAAGCCCACACACAGCAGGTGTTATGTAGGTACACAGTCTGTACAGTAAAGCCCACACACAGCAGGTGTTATGTAGGTACATAGTCTGTGTGGTAAAGCCCACAT
This sequence comes from Monoplex corrugatus, assembly GCA_030674185.1. NCBI lineage: Eukaryota > Metazoa > Mollusca > Gastropoda > Littorinimorpha > Ranellidae > Monoplex > Monoplex corrugatus. The sequence goes on along the minus strand of CM060311.1, from coordinate 52,878,391 downwards.
GTAGCAGGTGTTATGTAGGTACACAGTCTGTACAGTAAAGCGTACACACAGCAGGTGTTATGTAGGTACATAGTCTGTGTGGTAAAGCCCACACATAGCAGGTGTTATGTAGGTACATAGTCTGTGTGGTAAAGCCCACATGTAGCAGGTGTTATGTAGGTACATAGTCTGTACAGTAAATCATACACACAGCAGGTGTTATGTAGGTACATAGTCTGTACAGTAAAGCCCACACACAGCAGGTGTTACTTAGGTATACAGTTTGTACAGTAAAGCCCACACACAGCAGGTGTTATGTAGGTACTCAGTGTGTGTTGTAAAAATTTGGGAGTCCATCTATGTGCTTGAGTGCTTTAAAGGCCAGTTATTTTGGTAAGTAGTTGTCATCAGCTGAAGGCTAGGAGGCAGTTCCTTGCATAATGACTTTGGATGTGATGCCGTAATTCTGAACACCAAGTACTTGTGAACAATTAGGGGTAAGACTTGCATAGTAATCAAATGGGTAAGATTCTAAAATTCCAGAAGGGAAATCCTGCAGGGTGGGGTAAAGGATGGAGATTTTTCTGATCTCCCAGGTCAACATGTATGCAAACTTGTCAATGCCTAAATCAACTACATGTGTATACACATGCATAACATGAAGTATGCATATTAAATATCCTACAAGTCAGTGTCCAGTGGCAGGCAGAATGTACAACAACAGCCCTGCAAAGTGTGGGCAAAACAACGTGCATATAATCATTGGGTAAAAAACAAACATGAATACAAGGAATGCAAGGGGAGGAGGGGGCTCATGCGTTTGTATACGTGTTACATGCATGATGCTGAAGTTTGCCTGTGGTTGGTTTCAGGGGACCAGTATGTCCAGCAGTCTGACCCATGGGGAGAGCACACCCCTCTACACAGTTGACGTCCATAACACCTTCAAACTCCTCTTCTCTGTACGTCCGTCGGTCTGTGTGTGTGTGTGTGTGTGTGTGTGTGTGTGTGTGTGTTTTCAGAGGGGGAGAGAGTATTTTGTGAGTTCAGAGTAAGCATGTGTATATGTGTGTGTATATGTATATAAAGGTTGGAATATAAATTATTGTTAGACTAAGTGTCATGTAAACGAAATGTTCATTGAAATTTGAAATGTTGCTGGTCCGACCAGCAACATTTCAAATTTCAATGAACATTTCGTTTACATGACACTTAGTCTAACAATAATTTATATTCCAACCTTGTCATGAATGGCTTAAAGTGCTGTTAAGACATTTGAATCTCTTCTCTTTGTCTTTCATTATTGTATGATGTGTCTGTATCCAGCTAACAGATTACCTGGACTGTGACTGGTTGGGTACGTTGGAAGTATCTCCTGACCTTGAAGAGTTCAAGGCCATTGCCATGGAGACGGAGATTGATGCTGAACACGTGAACAAACATTTGAGTCTGAGTATCCACGCGGACAACAGCAGTGGGATGGATCTTCATATCTACACCCCCTACTGGGTGGTCAACAAGACTCAGCTCCCTCTGCAGCTCAGGGTAGGATTGTGCATATGATATGTGATAGTGGGTATGATATATGATAATTGAGTAATGTGATATGAAAGTGCCAAATGACATATAGTTTATAAGGCTGCAGTTGATGTGCAGCTGTTTATGTACAGTATATAGTTTTCATGATTGTATGGAAATGTGAAGACATATAGATAGACAAAACTCAAAAACCAATCAAAACACAAAGACAAGTGTTTGTAGATGGCTGAAAAACATTTCCAAGTCATTGTATCATTCATTGATTAGTAACTGTTAAATGTTGTGCTGAAGAAACATGATCATGTCACTCCTTGGAGTGTTGCTCAGAGAATTTCAAGCAAAATCAGTCTGTTCATTTATTTACCACGTTTCACCTACTTACGTCTTTGAGTGTGTCAGATGGTTGATGTGACACATTTAGTGTATTGGCTTTTGACTGCATGCTTGTCACCTTTCACTTTTGAGCCCGCACTGCTGGCTAGCGTTGCTGCTTGCAGCTCTGCGAAAAGGAGAGCAGACTGTTTCAGTCTCTCTCTTGTCATTATGTGGCCTCTCCATCAGTAGGCTCTACATTATGCCTCCCCATAGCGACGCATGGTAACTGAGCACCTTATGGACTTTGGATAAACTCTCGAGGGATTTGGAGGCGGCCATGTAGGCCCACTGGCATGTGGACATGCCCTGGTGCCCATGAACCAGACCCCCAGATAAGGGTAAATAGCACCTCTGCCTTGTGGGTTTTTTTGGGAGAGACCAAGGCTAAGACAGTTAATCTTGACAGAAAATCATCACTGCCTTGTGGTTATCTCAGGAGAGGCAAGGCTAAGGGAGTAAACCCTGACACAAAATCATCCCCACTGTCTTGTGGATTGTCATGGGAATGACAAAAGCCAGTGGAGAGTCTGTACAAAACCTGATGGAAGGCAGCGGGAAACTACCGTCATATCCGCCCTTGAAATTCATGGCCAGCCAAATACAAAAATACCTAAACAACGTAAATAGGGGCTCCAATGGAGCACCTTTGTTCAGTAGGAGATGTCTTGCTGTGCAGGAGACACCCAATTGTCATCAAAGCTGCTGCGACCAAATTCAAAAAATTTAAAAATTGCAACTTTTACAAAATCTTGTGAATATGATAGAAATAGAAATAAAGCGCTGGACAATTAGGAAGAAGACTGAAGTCATGGTAATCAGTAAAAAACAAGAAATCCCCTCATGCAAAATAATAGCAAATGGCAGTACATTGAGATAAGTTGATAAGTTTAAATATCTGGGAACAGTTCTCTGAACAGACAGCAGATACACAGTGGAAATAGCCATCAGAATCGGCCGAGCTAAAACAGCATTCAAGAAAATGAAAAACGTTCTTACCAACAAATGCGTATCAATTGATATCAGGAAGAGAGTTCTTTGGTGTTATATAGAACTGATACTGTTGTATGGATGCAAAGAGTGAACAGCCAACATGCAGATTTAGAGCAAGATTGAGGCAGCTGAATTGTTGTTTCTAAGAAGAATGTAACGAGACAGTCTTGAAAGAGGCAAACACAAAAACAGCATAAGTGAAGAAGGTCAGGACAAGACAGACAAGATTTGTATGGAGGGTCATGGTTGACAATGCAGTGTGGCAGGGCACATGATGATGATATCTTTGACCACCTCCAACTGTACACCAGTACCCAACCTATTTAGTCTGTTTTCCGTACTAGACATTCCAGTATGGAAGGAGTTGAGTTCCACATGTTAAATTTCAATGTTTTGTTTCTAAAAGTATGTTGTCTGGTCTTTCTCATGATGGACACCAGTTTTAATTCTGACCATTAATGGCCACGTTGCAAAGATTTACATATGGTACCCCATGAAACTGCTATTTTGAGAAAATCAAGTGCAGACATTATTATACTTCAGTGTGGTTCACAGGTTTATGTTGCAACCATATGTCAATCTTATTGAAATTTAAACCACATGTAGTAATGCTCTTAAGCTCTTAAATCGTGTGTGTTTTTTGTTAGAAAATATGGTATAGTTTCTTCAACTCTTTGGTGACCTGCTTCCTGCCATGCTCAAACATTTATGAATTGCTTGAAATGCTTTGTGTGTTTATTAATAGCTACCTGTTGCTGTAGCTACAAGAATAATCCAGAAATTAGTATAAAAGAGTCATTCAATTCAGTCAAAAACCACTTCATTACAGCAGTCTTGAGTGAACAAGATTAGATTGATATAGGCAGAACATAGGTATACAATCATAAAATCAGTCACATGCAATATTGGAGACTGCTTCTACTACATTGATTTGTCATTACATACACTTACATACAAATGATCATTAAAACAGATTCAGAGAGGGGAGGGAGAGAGGAGATGCATCACAGTTTCTAAAAGATTTTTTTTTTTTTCATTGATGAACTTTTAGCCACCATTTATCACTGCTCAGCAAAAACTGGTCACAAGTTTGACATTTTCAGTTACAGTTTCATTTTCTCAAGATGACGTCTCCGCGCTTGGAATGAATTCCATATGCACTGACGTCATAGGTGCCATGTGGTGGAGAAGACCTGGAATGATCACGGCACAAGCCTTAATTAAGCCTGCACATAAACCCATGAGCTGGCCAGGTCCTGATGTCCTACCTAGATAGTTACATAACCTTGAGGTCATAGAGGAATGAGGTGGAAGAGACCTCAACTTTTCCCAGGGTCAGCACCATGAGGGCACTGCCCAGTGTATATTGTTCAGGGCTGTATGTTACTGACAGTGTATATTGTTCAGGGCTGCATGTCACTGACAGTGTATATTGTTCAGGGCTGCATGTCACTGACAGTGTATATTGTTCAGGGCTGCATGTCACTGACAGTGTATATTGTTCAGGGCTGCATGTCACTGACAGTATATATTGTTCAGGGCTGCATGTTACTGACAGTGTGTATTGTTCAGGGCTGCATGTCACTGACAGTGTATATTGTTCAGGGCTGCATGTCACTGACAGTGTATATTGTTCAGGGCTGCATGTCACTGACAGTGTATATTGTTCAGGGCTGCATGTCACTGACAGTATATATTGTTCAGGGCTGTATGTCGCTGGCCGAATGTCGCTGACAGTGTAATATTGTTCAGGGCTGCATGTCACTGACAGTGTGTAATGTTCAGGGCTGCATGTCACTGACCGTGTATATTGTTCAGGGCTGCATGTCACTGACAGTGCATATTGTTCAGGGCTGCATGTCACTGACAGTGTATATTGTTCAGGGCTGCATGTCACTGACAGTGTATATTGTTCAGGGCTGCATGTCACTGACAGTGTATATTGTTCAGGGCTGTATGTCACTGACAGTGTATATTGTTCAGGGCTGCATGTCACTGACAGTGCATATTGTTCAGGGCTGCATGTCACTGACAGTGTATATTGTTCAGGGCTGCATGTCACTGATAGTGTATATTGTTCAGGGCTGCATGTTACTGACAGTGTATATTGTTCAGGGCTGCATGTCACTGACTCATGTATATTGTTCAGGGCTGCATGTCACTGACAGTGTATATTGTTCAGAGCTGCATGTCACTGACAGTGTATATTGTTCAGGGCTGCATGTCACTGACAGTGTATATTGTTCAGGGCTGCATGTCACTGACAGTGTATATTGTTCAGGGCTGCATGTCACTGACAGTGTATATTGTTTAGGGCTGCATGTCACTGACAGTGTATATTGTTCAGGGCTGCATGTCACTGACAGTGTATATTGTTCAGGGCTGCATGTCACTGACAGTGTATATTGTTCAGGGCTGCATGTCACTGACAGTGTATATTGTTTAGGGCTGCATGTCACTGACAGTGTATACTGTTCAGGGCTCCATGTTACTGACAGTGTATATTGTTCAGGGCTCCATGTTACTGACAGTGTGTATTGTTCAGGGCTCCACTTCAGACGTGATGCTGGCGTGTGGAACCACTTCCAACCCTGTCCTCTTCCGCTACAAGAAGCACAAGCGTAAGAAGGTATGTGGTAAATAGTTGTTTGTCTTGCTAGTATTGGTTTTGTTTGTTTCAGAAATCCATTTACAAGAGGCATGCAATAAAGATAATATTTCAGTTGTGTACCTGTGTACTCTTGGTTTTATTTATTCCTTAAATCCATTTTAAGATGGTGTGTTATAATCATTATGCGTTTTATCAGATTTTCATTTGTTTTATGTCTGTTCCTTATGACGTATTTTAGACTTATGTGTGGATTGGTTGATGTGGTGCAGGGTACATGTGTGTGTGTGTGTGTGTGTGTTGTGTGTGTGTGTGTGTGTGTGTGTGTGTGTATGTGGTGCCTGCCTGCCTGCCTACCTGCCTGCCTGCCTGCCTGCGCGTATGCATGTGAGCATGCATGCATGCATGTATGCATGTGTGTGTGTGTGTGTGTGTGTGTGTGTGTGTGGTGTGTGCGCACGCTTCAGTGTGTATATGTGCATATAAGGTTTGATGTATATGTCATTGACTTCAGACTAGACATGACTAACATTAAACAACTTTTTTGCACTAAGAAAAAAATACATGAAAAGGCAATAAGAACATATACTTAATTGACAAAACAAGGCAAAGTTTTGGCTATCTGGCCTTTGTCAAGCATACAAAAAGACAAGAAAGATGCAAGATAATCACTTTTAAGAAGAATGAAAAGGCAGCAACATCAGTATTTACCTGATTTTGTTAAGCTGGTGAAATTTGTTTTGAGAATTGGCATCAGTTACACCACCTGCATTAGAGATTATTTTGTCTGTACATGCTGCGAGTTATATGATTTTTAACTTAGACACAAGAACATCATGTCAGCAAAGTGTATGATAGTGTTGTAAAGTCAGTTTTATACTCGGTCAAGCATAGAAAGACAAACATAGTCAGAAAGCAGGCACACGTACACAAATACAAGGTGTAGGGCTATGTGTATTGTGAATAAACTTGTTTAGCCTTTAGTGTAAGCTAAACAAGCAATTAGCAAAGTTGATGGATTTTAACAGCAGAATGTCAAGAGGAAGACGTCATAGAAAGGTTTAGAAAACAGATCTGCCAGCTGTTTTGGAGAGCTGAGATGAGCAGACCTCAGAAGATGGGTAAAAAAAAAAAGATCTGGTTTCACTAAGTACATGTGTTCATTTCGTATATTGCTGTCTGTTGTGTTGTGACAGGCCAAGCTGCGTGTGTACGATTCTCGATGGTCACAGTCTTTCTCCATGGACACTGTGGGCAGCAGTGGTGTGGTGGTCTGTCACGACAAGGAGAGGGGACGTAAATACATGGTATGATTCACTCTACCTCTTTCACCAGAAAAACATAACGCTGACATGACCATATCACTGCGATAGGCATGGTAGTCAAGTAGGTAAACACTGGACTTCCCATTGGAAGGTCCTGGGCTCAATCCGCGTGGATTTCTCCACCTGATAGGTAAAGGGTGGAAACTTTTCCTGATCTCCTGGGTAAACATGTGCAGACCTTCCAGTGCCTAAAACCCTTTCATGTGTGTACACTTGCAGAATAGCAGAAGTGCACGTTAATGATTTTGTAAGTTGTGTCAGTGTTTAATGCATATGAAAACATAAAAACACCCAGTATGCGAACTATGGATTCACGTAGGAAAATGTGGTTAGATCACCTAACAGCTTGAGTTCTCTGTGCACCACTAAAATGTCTGATTATTTGTAATTCACAGTGAGACAGTGTGGGGTTTTGGAGAATAGCACAGTACAAAAATGATTTATGATTTATAATGATAGTCTGCGTATGATTTTCTATGAATCTTATACTGTAAAAACAAAGCAGTGATATAATCTGATCACTGTTCAGCCTATTCATTCTCTCACCCAGTCTATCAACTTCTAGAGAAATCTGGTGGATATGGTGAGAAAGTGAAATGGTTAAAGACCCCATTCTGTCCTTGGAACCACAGGATTTATGTCATCGGGTTAATCTTTATTGCCCACTTAATTTTTGTTTTTTGTTTGTTTGTTTGTTTGTTAAATTTTAGCCATGTTCATGTATGGTAGAATTCTAGCCTCAATCAAAGTTGAAGAAAGCACTGTAGTGCACAAGGTGGTGGCACGCCTATAATTCACTGATGCCACAGAGCATGTCGTGTCAGTAAGTCATGTGTTCATTCATTCTCAGTTTCCTGCTTCTAGGTCATTTATAGAACCAATACCTACAGGCAGCATGGGGAAAGATGGACCAAGTATTGTGGATGTAAGAATATTGTGCAAAAGGTTGTTTATTTTACTCTATGAAAATTAGAGGAGAACATGGTATATGTCAACCCTTCAACTCCTTCATGCTATCTACCAACTGCAAAAACTTAATCCTTTGACTCCCTCACCCTAACCACCAGCTTCCTGCAGGAAGCTGATGGATTAGGTGAGGGAGTCAAAGGGTTCAGTTTTTGCTTTGCTAGGATGGTTGACAAGGCAGCTGGTGAACAGGGTATGGGAATCAAAGGGTTAAACATGTTGTCCAGAGATAGGCAGTATGTGGACCTGTGTGACTTCCAGCCCTGCCCAGTGCTTGGCTCCTTGTGTTGTAAGTTGTTAGCAAAAGTTAATAGTAATTATTTTCCCCTTAGCTTAGTATTTGCATGTTGAATCACATTTTAGTTTCATTTCTTGCACTGCCAGTTGACTGACATTGTTATGTTGATTGATGATCAGTGTGTGTGTGTGTGTGTGTGTGTGTGTGTGTTTGTGTGTGTGTGTGTGTTTGTGTGTGTGTGTAGTGTGTGTGTGTGTGTGTGTGTGTGTGTGTGTGTGTGTGTGTGTGTGTGAGCAGTTCATGGTACAAAGCCAGATGTCCCGCCTGAGACTGACCAAGATCATCACAGTGTTGCCTTTCTTCCTGGTTATCAACCAGTCCAGCCGAAAGCTGAGATACATGGAGGAAAACCCAGATGCTGACCTCTGGTTTGACATTGCCAAAGGAGATGTGAGTCATGTTATGGAGCCAAAATGTGATTCTTTCATTGTTGTGAAAAATATTCTAAATGATATTATTGATTTTCCTTTGAACATTTCAGCTAACTTCTTTATTATTGAATTCATGCTTCAGTATTTTTAGATGGATTGTTTTATGTAGTTTCCTTGCACTAGATACTTTATTTGTATCATTCTCTCTTACAATACATGCACATATATTCCATGTATACAAATATGTAGCCACCAAGATTGCAGTGTAGGGAGCCTGCATACTGAGTACTCTTCTAACCGGCAGCAAGAGCTGAACAGCCTACATGCACCAAAAGCATCTCCTCAATAGCTTCCACCTGCGGTGCTTGCATCAGATCCTGGGCATTTCCTGGAAGGATGGTACACTAAACAGGGATGTTCTGGCCGGCATACCAAGCATGTGTGCCCTCATTGCATAACAACTGCGCTGGCTTGGCCATGTCTGGCTGCATCCCAAAAGATATGCTGTATGGAGAACTTACTGTGGGATTCTGGCTGACAGTGCACACACTGCTGCAATACAGTATAGAGAAATCAGCAAAGACTTAAAGTCTGCAGATATCAGTGTGGACACCTGGGAAGAGACAACTGTGCCTGATGATAGGCTTTTCTTGCAGGCATCACCATTGGAGAGTAGCAACAAACCTGACTGTGGTTGGATAGAAGTGAGAAAAGGAAAGCTGTGGCAGTGAGCACCCAGCCACAGCATCAGCCTTCATGTGCATCAGTTGTGACAGCGACTGCCACTCAAGAATTGGCATATTCGGCCACAACTGATGCTGTTCCATATCCAGCTGAGTCCTTAGCCAGACACATGGATTGTCTAATCAGACTTTACACATTTACATACATACACATGGTTAGATACATAATTTCATCAGAAAGGAAAAGAATGAATCAAAGAGTTTATTCTCTTTTTTATTCTCTCTGCTCACACTCCACACAACTGTTTCTGTAGCTCTCTTTTCCATCTTTTAGTTGGTTGGCCAGCCTGGCACCAGATGCCAGATATTAGATGTCCGCCCTGACCCCATAGCCATGCGTTTCGGCATTCCCTCGTCTAGTGGCAAGGGAAACCGAGGATTAATACTGTGCAGTACAGTGATTAAGCCATTTTATCATCAACTTTGACGTCGTGTAGAACGAAATTCTGCATTATCTGTCAATTCATTTTTTGGAATCCTTGATCATTTGACCAAGTGCAGCTATAAATTATTTGTTTAGTTGTGTAGTTTGAGTTTGTGCTTCACTTTTAGAGAGTAAGTGAGTGCCATCATTTCTCACTTATGATCAGAAGTCACAACAGTTGGTGTTGTCTGTGTATGTGTGTGTCTGTGTATGCGGTTTATTTTTTGCTGTATTTCATCTACCTTTTTATACTGGACTTATTTCATGTGAAATGGGAGACAGTACTTGAGTGAAAATGTTTTTAAGTTGTTGTTTTTGCTGTTGTTGTCTCTTTTGTTTTTGTTACTGTTTTGTTTCATTTCTTTTGTTACTTTTGTTTTTGTTGTGGTTTTGTTTTGTTTTTCGTTTTTGTTTTTTCAAGAAGATGAAAAGCATTCTTACCAACAAATGCCCATCAATTAACATCAGGAAGAGAGTTCTTGAATGTTATATAGAACCAATACTGTTGTATGGTTGCGAGGCGTGGACAGTCAACAAGCAAAGCCAGAACAAGATTGAGGCAGCCGAGATGTGGTTTTTAAGAAGAATGTTGAGAGTTCCATGGACAGCAAAGAAAACAAACGAGACAGTCTTGATGGAGGCAGACACAAGTAGATCATTCATAAGGAAGATTAGGAAAAGACAGGCAACATTTATGGGCCATTTTATGAAGAAAGGGGAATTGGAGCACCTGGTCACAGTGGGAAAACTGGAGGGAAAGAGGGCACCAGGTAGACCCAGGGAGAAGATACTTGATGGACTTGCAGAGTGGCCGGGGACAGGGAGGGTGGAAGAGATGCTTGAGGCAACAAGGGATAGAGTCAGTTGGAAGTCCATAATCGTCAACTCCATGCGGCAAGGCACCTGATGATGATGATGATGTATGTATGTTTGTATGTATGTATGTATGCATGTGTATATATATATATGTGTGTGTGTATGTGTGTTGTGTTGTGTTGTGTGTGTGTGTGTGTGTGTGTGAGTGTGTGTGTGTGTGTGTGTGTCTGTGTGAGTGAGTGAGTGTGTGTGTGTGTGTGTTGTGTGTGTGTGTGTGTGTGTGTGTGTGTGTGTGTGTGTGTGTGTGTGTGTGTGTGTGTGTGTGTGTGTGTGTGTGACTGTTTCGTCGTTTTATTTAGATTTTTAATACTTAAACTGTTTTTTTCTGTTATTCGTTGCGTTGTTGTTGTTGTTGTTGTTAGTGTGTGCGTTTGTCGTATTTTAGTAGTTGTGCGTGTGTATCTGTGATGAAAGTGGTAATAAGAACTGGCAAATGGATGTCTGCTGATTCTGTATTAAAAGACAATTAGTGTTGAGGCTACGTAAGCCTGTATGGTCAGCCTCTGCATTGTGTGAAAGAAGGCTGCTGCCATAGCACTATGAGAGAAATATGTGCCATATCAAAGTGATTGGGTACTTACTAAACAAGCTGATAATGATCCTTGCCGACGACTTAACATTATTCGGTAAGTTTGGTGTTGTCCACACACATGCAGCTAACATCTCTGAAAATATGAATGTTGTAAAAATGCAGGTGCATGAACAGTTTGTCATTTAAATTGGATTTTTGATTTAACATATGTGGAGCACTGAACTGCTCTGTGTGTGTGTGTAAGTATATGTGGTTTTCTTTTGTCAGTCATCTGATCTTAAAAGCAAAACAGTTATCTGATCTTACAGTTATCTGATCTTACAAGCAAAACAGCTGTTATATCTCATTCACTTCTACATGCCTGTTATCAGTTTATACATGAGTCATTCCTGCGTTTGGTTATATTGTTCATATTTCTCTTGGTGAAACTCAGACTTTGTAATTTAATGTTTTTGCAACCTACCCATGTACTACAACGCTACAAAAAGTTAACTGGCCTTGCTATAACTGACACCTGCTGTTCCCTCTTGACAGCTCAACGCATTGCACTCACACACTGCTCTGTGCAGAGCGCTCAGCTGGCTAGCTGCCACTTGAGAGTCCACATCTGGTTATCGTTTATCTCTCCCCTCCCATCCCCCTCTCCTCCGCTGCTTCTGCCCGTCAGAGCTCGGACCCTTTCTCAAGCTAAAATCTTGCTCGGGAACAGCCGTGTACACCCTTGTTTTATCCCCCATCCCATTCACACATATCTTCCCACCTGTCTCCTTATGAGTCTCTCAGAACTATGTACATTTAATTAGGTGCTCAGTTGCTATTTTCTTTAGACTTGTTTTCTTTTACTTAATGCCATTTTATGTACTCATTTCATATGCATGATTACAGTGTCAACCATTCTGGCCAGAGACAGAAACATTCAACATGTACGTAAAATACGAGGGGAGCAACGTCATGTCTCAGCACTTCCCCATAAAGACCCCACACAACACGGTGCTTAGAATGGACAGAGGGGTAAGATAACTTAGAATGGACAGAGGGGTAAGATGCAGAGTGGACTTCCCACAAGTCCACCCTGCATCTGTATGATAGAGATCAGACTGGAAGTATGCTTGTGCCTGAACTGCTCTGTGTGTGTGTGTATGTGTGTGTGTGTGTGTGTGTGTGTGTGTGTGTGTGTGTGTGTGTGTTACTTGTTTTGTTGGATCATTTTGAATTTGCTGCTGTACTCCTTAATTGAGGAGGTTATTTGTGTTTGTTTTGCTGTTGGTTGAGTTTCTTCTGGAAACACGGTTTCCAGCTCCCAAATGTCTGATTATATGATCTGTCTGGCCCCAAATTCAACTCTTCCTGCTGCCTTCTTTCCTCTTCATTCCATTTCCTGCTTTGAGTCTGCTTACAACACCTTAAGCAGTTATGAGTGCTTACAACATCATAGAGAGTTCTGAGAAAAATGCTCAAAGTTTCTGATATCACTCACCAGTTGCCAGTTTCTCTTTATACATTTCATTAATAGCTCAGAGTTTCTGATATCTTTCACCAATTGCCAGTTTCTCTTCATATTCTGATATCTTTCACCAATTGCCAGTTTCTCTTCATACATTTCATTAATCAGCTTTCTTATCCGTTGTAGGGTCATGTTGTTGAACGAGGTAGCAATCTCGTTTCAATCAGGGGAGACAACAACCCATGATACTACATCATTTGATAAAGAATTGTTGGTTCCCTCGCCTCAATGCTTTGCTTAGTTGCAATCGATCACCTTAATTTTTCTATGAAGTTGTAAAGTCAGAATGATATTTGAGGGTTTTTATGAAATAAACTGTATCACAGTGTAATCTGGCATTAGCTGGGCCTGAGACAGATACCTGCTTCGTTGGTCAGTCCTGTGATCAGCTAGCACTTTTCAAATTCTACTGATGCCATGGGTGAGACTTGGATTGTTCCAGTCTTCCCACTCAGCCTTGGGCACACTTATTCCATAACAAAACTCATCTTGAATCAAAACCATTCAGAGTGAATTTCAGCTTGCTCTGTGTAGGGAATTCATTCTTCAGTGTCTCAATTTTGAATGCATAATAATACATATAATGTGCATTCATATAATATTATACATGCATGCATGTGCAAGACCAATTTTGCACTTCAGGTACTTGCATATACTTGTGTTTAATAGTCTCTCACATGCAGTAGTCATCGTCTTTTATTGTTGTATCTGCTAGCTTTATTTCCTCCCCAAGTCTTTCACATCCATCAGTAGATAGACTGGCAGGTCAGCAAGCTTTTGCCTGATGGTAGCTCAACATCGATTCCTACTTGTTTTGCCTGGTTAACATCTTTGCATTCAAACCTTGAAATAGCATTGAGACAAGTTTCAAAAAAAGTTGCTTCATGGTGTATTTTATTTATGTGCCAATAGTTTGCTACTATTGTTATGATATTGACCAAAATAGGAGCTTTTTTCCCAAGCCTTGACTCTGCTTTGATAGTGATCTCAGGGATTTTTTGTTTATCAAATGTTTTTTCATTCAGAATGATTTGCACTTGATTGTTTACCATCTTCTGGTTTTCAAATAAAAGAGATTTGCCACTGAATAGAATTACACCACAGTATTATCTAGCTCTGGGTGCTCTTGAGCCCAGTGGCAAAGCAAAGAAGTCATATGAGCATCTTACAGTCCTAGTTGCTGGTCTTTTTAGATTTAAGTCACTGATAAGTTGCAGAGTTTGCTGCGTTTTGGGGATCTTTGTCAGCCAAACCACTAAACCTGAGGAGAGGTCTAGACTATAACAATATAGCAACTGACAGGCTTCAGCAAGAATCATTTCATTTCATAAAGCTTGGCAGGATTATTCCAGCTTATAAAGTGTAGCAAAGTCGAATTTCAGTCAAATATGGTAGAGTCAAACTGGTCTAACAGCTCCACTTCACAAGCTGTAAGTCATTAAATCTATAATCCCACAATTGTAGTTGGATGGATGACTATTCTACATGTGTAGTTGTATTACAGACGGGCCTGTACGTGGAAGTGACTGGGGGGACAGACAGCCCTATCACCATCACCTTCAGCAACTTTTCCCATGGAGATGCCCCAGTTCGTGTTGAGAACCTGTGTGAGGATGTCTTCATCAAGATTCACCAGAAGTATGTCAGTGTTTGCCCCTTTTTGCTTTTTGCTTATAAGTATGTATGTGGTGTTGGGGGGAGGAGGATGTGTTACAGTATGTTTTTGCGTATGTCTGTGTTTGAAGTTATACATTTGAGTTTGGGTTTGTGTGGCCCTGAACTGTGCATGAACTATGTGTATTTACTGGCTTCGGGTGATGAATTTTCATTAACTGTATGACGTCCGTGAAATTTTGTAGAATAAAGAGTGTTATGTTTGTGTATTTGCTTGTCATAGAGCAGTGTGAATTTTGTGTGATTGTATGCATGAACATGTTTGTGTGTATATGTGTGCACAGTTTTTGCATATGTAAATGAAAATTTGCATGCATATATAAATGTTTCTCAGAGTTAATAATTACAAAACTGAAAAGTATACACACAAACAAAATTTGTGATTGCAGGGTTTTGTTGTTGTTGTTGTTCTGAAAAACTGGGCAAAGTTACTGGGGAAGAAACAATTTTTTTCAACTGCAGCTAATGAACAGAAGAAGAAAATGAAACCAAAAGAGAGTGGAAAGTAAAGGAAATTATCATCTCAAAAACATAACAAAAAGATGAAATAATCATACCAAAACATAACAAAAAGACGAAGTAATCATACCAAAACAAACAAAAAGACGAAATAATCATACCAAAACAAACAGAAAGACGAAATAATCATACCAAAACAAACAGAAAGACGAAATAATCATACCAAAACAAACAGAAAGATGAAATAATCATACCAAAACAAACAAAAAGATGAAATAATCATACCAAAACAAACAAAAAGATGAAATAATCATACCAAAACAAACAGAAAGACGAAATAATCATACCAAAACAAACAGAAAGACGAAATAATCATACCAAAACAAACAAAAGACGAAATAATCATACCAAAACAAACAAAAAGATGAAATAATCATACCAAAACAAACAAAAGATGAAAATATACCAAAACAAACAATAAACAATAATCAACAAAACAAACAAAAAGATGAAATAATCATACCAAAACAAACAAAAGAGAAATAATCATACAAAACAAACAAAAGATGAAAATATTCATACCCAAACAACAGAAAGACAATATGAATGTCAAGACATATGTTAGTGTAAATGTGATACTCTTTGATTGATCAGGACCAATAGGTGACCTGCTGTCACCTAATCACGTGTCTGTACACTTGGGATAACCGTCAGCAGAACGCACCATCATGTGGAATGTGTATGGACGGAAGAAACCCAGCTTCCCAGCCTTCATCAATAAGGTACCTGTCATATTGGTTCATGGGTACATTATTCATAGTCCGATATTTTCTTTCAAAAGAAATGCAGTGAATATTGTGTGTGCCAGGGTCTGTGTATGGTAACAAAGGTTTGGAAATCAACTGTACAGATATGTATTACAAATGTTTTGATCTGTCATGAGTATGATTCTTGAACAAGTGTTGAGAATATTTTTCAGGTCTGTGCAGTGAAAATAAAGGTCTGGAAGTATAAGTATGAAAGGCAGTGCAAGAATGATCGTCTGTTTTGGGAATGGATTTTTTACCCTGAAAAGTTTGTACTGACCGGATAGCAGCACAGTATCGTAATTTTATAGAACACATGCATGTGTGTGCTTACATGCCTACATACACACTCATATGATGATGATAGTTTGATGATGATACAAATAATAATGATAATAATCATAATCGTAATAATGATAACAGGGACAGTAATGACTATAGTTCAGTTCAGTACAACAATTCAGTTCTCCACAGTAGAAGAGAAAGAATACTGTCATGAGATTTTATGTGTGCTGGTCAGTCTGACAGTCCACAGGAAAGGTTATCAGCAGCTTATTGTCAAAACATTGGAGCAGTGGTATCAAATCTGTTAATTCCTACATTTTACCCACAGCTTCCACTGGCTTCCTGAAGATGTTGGTAGGCTGAGGGATTAAGAGGGTAATTGTGACTGATACCACGATGACAGATTACATATAAATAAAAGAATAATGGCGTTTATGAGGGCCAAATCTTGTTACAAGAATCATCAAAATGCTCAGTTTTTATTCATCACAGCATTCACCCAACAATGACCAAAACTCCAGGGCTCAAAGCACAAGCGTACTGGGACGGGAAGGACTGGAGAAGGGTGAGGCAAAAGAGTTGGCAGAAGGGGAAATCACTGTAGGGCAAAAAGGTATGGTTTCAAACCAGACTTGAAGGAAGACAAGACTGTGTGATTGTCAAGAAGACTGTCGAAGATCATTCCAGTTGTATGGACCAGACACAGAAAAAGAGCGGCGACTGAGTATGCTTTGATAGTGCATTATGCAGTGAATCATTATATGTGTTTATAATGGAGTCCTTGTGTGTACAGGATGGGTCAGAGGGTGTACCCCTGAAGGTGCAGTCTCTGAAGATATCCACGTCTGTTGACTTCACTGATGCTGCTGATGGGTCACCTGAGAGCAGTGGTGGAGAAGGTTAGACCTTGTTTTGTGGTCATGTTTAGCTGCTTGTTGTTGTTAATGTCGGTGCAGTCAGAAAACTGCTTGTGTGTACTTAGTCAAAGTTCCAGGGATCCCAGACATTGTGTGGCAGTTCTTTCTCTTTGACCGTTATTCTGACATTTAATACACCTTTATATGAGTTTGAATTGATCTATTTTTACTCAACTCCCATAATTTTGATGTAGCTATTTAAATGTGAAAGTTTCACAGTGCATTGTGAACTTTTGTGTGTGTGTGTGTGTGTGTGTGTGTGTGTGTGTGTGTGTGTGTGTGTGTGTGTGTGTGTGTGTGTGTGTGTGTGTGTGTGTGTGTGTGTGTGTGTGTGTGTGTGTAAGAGAGAGAGAGTTTTCCCATAACCAGTATTCCCAGCGGAGCAGAAGAATTGAGTGCATGTGGTAATGAACCATTGTGGAAGGTTGGAGCATAAAATGAAAGTAACATATAGTGTGCCAAGAAAGTTGTTTTTCAACCTGTGCATACGTTTTTGGAGTATTTATAACAAGAGAACTATCAGGAATATTCAGTGTTAAAAAATTAATTTAAAAAAAACTCATTACTTATGTTTTCCAGTTGTGTTTGTTTTATGTCTGTGTTGTTTGTGGTTGATTTTTGGCAACGTTTTTATACTTTGATCAGTTTTGTGAGGTTTGAGGGAATAGTTGCATCCCTTTACTGTGACTGTATTGAGGTAACTGCTTGGCGGTACTACTGACATTGATGTAAATTGCAAATTTATTCTGTGATCAAGGTAAACTTCAGTTGTCTTTGTATGCTAACAGATTTGGAATGACATTGATCAATAAAAAAAAAAAGCATCAGAGAACATGCTTACAAGCAGTACATGATATAAAGAAATGATGACATAATCATCAAAGAAAATCCTTGAGCCATAGATTACATAAAATCAGTCTGGTCGAAATTATTGTTTTGTAAAATAAAAGTAGATGTAATGAGAACTGCATTCACAAGCCATGGTGGCATAGTGATGCTTAACTCACTCGCTAGGTACGATTATGCCCCTTCCCGTTCTCTGATATGCACCATTTGTATAGGTCATGAGAAAAATTCTCATACAAGTAAATGAAAACAGAGAGTTTTGAAATTTGGCGGGTCATATATGAAAAGATTGGTGTACAAAATGCTGAAATTTCAACTGTCTAACCCTCATGGTTGCTGAGTAACGGTACAAGTAAAATTAGAGAAATTTTCAGGTGAAAAATGCCTTACAAAATACACAGTCAGGTCAATACATCAGTTCCTACAGTCACATTTTGAATGAAATTTGATAAAATCCAACGCGCACACACTCCACGTGCACTGAAGGAAGAGATTGTGTTGAACAGCGCTGAGTTGTTGAGTATTGTTACAGCCATTTGCTTTCTGTCGTCTGCTTGCTGCGGAGATTGTGGGTCGTGAACTTTGCGCTGTTTACACACCAACTACGTAGTACAGTGACCTCATGGCCTGAAACGAGGCTAAGAATGACCGGAGAATCTATTTCTGGCTATTAGTTTTGGTTAACGGAAATACTGAAAGCT
Source organism: Monoplex corrugatus (assembly GCA_030674185.1). Taxonomy (NCBI): domain Eukaryota; kingdom Metazoa; phylum Mollusca; class Gastropoda; order Littorinimorpha; family Ranellidae; genus Monoplex; species Monoplex corrugatus. The sequence goes on along the minus strand of CM060311.1, from coordinate 52,860,173 downwards.
CCGCGAATTTTCAAAACTCAGTCGGATTTTTCCGACGTTCGTAGACAAGCGTTGTTGAGACATGATTGGGAAATCCCGGCGCTTGTAGCGAGAGAGTTAACAGGTTGATGACTGGAAGATTGTAGGTTCAAATGCTATCAGTCCAAATCAGCATGGGATTTTCAGATCATACCTGTTTCAATATCATTTGAGCATGTTTTATGATGAGTTGAAGAGACTGAAACCGCACAGTCAAGCGTCATCATTTTTATCATTGCGTCTTGAGGGTGTTGCTCATATTCTCTGAGTACTGCATGTAGACCTACTTCTTGAGCCCTGGTACTTAACTCCATTGTATAGTGTATAAACAAGCATAAACTACAGCCCTGTCATGCAGATGCGGTCCTGACATTCGTTGAATAGCTGATAAATTTTAAATGACAAATGTGTAGCCGGGTTCTAAAAGAACTTTGGTTCAGAGGTGACTCCTCAGTAAACTGCAATTTTTAGATCATGTTAAATGGACTTATGTTTGGATAAGAACCAGTTTGAAAAATTCATTAAAAATTGGTAGTCAAGTTTCGGTATCAGGAAAAAAGTTTTTAAAAAAAGTTGTTATATCAATACACTTGATTTTCATTCTCAATATGCATCTGTTCATGTCATCTAATATATATATATATATATATATATTAATATATATATATAATATATATATATATATATATATATATATATATATATATATATATATATATATATTATATATAGAAACTGGCCTAAATCACATAGAACTGCGTCTGTATATCACATTTCCTTAAAGCCAAAATGCAGTTTATGCATGTACCAATTACCAGTCCTTTATAATACACGTATAGATGAATGGACCAGCAAGGCAGAAATGATAGGAAGGTAAGGCACTCACAAACTGCTGTTGTTGATGAATTTGTATATTTATGTATTGAAACATATCTTAGATAAAGCACTTGCAAATTGCTATTGTTCTTACACATATATTAAAAAAATTCAAATCCTTGAATTTCCAGGAATTTATTCCATGTTTCCATTATTGAAAAACGCTTCAGTGTAAAACATACGAAAGCCTCATTTAAAAGCTTTGAGCATTATGGCCCATGTTTAAGACACAATAACAGACACATTGCCTGAAATTGTAAGCAGTGTTCTTTGTCACACATATCTTTCTTTTCACCATTACTTTCCATTCGTTAGCTTCTTCCAATATTTCATAGGAGTAAATACAACCAGTTGTACGCATACATAAATGATGAGGACAAGAAATAGAATCAAAACAAAAACAGTAGAAGAACAGTATGGATTTGTTAAAGGGAAAGAAACTGTTAATGCCATATATATCCTAAGGACTATCATCGAAAGATCAATTCATTTGAAAAGAATTTATATTTATTTGTTTTGATTATTCCAAGGGTTTTGATTGGGACGCAAAGACTGATCAACCAGCTGGAAGAGCTCAATATTGATGGAAAGGATCTAAGAATAATAAAGAATATATATTGGGAACAAGCAGCAGCAATAGGAGTAGAAAATGATATAAACTCTTTTCAAAATATCAGAGGATGGGTTAGGTAGGAATGTGTTGTCACCAGATTTGTTTTTACTCTACTGCGAAACCATCATGAGAAACTTTGAAGAATGCTCTTAGATAAAGATTGGAGGAAAAATAATAAACAATCTTCGTTATGCAGATGACACCATTCTAATTGCAGAAAATGAAAGAGACCTACAAAATCTTATGAACATAATAAAAAGCAGAGCTAGAGTTAAATAATAAGAGGGTTGAAGTCATGGCAATCAGTAAAAAGCAAGAAACTGTTTCATGTAAAATAACAGCAAATTACACGACATTGAGACTAATGGATGAGTTTAAACATTTGAGAACAGTCATCTTACCAACAGCAAATGTACATAAGAAATATCCAGTAGAATTGGCCAAACTAAAATGGCATTCCAGAAAATGAAAAGCATTCTTACCAACAAATACCAATCAGTTAATATCAAGAAGAGAGTTCTTCAGCGTTGCATAGAACGAATACTGTTATACAATCAACAAGCAAAGTCAAAACAAGATTGAGGCAGCTGAAATGTGTTTTTTAAGAAGAACGTTAAAAGAGTTCCGTGGACAGCCAAATAAAAAAAAAAAGACAACAAACAAAAGAAACACACACACACACACACACACACCACACACACACACACACACACACACACACACACACACACACACACACACACACACACACACACACACACACACATATATATGTATAAAAATATACACACACACACAAATCATTAATGAAGAAAATTAGAAAAACAACATAATAAGACATTTTATAATGCAAGAGAAATTTGAGCACCTATCACAGTAAGCTAGAGGAAAAAAGAGCGCCACATAGACCCAGGAAGAAAACGTTAAGACAGCTTTGCAGAGTGGATGGGAATGGAAGGGATGGGGGATGGCAGTGATTGCCAACGGCATGGAGCATGGCGCATAATGATGATGATGATGATGATGATGATGATGATGTATAAATGATATCATGATACTGGTGGTACTACATGTACTTGTGCTATTTTAGTTTCTCAGCTGCATGGAGGTTTGTGGTGAAAATATTGTGTTAGAAATGATTATTTGTTGTGTTTTAACTGATTTTTTAAACCATAAAAATGGAGATTATAGAATGGCTCAACCACCTTATCTTTGTCTTGTTTCCTTTCTTTCAAGTTTTGTTTTTACCACTGTGTTATTGTGCTTCCTAGATGAGAGTGGTGATGAACTAGATGGGCTGATAACGAAGACAGACAGGTCCCTTGTGGGTCAGACTCGCTTTGACAAGATGATCATCTACTGGGTGTCCTTCCTTGATGGACTGCAACGAGTCCTGCTCTTTACTCAGGATGAAAGAATTGCCTCTGCTGTTCGGAGGGTGAGCATCAAGTTCGTCACATGATGATAGTGTTAATGTTCCACAAGTTTCATTGTACTTATTTTGTGTGAATAATTGACAAACTTGTTTTACAGTGTAATGATTGACACTTTTGTCACACTTACTGTGCTGTAACTGACTTTTTATCTTTTGCAGACGTTTAAACAGTGACAACGACAGTCAAAACGAGGATTGTAGTGCTTGTGATAATAATGTTCAAATCATTTTTATTGTGTAGGGTTATAATCACTTATAGATATGTGAAACTACATATGGCTATTACTCAGTAATACATCCATGAGCATCTTTAAAAAAGTATGTATAGTCAGGACTCCCTATTACATCCATGGGTAGCATTAACAACATGCATATAGTTATGATTCCCTATTACATCCATGGGTACCATTAACAACATGCATATAGTTATGACTCCCTATTACATCCATGGGCACCTTTAAGAACATGCAAATAGTTATGACTCCCTATTACATCCATGGGCACTTTTAAGAAAATGCATATAGTTATGACTCCCTATTACGTCCATGGGCACCTTTAAGAAAGTGCATATAGTTATGACTCCCTATTACATCCATGGGCACCTTTAAGAACATGCATATAGTTATGACTCCCTATTACATCCATGGGCACCTTTAAGAACATGCATATAGTTATGACTCCCTATTACATCTGTAGGCACCTTTAAGAACATGCATATAGTTATGACTCCCTATTACATCTGTAGGCACCTTTAAGAACATGCATATAGTTATGACTCCCTATTCGTCTGTGGCACCTTTAAGAACATGCATATAGTTATGACTCCCTATTACATCTGTAGGCACCTTTAAGAACATGCATATAGTTATGACTCCCTATTACATCTGTAGGCACCTTTAAGAACATGCATATAGTTATGACTCCCTATTACATCCATGGGCACCTTTAAGAACATGCATATAGTTATGACTCCCTTTTACATCCATGGGCACCTTTAAGAACATGCATAGGTTATGACTCCCTTTTACATCCATGGGCACCTTTAAGAACATGCATATAGTTATGACTCCCTATTACATCCATGGGCACCTTTAAGAACATGCATAGGTTATGACTCCCTTTTACATCCATGGGCACCTTTAAAAACATGCATAGGTTATGACTCCCTTTTACATCCATGGGCACCTTTAAGAACATGCGTAGGTTATGACTCCCTTTTACATCCATGGGCACCTTTAAAAACATGCATATAGTTATGACTCCCTATTACATCCATAGGCACCTTTAACTTTTTCCGCCCGAACAAACGCATAAGCGTACCCCATGCGCACGACGGTTCAGCCCGAACGTACGCATATGCGTACCTAAGCTTTTGGAATTTTGGGGGGACAGGGTCAAGGTTGGATGCGAAACTAAACATGCTGGCTCCCTTGTATAACATATCAAGAGTACCTGTGTACCCTTCCCGAGTGCTGGCGACCTTTGTTCGTCGGTTGAGGCGAGGTCAAAGCGAGTGACTTGGTGCTCAAGTTCACTGCGTGGTCGCATGGGGTCAACATGGCGTCGAGTCAAACACCAGCTAGCTGTGCACGGTGAATAAATGCAGGACCCCCAAACTTGGTATACCACTAACCAATCATAAATACACAAAATAAAAGAATTTTGGATAGTATCAAACAAATATTGTGATTTTTGTTGTTGTTGTTGAGTATTATGATACCCCTTTGCACGATTTTTTCAAAAAATCAAAGTTTTGAAAAAATTGAATAATTTCATTATTTCATAAACGAACACTTTCAAACTTGCACACAAGTTAGTTTATTCTAATGACAGCATCTCCACAAAATTTCATTTCTCTATCTTTACAAGTTATTTTTGTACAAATTTATTAGTAACATATACAATTTGGCCAGGGGGAGAGGTTGTAAGAATGAGCACGCAGTCAGGGTGGAGTGAGTTAAGAACATGCATATAGTTATGACTCCCTATTACATCCATGGGCACTTTTAAGAAAATGCATTAAGTCAGGATCCATATTACATCCATGGGCACCTTTAAGAACATGTGTATAGTTAGGACTCCCTATTACATCCATGGGTACCTTTAAGAAAGTGCATATAGTTATGACTCCCTATTACATCCATAGGCACCTTTAAGAACATGTGTATAGTTAGGACTCCTATTACATCCATGGGTACCTTTAAGAAAAGTGCATATAGTTAGGACTCCTATTACATCCATAGGCACCTTTAAGAAATGCATATAGTTATGACTCCCTATTACATCCATGGGCACTTTTAAGAAAATGCATATAGTTATGACTCCTTATTACATCTGTAGGCACCTTTAAGAAAGTGCACATAGTTAGGACTCCTATTACATTTATAAGCACCTTTTTATGCCTATGTTGCCTTTTACACTGGCCTTGCAGAACATACATGTCACCAAATACCACCAAATCAAGGTCTGTTATAAGCCAACCTATTGGTCTTCATTTATGGAGTTAGGAGAGGCTTTATTTGTACACATCTCAGGGGAATTCCTACCTGATTCACACATGCTATTTATGCCATTTGATTCATAGATCAAACAGAATCAGTTGAGTCAGTAGGTGTAATTTTCTTGCTTTTTGTGTGAAACTATCTGATGCCAGGAACTATTGTACTCTGATTTACTGGCAATGAAAGGATTAAAGACAAACCCAACAATGATGTAATACCATGTCTTGGTTAAAGTCCATATGATGGAAGAAATCCTTGCAGATGTATTTTGTGAAGAATTAGTGTGTGTACAATTTGTTTGAAGGAAAGAATTTGTATTTCAAAGAAAAAAAAGTCCAGGAACCCCATATCATTTTCATTATTTTTGGTCCTGTGACTACAGAAGATTCAAGTTATATCTTATGTGTGCATTTACATTAGTGACAGTCTTTTGAGTCAGATCTGTGTCTCAGACTTGATTGGTGATCCAGATTTTCCTTGATCATTAGTGGAAAAGAGTGATGAAAATTCCCTAGATATCATGAAAACCATTTGTCTGCATTATTTTTGTTGCTTTGTTTAGGATACGCAGATTAGAATAGATTGAAAAAGATTATTACTGAACATAGACACGAAGCAGTTGGAATGATAAGAATAGAAGTTATAACACAAACATTATGTATTACTCCCTGTATTAGATTTTTTTTAATCACCACATGGTTCTCCTTGGCCAGAATGGCTTTGTTCAATTTAGTTTGTGTCCTTAGCATACCAACATGTAGATTCAGGTGATGGTGTATTTCTGTTTATACATTTGTGACCTGTTTGGTGTAAACTGTTGTGAAGACTGCTTTTTATGGACTGTTTTTGTTTTCTAAAAAATGTAGAAATGTGCTTATGTACTGAAGAAATGTTTCTTTTTTTTTCTATAGACAACTTGTAGGTGATGTAGGGCTCAGCTGTGATGTAGCTGTCATTTAGTAATTTCATATGATTGTGTAAGGAATTGATTCTTTTTAAAACTGGTTGCTACTTGTTAAATCTTTAGTACCTTTACCCTGTCCACCTGCTTCTTACAGAAAGTTGGTGGACAGAGTGAAAGAGTAAAAGGATTAGCCTATGGTTCTTTTAGTTTTGCTTGCTGCTGGAGTTTTCTTTTCCTCTCCCTTTTCTTTTATTGTGCATTTTTTCTACATGGTTTCATTTTTAATCCCCTGTTCGTTTTTCAGTTCTGTCTATCACCACAACCCCCACGTATGCTTGTTTCTGCTATTTTTTTTATTTGTATGTTCAGTTTTAGAAGTTTAATCATATCAAACAGTATGGTGCAGCCATGGTTATGACCTTACCTTTTTGTCATTTTAATAGATTTGCAGTATCATATTGTGATTTTGGGAAAAGTGACCCCCTTTACTCAGATTATTGCAGTCATGGCTTCATGAGAAGGTGAATGTGTGATGAAAATTTGATTAAAATTCGCTGAACACTAACATGTGTCAACATCTACTTAAAACATGTTGATATGTCTGGTTGGAGTAATCCATAAATTGGAATGGTGAAAGACAGATACATATGTGACCCATCAGGAGGGAGAAGACAGATACATATGTGTTCCATTCAGATCTGCCAGCAGTTATCTGACTGATTCCTTGACCTTTTGCAGAACACTTTGTGGGTGGCAAGGTCTTGAAATAAGAGGGGAGGACAGGACCTATCAAACGCTAGGCTGACACCATCAGAATGGTTTGGGCATTCAAATGGGCAGTAAAAACACCAGTTACAGTAATTAAGAGCATCACCAACAGTGTTTATCCCATATTTGTGTCTGACATGATTCACTCTAGGCTGGCTGGCTCTTTTGATAGAGCCATGAACTCAAGGTATTGTGTCTGAGTTTACCCCCACACTGCAACATGAATGTTGGCTTGTTCACCGCCCATCTTAATGTGTCAGTCATTCTGGTGGTGTTGCTTTTCATAAAACATGAAAACTGCCCTTTCTGCTGGCAGCCTTACCGCTGCAGTCATTGTGATACTGATAGCATCAGTTAATGTTTCCAAGGTCCCTTTCTCCTGTCTCTCTCCCCATTTCAAGACCTTGCCAGCTCATATGGTTTTGTGTAGGCTCAAGGAGTCTACCAGATGATTACAGACAGATCTGGTGGAGAACATGTAGAATTGTCTGAGTGTTATGAATCCAACTCCAGACTCAAAATCTGGTAGTTCCATTATGATTAGATGATTCAAACTGTTTATTGGCAAACATAGATCAGGATGCAACAACTACAACAACAAAAAGTTCCTCACTTTTTTTTTACCAGCATTATTAGTGTCTGCTTTCTGTTCTCTTAATTTTATCACATTTCCCTTTATCTCTCCCTCGTACAGGAATTGAGGCATCTACCAACACTGCTGGATCTGTATTACAATACCATATATGATGTAAAGACAGACATCTTTTTGATAAAGCATTCCTGTATAGCGTCGTTCTCCAAACTTGATTGAACTCACTGCGCATTACATGTGATCAGACTTAATGGAGCGCTCATGTTGAAAGGTGTGCTAACCCCATTCCACCATGTTGAATCTTCTGAATCTTTGGTGTATGCACATGCTGAGTGTTTTGATGTTTCCATAAACCACACAACACTGACATGACTTGAGGATCATTCAAGATATTTGATATTGTGCATGCTGATGCTCACAAGGGGGTTTAGGCACATTACAGATCTGAACACATGTTCACTGAAGAGATCAAAAAAATCTCCACCCCTTGCCCAACAGGTGGTTATCCAGGCAGGGTCAAACTCAGGACCTGTGACACTTACCCACTTAACATCCATTGACTTCAAAACTGTTCAAGAAACAAGGTGTTGGTTAACTTTTTAACGTTTGAACTTTGAATTGCCAAAGAATCTGTAATATTTTGATAATTTTCACAATAATGCAAAAACTGGATGTGTGTCAGTCATTATTCACATACTGAACATAACTCTGCACTTTTAATGTTTCATTTATGCCAGAAAATTCTCAAACAGTTGTCAGTTTGAATGTTTGAAGTAGTAGGAATAAAAGTCAATATGACATAGAAGTGTTCTGAATTTAATATGGCCAGCTGAACTCCATCAACCATTCATATACTGCTGGCACTGGCCAGACTGAGTGCTGAAAGGTTGCTCATTACTGTCTCCTCTTGTAGTGGTGGTTGTGTGATTAGTGATTTGCAGGGACTGATTGGGTGTTGTGTGGTTGTCTGTTATACTATAGACTCACACACAGAGTGTAGATCCTCCCTGGAGGGGGCGGGTCATGCAGGTAACTCTTTGCCACTTTCTATGGGCTGTCTCTCCCAACTTTTTTTTTTCTGGGCTATAGTTTTTTCCAGGCTACAGCACTGTGATTGTATATTACCTTTTTCTTTCCTTGTGTTTCTTTTTTATCTGCTTTTCATTCATTTGTTCCTTTTCCCCTCTTTGTTTCCTCTCCAGCAGAGTGCCTTTCTGTTTCATTAATCTGTTTATATGGTACTGTATTTTCCATGATAACCACATAGGGCATTTTGTAACTGTTATTTTTTTCCACAGCCAGTGATATTGTGAATTTCATCTTGCTTTTAATTACCTTGTTCGTGAAGAAATTACCTTGCAGAATACATTTTAATATTATGAAAATAGGCTACAAACTGTTTGTTAAAAGTGTATGTTAGATGCAAAATAGATGCACATGATAATTACTTGTCACTTGTAAGGTTCAGATTCTATTGAAGGAAATACAGCTCATTTATTTTATTGACTTTATTCTCTTGTTTGTTTGTTTTTTCTTCTGTTTTCTTTTCTTTTCTTTTCCCCCACCAGCTTGCAGATATGCTTCAGATTGGTTGCTCTTGCCCTGTTGATCTTCTTGTCTGAAGACTGGGCTCTATCGTATCTGCTAGTGATAGGCTGATTTAGTGACTGTCACTGCCATAGAAACGTAGGCCAATTCATGATTATTACTGCCTGAGAAACACAAGTGAACAGCAATATCACAACTTTCCTGTGAAGTAAGTGCGGGAAAGAGGGCGAAATGACAAGTGGAATATGCACAGAAGCCAAACATGATGAAAATCTGCAATGCTTTAAAATGGATGATTTCTTGGAAATGATTGTTGACAGAACTGTTGTAGCTTTTCAGACAATGCAAACAGCACTGTTTGTTGACCCATTTGTTTGTCTGAAAATGTCTGTTCTTTTACTTTGGTCATAAATAAGCAATTTTTGTCTTTATCCTTACCTAGTTTTTAAATTAATTGAATACTTTTTTATTTGAAACTTTGTGGAAGGGTATGTCACTGTTACAACTGCTGTGATTTTTCAGCGAGAACTGGCGATCAAGAACAAATTCACCGGGGTAAATGACTACTGCTGATCTAACTGTTGCTGAGTAGAGGTGTATGCCTAGAGTTCAGACAGAGGACCGTGTTTTGATTACTTGTCTTGATTACTGTGTTAACGTTTTTACTGTCTTCATGTTTTATTGTTTTTATGCGTGGTTAATTTTCTTGAGAATGCTTGATATTGATTTCTAATGCCTGACCAACTTTCTGTTATTAACAGTGTTGTCTTGGTCTGTTTCGTTTTTCAGCTAGGAATGTGACCAGATTGCAGATTTCATTTTGACTATTTGTTCTTTTTTAAATTTTTTTTTATCATGTTTGTGTATTCATTTATTTATTTTGTTTATTTGTTTGTTGATTTTTTAATTTGTTCGTTTGTTTAGTTTGTTCATGATTCTCAGCCAACAAGTTAGTATGCCAGTAAATTAATAAGCAATTCAAAAAGATGATGTGACAGACTTTGCTGTTGCATTAAAATAGAAACATTTTTGCAGGCTTATCAATGTGGCAGAGAGTACAGTTGGTTGAGATATGTGTGTGTGGGGGGGGGGGGGGGGGGGGGAGATGGTCATTCAGCCAGCTATAATCTCTGATTTGTGTATTGTATCAGTCAAACCACCATTTTTATTTTTATTTCAATTTGATGGTCAGGTAATTTATATGAAATCTTTACTGTTCTTTATGCCTTCAGTCACCGTTCTCTGCTTTATCTAGCCATTGATCTTCCAGCTCACACATTATTGCCTTAACTACTTTTTCAGTTTGGCTCCATAGTCACTCATTTCTTGCTTAGACCTTTACACAACTTGCACATAAAGCTCATATCTGTTTAATTTACTTTTCATTTTAACTCGGATATAGAGTTCTGGGGACAGTGGTTATCGTCAGATACTTGCTTCACAGCCATGATTGTTATATGCAGATAATGTTAGATTGAACTTGCTATCAGGTATCCACTGTACAGATGTAATTTTCGTATAATCACGCTCTTAATTGAACATTATTATGATTGTTCTTATTTAATTTTAGCTTATTTTCAAGCAGACAGATCTTTCTTGTAATACTTTTCTTTGTTTAATTTTTGGTTTAATTATAGTTTTTATACCTCACTGTTTTATTGTTCTTCCTTACATGATTATTATGCATGCTTTTAATTAAGCAGCTAATGTGTGCCTTGTCATCTGTGTATCTAGTGCCAGAGCCAGCATTAGAAGTAATGTCTGTTATTTGAAAATGTAATGCTAGAGACTTTGGTAAAGTCAGATCTATTAAATTTGTTGCTGATGTAGATTTCAGTGTGAAGTGAAATGTAATGCTGATGTGATATGTACACCATTCTTTAACAGTCTGATAATATAGATTGATTTCTGTAAATAGTTTAGGTTAAATCCTGTTAATGCTAGTATTTAACAGTCTGTAGTTGTTAGTTTCAGTTTCTCAAGATGGCAATATCCACTTTGGAATAAAGTCTATATGCACTGATGGCACAGATGTCATGTGTAGTTGTTAGTGTTTGTTAATGAGGAATACAGAACTATACAAGCAGGCAAAATCCTACTTAGGAAGGCAGATAGTGTATTAATTTGAGCACTCACTGTTGGAAGCCAAGCATAAGCATGGTACAGCATGGTTGCCAAACGGATGGGTGGTCAGATTTGTGCTCTAAGGTTAAGACATGGCCCCAATCCATACAGCTGTAAATAGGCACCTGTCCCCAGTAAAAAAATCAGCAAGAGAGAGATGGACTCTGCCTTTTTAATGCAGGCCCAAGAGAAGCTGAGCTGCCTTAACACTTTGCTTGTTAATGTACAGGCTACTGTGTCTATTCGAAAATTGTGACCCTATGGTTAAAGTCTTTTCTGAAAAGAATTGGGGATCATGGTTATCATCTGCTGCTGTATGATCTGTGCTGCCTTTTGATCTGGCTGTCTTTTTGTATAGTGACAGTATACTGGTATACAGACTTTCAGGATCAAGGGTGTAGGCTCTTACCCAAGGTCATTACCTGAAAGATGAAGTCTGCCCTTTGGAAAATGACTAAGTTTTCTCATCCTTAACAACTAATTCATACGACAAAGAGATACAAAATGACTGTCATTCTTAAGAACTAATTCATATGGCAAAGAGATATAAAATAACTATCTGATGAGCCGAGAGGGAAGAAATGAAAATTTGGATGACACTGTTTGTCTGATTAGATAATGAATGCACCCTGTTGAGGACTCAGTAGGATGTGGGACAGCATCAGCTGTGGTTGAACAGGCCGATTCTTGAGTGGCAGTTTTTGGCACAACTGCTACGCATGAAGGCTAATGGCTGTGGCTGGGTTGATTACTGCCACTGCTTTCCTTCCCTCTCTTCTGTTTGACTTCAGTTCATTTCTCCTCTGCAACGGTGATGCCTGCACTTACAGCTTGTTGCCAGGCACAGTGATGTATAGCTGTCTCTTCCCAGGTGTTCTCACTGATAACAACAAACTTCAGGTCATATTTGCAGATGTCACTTTGTCATAGTAGTGGATGCATGTGGGCTGGGATCCCATGGTGAGCTGTCTGTACAGGACATTTTTTTTGTAGCCATCTTGCATGTGGTAAATGTGGCAAAGAAACCTCCTCAGCAAACCAGGTCAAAATCTTTGGTCAGGTTAATGAAGGCAGTGCATAAAGGCTGCTTCTGTCCCCAGGTCTTCTCATGTAGCTGCCTGACTGAGAAGAGCATTTCTTTCTGCCTGGAAGCCACAATGGGACACTGGATGGAAGTGATTCTACTGTCTGCAGCCTTTTGAAAACACTGGCAAAAGCCTTAATGATGGTGCTGAGCAGTGATATGCCTCTGTAATTATTACACTTGCTGTGGTCTCCCTTATTCTTGTACAGCGTGATGATGTTTGTGTCTTGCATGTCTTTGTGAACTGATCCCTCCTTCCAGTGCTGGCAGAGTAGCCTGTGAAGATGGCTCAGAGCGCTGGTTTCCAGGGCTGAATCACTTCAGCAGGGATACTGTCCCTGCCCGATTCCGTGCTGCAAGCAAATGAGTTGATGGCCTTGCTGAGTTTGTCCTCTGGTGGGGGTAGGTTCATCTCAACCATAACAGGCAAGGTGGGAATGCTGGCAAGGCTGACACAGTGATCACATTCTCAGTGGAAAACAGGTTGTAGTTGTGTTCTGTCCATTTGTCCATCTGCTTGGCATGGTCTTTGATGACTTTATTAACCTTGGACTTTCAGCAAAGCAATCTTGCTAGGGTGGGTCTGAAGGCTTCATCCTCTCTTGCCTGCCTTGTACGTTGCCTGTTCCAATTGCTTGCTGAGTTCTGTGCAAAGCTAAGTTGGCTGGTCTCATGGTGTTGATGCATGTGCATACTTTCTTCTTGATGTGGTAGATCTTTTTTGGTTTCAATTGTATTTTCCAGTACACTATGGAATGATTGATGTAGTGTTGGCATTGTAGAAACAGCATGTGAGAAGCACAATGTTGAGGGCAGCTACTCTGGTGATAATCATGTCCAGCTGATACTAATGTCTGGGCCTTGGATGTCTCCAGGAGATTTTATGGTGAGGGTTTGACTTGAAGAACGTGTTGATGATGACACAGTTTGTAGTAGCAGAGCTCCAGCAGTCTCTAGCTATTATCATCATTTTGTTAATGCTGGAGTGCTCAAGACAGTCTGGTCCTAGGCTATGGTCCAATTCAAATTACCAAGCAGACTGATGTGCTTAGATTCTGGAATCTTGTCGATGGTACCATCAAAATCATCATAGAAATGATATTTTGTTTGTTGAAATGAGCACAACATCGGGGCATAGACACTCAGGATGTTCACTTTGCTAGACATTGAAAAGCTGAAGGAAATAATGCATTCTGAACCGCCACTGGGAGGAACTGTCATGGGTAGCAGGTTTCTCTTGACTGCAAGGCCGTCATCATGCAGATGAGGTTCCTCAAGGTCTGCCTTTCCAGAAAATGGAGGAACAATTCTTCTCCAGCAGCAGGCTGTCTGCAGCAAGCCTCGTCTCTTGCAGTACTGCTGTGTCAATGCCCATGCTCCTCTGCTTAGAGTCAGTGATTGCTGTTTTCCTGTTGTTGTTGATTTGCTTCTAATAAGCCAGAGCACATGGTCCTGATGTTCCAAGTAGCCAGGCACATTAGTAGTGGTTTCTTCTTTATTTTTTTTGATTTGCATGGTGCAGTGATGAGCTTTTTGACCCCTCTGTCACAGGCAGCCTGTGGCATCTTTATTGTACACCAGTCTGGTTGGATTTATAATGGCTGCCTCTTATGCTGATTTTGCTGCTTTGCATTAGCACCAGATGACTTCTCCGGGGATCAGACATGGGCGAACGGGTATTGAGAACCTGGTTGCCCAAACATTGGGATCCCCATCTTGGTCTCGCTGATATGGTCCAAAAATATGTAACAGTACATTTTGCATCACTTTGCCTGTAGGAGCTGCTGTAAGATGGCATGATATGCTGTCCACCTCCATAGAAGATCCACTCCTTATTTGTGTAGGGTTTATTCTTTGCCTTGTCTTCTCCTGAAGATAACCACAAAGCAGTGAGTTCTAAATATGTCTGTCCGTCCTCATCCGCCGTCACACCTGTTAAAAAATTATCATCAGCAGCTTGATCCACTGTTGGGATTTACAGTCCTCATATTTGCTATTACATGGGGCTGGTTTCTTGGATGCCGATTTCATGGGTGCCAGGGCATATCCATACGTCAGTGAGCCATGTACACTGCATATTCAGGGGCCAGGCTTCCTCCTTTATTACCCAGTTATACCACTAGGTGCCCAGTTGCACCATGAAATTGCAAACTCTCTGAACAGGGTATACCACAAAAAGGTGTGTTACAGGCACAGTAATGTAGGAGAGGCCATTGTTACAGGCACAGTAATGTAGGAGAGGCCATTGTTACAGGCACAGTAATGTAGGAGAGGCCATTGTTACAGGCACAGTTATGTAGGAGAGGCCATTGTTACTGGCACAGTAATGTAGGAGTGGCCCTTGTTACAGGCACAGTAATAATAATAATAATAATAATAATTACAATATTTATATAGCGCAAAATCTTGATAAAATCAAATCTAAGCGCTGAAGCAGACACACACGCATGCACGCACGCACGCACGCACACACGCACGCACGCACGCACGCACACACACCACACACACACACACACACACACACACACACACACACACACACACACACACACACACACACACACACACGCATGGCTATAAATGGGGAGAAAGAATAAAAGCAATAAAAGCAAGAATAAAAGCAATGGAAAATTATAGAGAGCATAGCATATACAATTATATATTAGAACCATGTGGTTCCCCTCCGAGCGGAGACAGGCTGCAGAGGGGGGGGGGGGGGGGGGGTTGAGTGAGGTTAGGATTTTATGCGGAGGAGAAAAGGTGAGTTTTGAGAGCGGACTTGAAGGAGACAAAAGTAGGTTGCTGACGGACTGAGAGAGGAAGTTTGTTCCAGGAGAGTGGACCAGAAACAGAGAAGGCTCGTGGACCATAGGTATTGAGCTTAGTGCGTGGAAAGCGAAAAGTCAGAGGATCGGAGGCAGAGCGGAGGGTACGTGAGGGAAGATAGATCTCAAGTAGGCTTGACAGGTTATCGGGGGCTGCGTTATTGAGGCTTTTGTAGCACATGGTGTCTAGTTTGTACTGTATGCGCTTTGATACAGGGAGCCAGTGAAGTTGTGCCAGGAGAGGAGATATGTGGTCAGCTTTTTTCTTTTTGAGTACAAGGCGTACAGCATTGTTTTGAATGCGCTGTAGGATGTGAATGGTGGAGGCAGGAAGACCAGACAGGAGTGAATTGCAATAGTCAATGCGAGACATTATGAAGGAGAGAACGAGTTTTGCAGTTGTTTCGACAGAGAGATACTTCCTGATCAGCCTTATACGATGGAGATGATAGTAGCAAGATCTGGCAGTTTGAGAAACAAAATTGTTCATGGAGAGGGTAGAGTCAATGCAGACACCAAGGTTTTTAGCTGAATCAGAAATTGGGACTGATGTGTTACATAATGGGAGAGAAAGAGGAGGCAGCTGAGAAAGTTTCTGACAGGTGCCAATGAGGATAGCTTCTGTCTTGTCGTCATTAAGCTGAAGTTTGTTGAACGTCATCCAGTTCTTAATGTCCGAGTAACACTCAGTGGTGTGAGTCAACAGGCGCTGTATATTATCAGGTGAGTCACTGTCTTGAAGTTGGGTGTCATCAGCATAGAAGTGGTGTTTTATAGAGTGGGAGTTGATGATGGTGGACAGGGGGGAGGTGTAAAGAGTGAAAAGAACAGGGCCAAGGACAGATCCTTGTGGAACACCACAGGTCAGGTATGCAGGTTGAGAGTAAGTGCCATTGATGAGAACAGTTTGTTTTCTGTTTGATAAATACGAAGTGAAAAAGGAGAGAGCAATGTCAGAGATGCCAAAAGTATGATGAAGTCTAGAAAGGAGAATACCATGGTCAATGGTATCGAAGGCTGCAGACAGATCAAGGAGTGTGAGGAGAGAGACTTTGCCAGTATCAGTTGCAAGGAGGAGATTGTTGAGAATGTGTAGTAGGGCAGTTTCAGTGCTATGGCACTGGCGGTAGGCTGACTGGAAAGGATTGAGAAGATTGTTGGCAGACAGGTGAGAGTTCAGTTGGTTGAGGATGACTTTTTCAAGGAGTTTTGACAAGAAAGAGAGATTAGAGATAGGCCGGTAATTTTTCAGTTCATTTGGGTCTAAATTGTGTTTCTTGAGGAGAGGGTGAACAATAGCAGACTTGAAAGAATCTGGGACAGTTCCAGTTTGAAGAGAAGTGTTGATGATGTCAGTGATGAATGGGAGGAGAGTAGGGAGACAGTCGGAGTAGAGAGAACCTGGAAGAGGATCCAGTTCGCAGTAATGTAGTAGAGGCTGTTGTTACAGGCACAGTAATGTAGAAGAGGTGTTTTTACAGGCACAGTTATGTAGGAGAGGCTGTTGTTACAGGTACAGTAATATAGGAGAGGCTATGTAGGAGAGGCCGTTGTTACAGGCACAGTAATGTAGGAGAGGCAGTTGTTATAGGCACAGTGATGTCGGAGAGGCGTTTTTACAGGCACAGTTATGTAGGAAAGACTGTTGTTACAGGCACAGTTATGTAGGAAAGACTGTTGTTACAGGCACAGTTATGTAGGAAAGACTGTTGTTACAGGCACAGTTATGTAGGAAAGGCTGTTGTTACAGGCACAGTTATGTAGGAAAGGCTGTTGTTACAGGCTCAGTTATGTAGGAAAGGCTGTTGTTACAGGCACAGTTATGTAGGAAAGACTGTTGTTACAGGCACAGTTATGTAGGAAAGGCTGTTGTTACAGGCACAGTTATGTAGGAAAGACTGTTGTTACAGGCACAGTTATGTAGGAAAGACTGTTGTTACAGGCACAGTTATGTAGGAAAGACTGTTGTTACAGGCACAGTTATGTAGGAAAGACTGTTGTTACAGGCTCAGTTATGTAGGAAAGACTGTTGTTACAGGCACAGTTATATAAGAGAAAGAGAGGCTGTTGTTACAGGCACAGTTATGTAGGAAAGGCTGTTGTTACAGGCACAGTTATATAGGAAAGACTGTTGTTACAGGCACAGTTATATAAGAGAAAGAGAGGCTGTTGTTACAGGCACAGTTATGTAGGAAAGGCTGTTGTTACAGGCACAGTTATATAGGAAAGACTGTTGTTACAGGCACAGTTATATAAGAGAAAGAGAGGCTGTTGTTACAGGCTCAGTAATGTAGGTGACACTGCTGTTAAAGGAACAGTGATGTAGGTGCGACTGCTGTTATAGGAACAGTGATGTAGGTGAGGCTGCTATTATAGGAACAGTGATGTAGGTGAGACTGCTGTTATAGGAACAGTGATGTAGGTGAGGCTGCTATTATAGGAACAGTGATGTAGGTGAGACTGCTGTTATAGGAACAGTGATGTAGGTGAGGCTGCTGTTATAGGAACAGTGATGTAGGTGAGGCTGCTGTTATAGGAACATGATGTAGGTGAGGCTGCTGTTATAGGAACAGTGATGTAGGTGAGGCTGTTGTTATAGGAACAGTGATGTAGGTGAGACTGTTGTTATAGGAACAGTGATGTAGGTGAGGCTGCTGTTATAGGCACAGTTATATGAGAGGCTGTTGTTACAGGCACAGTTATGTAGGAGAGGCTGGTGGTACAGGCACAGTTATATAAGAGGGCTGTTGTTACAGGCACAGTAATGTAGGAGAGGCTGTTGTTACAGGCACACTGATGAAGGAGAGGCTGTTGTTACAAGCACAGTAATGTAGGAGAGGCTGTTGTTATAGGCACACTGATGAAGGAGAGGCTGTTGTTACAAGCACAGTTATGTAGGAGAGGCTGTTGTTATAGTCACAGTGATGTAGGAGAGGCTGTTGTTATAGGCACAGTGATGTAGGAGAGGCTGCTGTTATTGGCACAGTGAGGTAGGAGAGGCTGTTGTTATAGGCACAGTAATGTAGGAGAGGCTGTTGTTATAGGCACTGATGTAGGAGAGGCTGTTGTTATAGGCACAGTTATGTAGGGGATGTTGTTATAGGCACAGTAATGTAGGAGAGGCTGTTGTTACAGGCACAGTTATATAAGAGAGGCCGTTGTTATAGGCACAGTGATGTAGGAGACGCTGATGTTATATGCACAGGGATGTAGGAGAGGCTGTTGTTATAGGCACAATGATATATGCGAGGCTGTTGTTACAGGCACAGTGATGTAGGAGAGACTGTTGTTATAGGCATGGTAATGTAGGTGAGGTTGTTGTTACAAGCACAGTTATGTAGGAGAGGCTGTTGTTACAGGCACAATGATGAAGGAGAGGCTGTTGTTACAAGCACAGTTATGTAGAGAGGCTGTTGTTGCAGGCACAGTGATGTAGGAGAGGCTGTTGTTATAGGCACAGTGATGTAGGAGAGGCTGTTGTTACAGGCACAGTAATGTAGGAGAGGCTGTTGTTACAGGCACAGTTATGTAGGAGAGGCTGTTGTTACAAGCACAGTTATATAGGAAAGGTTGTTATAGGCACAGTGGTGTAGGAGAGACTGTTGTTACAGGCACAGTAATGTAGGAGAGGCTGTTGTTACAGGCACAATGATGGAGAGGCTGTTGTTACAAGCACAGTTATGTAGGAGAGGCTGTTGTTATAGGCACAGTAATGTAGGAGAGGCCGTTGTTACAGGCACAATGATGGAGAGGCTGTTGTTACAAGCACAGTTATGTAGGAAAGGTTGTTATAGGCACAGTGATGTAGGAGAGGCTG
This sequence comes from Monoplex corrugatus, assembly GCA_030674185.1. Taxonomy (NCBI): domain Eukaryota; kingdom Metazoa; phylum Mollusca; class Gastropoda; order Littorinimorpha; family Ranellidae; genus Monoplex; species Monoplex corrugatus. The sequence continues at coordinate 52,841,068 of CM060311.1, read as the reverse complement.
TTGTTACAGGCACAGTAATGTAGGAGAGGCTGTTGTTATAGGCACAGTTATGTAGGAGAGGCTGTTGTTACAGGCACAGTAATGTAGGAGAGGCTGTTGTAATAGGCACAGTAATGTAGGAGAGGTTGTTGTTACAGGCACAGTAATGTAGGAGAGGCTGTTGTTATAGGCACAGTGATGTAGGAGAGGTTGTTGTTACAGGCATAGTTTTGTAGAAGAGGCCATTATTACAAGCATAGTTATATAAGAGAGGCTGATTTTACAGGCACACTTGTGCGGTAGAGGCCATTATTACAAGCACAGTTATACAAGAGAGGCTGTTGTTACAGGCACAGTAATGTAGGAGAGGCCATTATTACAAGTGCAGTAATGTAGGAGAGGCTGTTGTTACAGGCACAGTAATGTAGGAGAGGCTGTTGTTACAGGCACAGTGATGGAGGAGAGGCTGTTGTTACAATCACAGTTACATAAGAGAGGCTGTTGTTACAGCCACATTATATAAGAGAGGCTGTTGTTACAGCCACAGTTATGTGGGAGAGGCTGTTGTTACAATCAGTTATATAAGAGAGGCTGTTGTTACAGGCACAGTTATGTGGGAGAGGCTGTTGTTACAGGCACAGTTATATAAGAGAGGCTGTTTTTACAGGCACAGTAATGTAGGAGAGGCTGTTGTTACAGGCACAGTGATGTAGGAAAGGCTGTTGTTACAGGCACAGTGATGTAGGAGAGGCTGTTGTTACAATCAGTTATATAAGAGAGGTTGTTTTTACAGACACAGTGATGTAGGAAAGGCTGTTTTTACAGGCACAGTGATGTAGGAAAGGTGTTTTTACAGGCACATTGATGTAGGAAAGGCTGTTGTTACAGGCACAGTTGTATAGGACTCCGAGAGGCTCTTGTTACAAGCACAGTAATGTAGGAGAGGCCATTATTACATGCACAGTAATGTAGGAGAGGCTGTTGTTACAGGCAAAGTAATGTAGGAGAGGCTGTTGTTACAGGCACAGTTTTGTAGGAGATGCTGTTATTACAGGCACAATTTTGTAGGAGAGGCTGTTGTTACAGGCACAGTTATGTAAGAGAGGCTGTTGTTACAGGCACAGTTATGTAGGAGAGGCTGTTGTTACAGGCACAGTTATGTAGGAGAGGCTGTTGTTACAGGCACATGATGAGGAGAGGCTGTTGTTACAGGCAGTGATGTAGGAGAGGCTGTTGTTACAGGCACAGTGATGTAGGAGAGGCTGTTGTTACACGCACAGTTATGTAGGAGAGGCAGTTGTTACACGCACAGTTATGTAAGAAAGGCTGTTGTTACAGGCACAGTTGTATAAGAGAGGCTGTTGTTACAGGCACAGTTACATAAGAGGCTGTTGTTACAGGCACAGTGATGTAAGAGAGTCTGTTGTTACAGGCACAGTTACATAAGAGAGGCTGTTATTACAGGCACAGTTATGTAGGAGAGGGTTGTTGTTACAGGCACAGTTATGTAGGAGAGGCCATTATTACAAGCACAGTTATGTAAGAGAGGCTGTTGTTACAGGCACAGTAATGTATGAGAGGCTGTTGTTACAGGCACAGCGATATAGGAGAGGCTGTTGTTACAGGCACAGTAATGTATGAGAGGCTGTTGTTACAGGCACAGCGATGTAGGAGAGGCTGTTGTTACACGCACAGTTATAAAAGAAAGGCTGTTGTTACAAGCACAGTTGTATAAGAGAGGCTGTTGTTACAGGCACAGTTATATAAAAGAAGCTGTTGTTACAGGCACAGTGATGTAGGAGAGGCTGTTGTTACAGGCACAGTGATGTAGGAGAGGCCATTGTTACAGGCACAGTTATGTAGGAGAGGCTGTTGTTACAGGCACAGTGATGAAGGAGAGGCTGTTCTTACAGGCACAGTGATGTAGGAGAGGCTGTTACAGGCACAGTTATGTAGGAGAGGCTGTTGTTACAGGCACAGTGATGTAGGAGAGGCCATTGTTACAGGCACAGTTATGTAGGAGAGGCTGTTGTTATAAGGAGAATGGAGGGAGGGGCATTGTTTAACCTTTTCACAGTAAAACACTTGCACTGTACCCTATCACAATTCTGTTACCTCAGTCTTTATGGAAAATTGAATATTTTGATGTCGTAGATTTACATGTACTCACAAGTACTGTGCCTTGTCAGAGGAGTCTGTCATATGAGAATTTTCAGTAGACTAAGAAAGAAAATAAACTGGCCTTGCATTGGATGGAATGCCCCTGTGTGATGGTTGGGTTTTATTTGGAATTTATTTAATGTGATTGATTTTCTGTGTTGACATGAAAGTGTTTGGTTGCGATATTTCCCCTGTGATTGCATTTGATGAGTGAATATTTTTTTGTTGCATATTCTCCTATTTACTTTTTCAATGAACATAGTATTATTACTATTTTTCCCATATGAATAAAAGTAATAGTTTGCTTTGTCATAATATACAGCAAACATTTGTGAATGAAAAAGTCTCATTAGGCAAAACTGTTTTAATATTAATCTGAACTTTGATTGGTGAAAGAGATTATGTATGGCAGAAATGCTGTTTTATTCTATTATATTTTGAACATACACACCACACAACACATCACTTACATTACATCACACTGCATCGCAACTCAATGCAACGCACATACTATCTCTCTGTCTGTCTGTGTGTCTGTTTCTGTCTCAGCCTCTGTCTGTGTCTATCTGTCTGTCTGTCTGTCTGTCTGTCAACTGAAATCCCTTCTCATTCTTTGTCAATGGTTAATATTGAAGTTCTTTCACATCGGCTAAATGCACACACGCACACACGTTTGGATGCATACACACATACACACACGCAGGCACATACGCATGCATGCACACATATGCGCTCCACACACACACACACACACACACACACACACACACACACACACACACACTACACATACAAACACACAGAACACACATATTGCACGCATACACAGTGCACACACACATAGTATAGCACACACATGAATGCATACACACAATGATCACACACAGACACACACACAGACACAGACACACACACACACACACACACACACACACACACACACACACACACACACACACACACACACACACAGTACAAGAATCAGAGAGTGCCAAACACCAATACGATATGCAGTCCTTTTCATGCTGTGATTTCTGCAGTGCTGTTTCATGGTGTACAAACTGAATAAAACTAACAGAGAATACATGAAACTTACAGCAATACAATGCAGTCACAAGAATCATTTCTTATTTTTGAATTTTCAGAGGAAAAGCCTGTCATCTGTATGTAAACAGTGTCTTTTTGTTAATGGTCAGGGTTTCATACAGCAGTTTCTACTGCGCTGTTAGAGGTACTAACAGTGACAGAGGTTTAAGAATTGGCAAGATATGAAAGTACAGCGACAAAATGATTTATTGTTGGAACATTTCCAGGTAAACGAAGGAGAGCTGACTTCAGTGGCAGCCTTTGTGTCGATGGATGGGTTGATGGTGTCTGTGGTGAACTTTGCCTACCAGGAGGTGGCATTACTAGGTGTGTGCTCCACCCCAACCCTGTGGGAGGTGGAAGTGAATGGCCGATGGAAGATTTTGAATGTGGAGTTGGCCGCCTGGCTGGAGGACCACTGGCAGAATGAGAGGATGAAGGCCAGTCTGCATGACCAGATTGAGGTAAGTCCAAATAAAACCTGTGTCATGTTGACACTTTGGGCCATTGTCTAAGTAGTCTGTAGATGACAGACGCTGCTTGAAACTGTACACCAGCAGTCTTCTCCTTCCATTGGAAACATCTGGGATAGGAATGGTGGGGTTTTTATTGTTGATAGCATATGCTTAGGAAGCAGAAATGTCTCAAAAAGTCCAGGGTTCAGTACCCAATCAGACAGGCATGTGTACTGTTCTGTCATTTCCCACCACCACTAGACCATGAGCAACGGTCCAGCATGCAGTCAGTGCATGTAAAAATAAAATTATGTTAGAAGGATCAGCAGGATGTTGATAAAATTGTGAGTTATTTATAATCATTATTGCTGTTCTGAAATAGTCATGTCTGTTTTTTGTTTTGTTTTGTTTTTGTTTTTGACTGAAATAAGTAGTTTTATTGGTGGTAACCTGCTAGTAAGTGTCACTATTTATGATTGGAATTGAAAGAAAATAACACTGGGGCAGCTGTCCATGTCCATGTTTGACAAGTGGCTGTTGTTTACGAGACTTAAATGAATAAATATATTTATTAACTAGCGCAAAGTGCAGTGAGAGGATAATCAGTAGGCAGGTTTATGTGTATTCCTGCATACTAAGGATGACTGAAATGCTTCAGAACTGATGAAATGGTGATAAGCAGTCTTTATAGTTTTTCAGTTGATAGGGATGGTGTGTTTTTTTCTTGTTTTCTGTTTTTTTGATAAGAATTCTTTCGATTAGTTTTATCAGTTGATAAGTGGATGCGTGTGTTTTCTTTCTTTCTTTCTTTTTTTTTTTTTTTTGGATGGGGAAGGGGACAATATTTGCTCTGCATGTTTAATTTAATATTTATTACAGCATATTTTCCTAATACTGGATGAAAAATGTTTAAACAAACCAAAAAAAGGTAATCCTAAATGAGAATGTATGGGAAGTGAGGTGGGGGAGACCTCAGTGCACTTGGGTCGCATTTTTAAGAGGGGTCTCGTTATTCTCCCTTAGGACTTTATCATGCCTAACCTGGAAGAGGGTCAGATACCATTTCACAGTGGATAGGCTAGGGGTTGCACACACACACACATGAATTGCCTTGATTGTGATTCTTACTATTCAAGTTAGTGCAGGCATTTGGAAGGTGGGAGCTCTACTTATTTGCCAACCAGCCTCTGTTCATGGTATTACAGCTAAGACATCATCACCACTGCAGTACAACATGCAGGAATGTCATGTTTTACCTTGATCATATTTGCAGGCTGACCTGATGAAAATGGAGATGTCCAAACCATTCATGGGATCTCTGCGCCGCACCTACCATCCTGGGATCTGGATACAGTACAGCATGTCACAGCACCATACAGCCCTACATGCCAAGGTGCAGAGACTGCAGGTGAGTTACTGACAGGTATGGGTATGTTTTGTGAAGGAATAAATGTTATTTGGTGCTTGCGCACATGGACTGATATCCAACTCCACTAATGATACTCACACTGAGTTTTGCTAGCTTGTCAGGGAGACAGATTTTTTTATCTATAGGTTTTGTTTGAACTGTCTGTTTATCAGGTATCTACTAATGTTAGAACTTTGTCATGGAAATTAAAAGTGAAATTCAAACAGTGTAAAGCATGCATGCATTACACTCTGACACATAAATACTATCATACATGCACATCATATGTGCACACATATTTATGCACACACATACTCAAACGTGAAGAAAGTAATGAAAGTAAATGGAATGTTGCAACATGGTTAGCCTGTGTAAAAGTCGCTTCCACAGTCCCAGCTGTCCCTCCCTACTTTATTCCACCCCACTATCCACTTACCAAGACAAAGACAAGAACATATGCTAAAGAAATGCTATAGAAAGGAATGTTTTTCTGTGTAAAAGTCACTCCCACAGCCCCAGCTGTCCCTCCCTACTTCATTCCACCCCACTATCCACTTCCCGAGACAAAGACAAGAACATGTGCTAGAGAACTGCTATAGAAAGGAACCTTTTTTTGCTCTCAGAATCCAGTGATTTTACATGTCTTTTTGATGAGCTAACACTGCAAGTTGCGCGGCTATGTGCGACAGATTGACAATCAGCTGAGTGACGCCTACTTCCCAACAGTGCTGAGCCCTGCGCCCCTACCCAGCTACATCATGAAGAAGAAGGGACCCAAGCCTTTCATAGAGTTGGGTCTCATGAGACGTTGTGTGCCAGAGAATAACGTGGATACTGTCAGGTTGGTTGGGGTTGCTTGATCCTTGCTGGGATGAGTTGCTGGGGCAGAACAGCAGTAAATGTAAAAATAGGCAGTAAGGGTCAGTCAGAGTGGTTTTCAGTATTTAGCAAAAATGCACTTATTCACCAATCTTTTTTTTGTCATATAAGTATACAAATTTAGCTTAGAAGTGTCATTAAACTGTTCAAAATGAAACTTTTGATCAGTCTGTATAGTCAGAATTTGGTCTTTTTTCATTCAGATTGCATACTTCCACCAAGTGAACAAGCAGGGTAATCTGTATAGTGGCCGATATGTTCCACAGCTCTTGAAAAGTCTTTGTCTTAGCTTTCCTATGCTATGTGAGTGTCTTAGCTTTCATATGCTGTGTGTTTTGGCTTTCCTATGCTGTGTGAGTGTCCTGGCTTTCCTGTGCTGTGTGAGTGCCCTGGCTTTCCTGTGCTGTATGAGTGTCTTAGCTTTCCTGTGATATGTCAGTGTCCTGGCTTTCCTGTGCTGTGTTAGTGTCTTAGCTTTCCTGTGCTGTGTGAGTGTCTTAGCTTTCATATGCTGTGTGTCTTGGCTTTCCTATGCTGTGTGAGTGTCCTGGCTTTCCTGTGCTATGTGAGTGTCCTGGCTTTCCTGTGCTGTGTGAGTGTCTTAGCTTTCCTGTGCTATGTGAGTGTCCTGGCTTACCTGTGCTGTGTGAGTGTCTTGGCTTTCCTGTGCTGTGTGAGTGTCTTGGCTTTCCTGTGCTGTGTGAGTGTCTTAGCTTTCCTGTGCCGTGTGAGTGTTCTGGTGTGTCTTAGCTTTCCTGTGCTGTGTGTGTGTCTTAGCTTTCCTGTGCTGCGTGAGTGTTCTGGTGTGTCTTAGCTTTCCTGTGCTGTGTGAGTGTCTTAGCTTTCCTGTGCCGTGTGAGTGTTCTGGTGTGTCTTAGCTTTCCTGTTTCCTGTGCTGTGTGAGTGCCTTGGCTTTACTGTGCTGTGTGAGTGTCCTCGCTTTGCTGTGCTGTGTCCTGCCTTTCCTGTGCTATGTAAGTGTCCTGGCTTTTCTGTGCTGTATGAGTATCCTGGCTTTCCTATGCTATGTGAGAGTCCTGTCTTTCCTGTGCTTTGTGTGTGTCCTGGCTTTTCTGTACTTTATGAGTGTTCGTTTGTTCTTTGATTTAACGTCTTTTCACTCATAAAGCACAGAAAAGCCAGGACACTCATACAGCACAGGAAAGTGGCACAGGAAAGCCAGGACACTCACACAGCACAGAAAAGCTGGGACACTCACACAGCACAGAAAAGCCGGGACACTCACACAGCACAGAAAAGCCAGGACTCTCACACAGCACACAAAAGCTGGGACACTCACACAGCACAGAAAAGCCAGAACCACTCACACAGCACAGAAAATCCGGGACACTCACACGGCACAGAAAAGCCTGGACCACTCACACAGCACAGAAAAGCCAGGACCGCTCATAAAGCACAGAAAAGCCAGGACACTCATAAAGCACAGGAAAGCCAGGACACTCATAAAGCACAGAAAAGCCAGGACATTCATAAAGCACAGGAAAGCCAGGACACTCATAAAGCTCAGAAAAGCCAGGACACTCATAAAGCACAGAAAAGCCAGGACACACACAATATCAAGGAAAGTCCTGGCTTTTCTGTGCTTTATGAGTGTCCTGGCTTTCCTGTGCTGTGTGAGTGTCCTGGCTTTTCTGTATTGTGTGAGTGTCCTGGCTTTCCTGTGCTGTGTGAGTGTCTTAGCTTTTCTGTGCCTTTTCCATCTGGCATATTCTTTAGAGCAAAACGTGCTTCTTCCAGAGCAGTTTCCCTTCAAGAGACATCTTATTTTGTGGTGACAGTTGAGGTATTTCATGCAACATGGTCAAGATTTACATTTTCTCTGTTGTCATAAAAATTATTTACTTCGTGACATTTCCTCTGGATCATCTGCTAAATCACTGTCTTTATAATTTTTGTCATTTGCTTATTGTTTTTTTTTTTTCATGCTACAAAGTATTTTGTTATTTTTTTCACCATCTACTACACATGTAGCATTTGAATGAAGCAAGACATCTTCCATAACGTAATTGTACAGTGAAATCAGTTCTTGATTCTCACAGACTATAGTTATATAAGCTTGATTTATGTACTATGAACCTTCAAAGTTTTAGACACTGATCTGATCACACTAATGCTGTGTGTGTGTGTGTGTGTGTGTGTGTGTGTGTGTGTGTGTGTGTGTGTGTGTGTGTGTGTGTGTGTGTGTGTGTGTGTGTGTGTGTGTGTGTGTGTGTGTGTGTGTGTGCAGGTACCTGAAACTGTTGGTGCAGGAGTTCAACATCCGTGTGGACAAGGGTTTCCTTCTTTCCCTCACTGATGTTTTCTCCAGGATGAGCAAACAGGACCCTGAGGTCAGCACTGAACGAAAGAAGCAAACAAACAATAACAGAAAAGGGGTGTGAGTCAGTACAGAAAGACAGAAATTAAACAAACGATAACAGAAAAAGGGTGTGAGTCAGTACAGAAAGACAGAAATTAAGCAAACGATAACAGAAAAAGGGGCGTGAGTCAGTACAGAAAGACAGAAATTAAACAAACTATAGGGGTGTGTCTTGTGTGTGGGTCAGAAATGTAGCGACGTTAAGATAAGGTGTGTGTAGTGCAGTACCTGAAAGACAGAAATTTACAACTACTTCATCATATCCAGGAAAAACAGGCCTGAGGTCAGTACAGAACGAAGAAAAAACAAACAATAACAGAAAAGGGTGTGAGTCAGTACAGAAAGACAGAAATTAAGCAAACGATAACAGAAAAAGGGTGTGAGTCAGTACAGAAAGACAGAAATTAAGCAAACGATAACAGAAAAAGGGTGTGAGTCAGTACAGAAGGACAGAAATTAAACAAACACATACAAGGGGTGTGGGTAGAGAAGGAGAAAAAGTAAGCAAGCTGTTATCTAGAACTCAAACTCATACTCAGACTTGTTTATTTGTCATGGAAGCCAAACAGGACTTTAAAGGCCTAGCAGCATTGTCTGAGGAAACAAAGCCTGTATGTATCTCAGCAACTCACTTCAAATCTTTTGCTGGTTTGAGCAACATCTCTCCCCAAACTTTGTGAAAATCGGACATCAAGGCAGCACTACGTGTTAGACATAGGTACATTTTGTTACTAAGCATGGTTATCTGTTCTGAATGTTTTCTGCATAATGAAAATGGCTATAAAAGCTATTTGAATCAGTGCTGTGTTTGATGCATGGTGCATGATAAGTTAGGGCTTTCAGGCAGTGATTGCATTAAGTAACTGCATGAGATCAGTAATTAATGATGATTTCTTGTGGTATGTGTGTATGCAGATACCAGTAATGAAAATAATTAGATGTACAAGAAGAAGTAAGAATTCTTAGGAATTTCCCAAATGTTGACAATTATTAAATTACATTTAAACGTCTTTCGCAAACATGTATGTGGACATTGTGTATTATTGTATATTGCATTTGGAGTAAGGAATATATACATACATCCTACTCAGCTTTGAAAACAAACCAAAAAAAAAAGCATGATGATAGGGCAGACTTTGATAATCCAGTTGTTTGAGTGTTGGGTTCACATGCAAGTGGTTGCACGTTTGAAGTAAGGATGTTTATATAAATTTGCCTTTTTATTGCCCATCTGAATGTGCTGTCATTCTGGTGGAGTCAGTGTAATGTTTGACTGATTCTTCCCCCCACCCCCTTCCCATCCTCATCAACTGTATAACCTGATGTAGATATAAAATTGTCCACTAATCGATGAACTATTTCGCAACTGCCTATGCGAACACTGCCCACATCACGGAACTGAACTCTGCTTTAGGGTGTGGCCAGAAACTAGCACCCAAACAGCTGACAGAAAAAAATTCCTTTGACTCATTTAAGAATACTTTGGTGTAAGTGTGTGTGTATGTGTGCACGCGCATGTGTGCGTGTGCGTGTGTGTGTGTGTGTGTGTGTTTTGGCTGGATCTACAATACTCTGCTGATGGCCACAGTAGTGAAGGGTTAAAGATAATGATTTTTACCCCATTATATTCCCTGACCCTGTCAATCAGTTTCCTGGATAGGGCAAAGGAATTACAAGGTTAAGCATTCTCAGCTGAGATGTGTTTATTGTGTATATAAGACAGAAAATAAAGTTGTGTACATAAGACGGAATATAAAGGTAGATGACAGTGTTGGAACTCTGTTTCATTGCAGAGCTGGCAGCTGCATTCTGATCTCCTCCTGGCTCAGCGGTCCCTAATGGAGGCAGCTTCTATCATGGTCAGTACCACTTTGATCTGTCTAGTCCTAATTCATTTCAATTTCAACATCTACTCATTGTCAGATTCACTAATGTTGCACTGAAAAAAGTTCCCAGAGACCTGGTGGTGGAGATCAGTAGTTTAAAATGCTGTCTTTGTGTATCTTACTGGGGCAGTCCATGGCACAGCATACTCCTTACTACAGAGGGATCAGGACAGCCGGTACAACCACTTGTTTTTGTAGCTGTTAGATTCTTTGCTTATGAGTGATTTGATGTGTGGTGTTGATAAAATGAGACAGTGACATGTGATGGCCAGGTGGTTGGGACACAAAGTCTGGGTTCAGTCCTGTGTGGGTACTGCCTGATAGGTAAGTGCAGAGAATTTTTTGTGATCTCCCAGGTCGGTAAATGTGCAGACCAGCAAGTGCCTGAATACCTGTGTGTGTGTATGCATGCAGAACATCAGATACGTATATTTCTCTGTATGCTGTGTCACTGTTCAGTGGATTATGGAAACAGGAATGCATACCCACAGAAGATACAGTATACAATGTAACACCTGCACAATGTGGCCTAAGCAACATGCATACATTTATCTAAGAAAACGTTGCTTGAAAAAAAAAAAAAAAAAAAAGGAAAGAAAAAAAAGACAGTGGTCATTGCCATGTCTCTCTATCCATGAGAAAAAAAACAAGACTGTCTCTCTATCCATGAGGAAAAGAAACAAGACTATGATTATCATTGTGTCTATCCATGTTTTTGGTCTTCTGTCTGCATGAGTGTAGGCTTGATCTCAGTGAGTGTATTGTCTGTATCATTGTGTCTATCCATGTTTTTGGTCTATCTGTCTGCTTGAGTGTAGGCTGTGATGTCAGTGAGTGTATTGTCTGTATCATTGTGTCTATCCATGTTTTTGGTCTTCTGTCTGCTTGAGTGTAGGCTGTGATCTCAGTGAGTGTATTGTCTGTATCATTGTGTCTATCCATGTTTTTGGTCTTCTGTCTGCTTGAGTGTAGGCTGTGATGTCAGTGAGTGTATTGTCTGTATCATTGTGTCTATCCATGTTTTTGGTCTTCTGTCTGCTTGAGTGTAGGCTGTGATCTCAGTGAGTGTATTGTCTGTATCATTGTGTCTATCCATGTTTTTGGTCTATCTGTCTGCTTGAGTGTAGGCTGTGATGTCAGTGAGTGTATTGTCTGTATCATTGTGTCTATCCATGTTTTTGGTCTATCTGTCTGCTTGAGTGTAGGCTGTGATGTCAGTGAGTGTATTGTCTGTATCATTGTGTCTATCCATGTTTTTGGTCTTCTGTCTGCTTGAGTGTAGGCTGTGATGTCAGTGAGTGTATTGTCTGTATCATTGTGTCTATCCATGTTTTTGGTCTATCTGTCTGCTTGAGTGTAGGCTGTGATGTCAGTGAGTGTATTGTCTGTATCATTGTGTCTATCCATGTTTTTGGTCTATCTGTCTGCTTGAGTGTAGGCTGTGATGTCAGTGAGTGTATTGTCTGTATCATTGTGTCTATCCATGTTTTTGGTCTATCTGTCTGTTTGAATGTAGGCTGTGATGTCAGTGAGTGTATTGTCTGTATCATTGTGTCTATCCATGTTTTTGGTCTATCTGTCTGCATGAGTGTAGGCTGTGATGTCAGTGAGTGTATTGTCTGTATCATTGTGTCTATCCATGTTTTTGGTCTATCTGTCTGCTTGAGTGTAGGCTGTGATGTCTGTATCATTGTGTCTATCCATGTTTTTGGTCTATCTGTCTGCTTGAGTGTAGGCTGTGATGTCTGTATCATTGTGTCTATCCATGTTTTTGGTCTATCTGTCTGTTTGAATGTAGGCTGTGATGTCTGTATCATTGTGTCTATCCATGTTTTTGGTCTATCTGTCTGTTTGAATGTAGGCTTTGATGTCAGTGAGTTAAGTGTCTGTGTTGTAAAGTTTTCATAGGTAATTCTTTTGAGTGTAGGCTTTGATGTGAGTGTGTTTATTGTCTGTGTTGTAAAGTTTTCATAGGTAATTCTTTTGAGTGTAGGCTTTGATGTGAGTGTGTTTATTGTCTGTGTTGTAATGTTTTCATAGGTAATTCTTTAAAGTGTAGGCTTTGATGTCAGTGAGTTAAGTGTCTGTATTGTAAAGTTTTCATAGGTAATTCTTTTAAGTGTAGGCTTTGATGTGAGTGTGGTTATTGTCTGTGTTGTAAAGTTTTCATAGGTGATTCTTTAGAGCGTAGGCTTTGATGTGAGTTTGTTTATTGTCTGTGTTGTAACGTTTCATAGGTAATTCTTTAGAGTGTAGGCTTTGATGTGAGTGTGTTTATTGTCTGTGTTGTAACGTTTCATAGGTAATTCTTTAGAGTGTAGGCTTTGATGTGAGTGTGTTTATTGTCTGTGTTGTAAAGTTTTCATAGGTAATTAATTAGTGTAGGTTATGATGTCAGTGTGCTTACTGTCCATAATCTGAAGTTTTGTAGGTTTTCCAGTGGTCATATTGTTGTCTTGCTTGTTTGTTTTTGAATGATCAGCTGTTTACTTTTTCATTTTTCTGCTTGGGAGAGAAAGAAAAAAAAAAGTTGTAATAGGGAGATTGGAAGAGAATTTGGTTACAATTGTGTGATTGTACACAAGTACGCACAGGTGAATGTGCATAATGTATGTGTGGACATACTTGAGTCTGCATATGTGTGCATATGTTTATAACTGACTGTTGTGTTTTTAGGTCCTACATATCATGTTTCATACTTTGACTTTTGTACTCTGTTGTTGTATTGCAGATTGCTTCCAGACCTCAAAAAATCTACTTTGAGTATCTTCACCTTTCTCCATTGAAAGTGAGTGACCTGTTTGTACACTGGTTGTCTTAACAGATTTTTGTTATTGTTGTTTTATTTTTGCTGCCCATCTTCTGCATTTTGTCTGTGTCTTTGTTCCTGTGTACACATTTTGACTCTGGGAGACATCTCCAAATCCATTGGAACTGAAGTGGCCATGATGCAAGGCATGAAAGGCCACGGAACCTCAGACAATTTTTCTCAGTGCTAGGTAGAAAGAAACTCTAGGGAGAGCTAGACAACAGAAGGTCTTCAGAGAAGTAACCCCCTTTAGACAAGTGTTTCGGCCCTGAATTCCTTACACTCTCGGGGGGCCGGGCCACATCCAGGTCATGACTCCTGGATGCCCTTCTGCTGTTGTCTTATTTTTTATTTTTAAAATTTTCCCACGCCGGGGATCGAACCTGGGCGATTCTGCGCTTCAGAACTGCGGTACGCGGTTTTACCAATGTGCTAACGGGGCACACATCATCTGTAGGGAATTTAATCCTTATGAAGTTCACTTTTTTCGTTCCTCCTTGCCCAGATCCAGCTTGAGCTCCTTTCTGCTGCCTCTGCCATCGCTTTAAGGGCTCTAGTCCTCTTCTTCCCAGAAATGGCGAGTTGTTTCATGAGATCATAAGCGGAGGTGCCCACAAACCCTCTTGCCCCGACCTCTATGGCGAAGATTTTGACCCGCAGACCTGCTTTCTTCAGGGTGCTGGCAAGACCGGCGTATTTTTCGGTCTTGTAGATATGTGCTTCTTCCATTCTGCTTTCGTATGGCACAGTGAGTTCTATCAGAATCACTTGTTTCGAGGAGTCAGAGTGGAGAGCGATGTCTGGTCTCATGCCTGTCTTGCTGATGACATCTGGGTAATTTCTCCACTCTGGGAGGTCTGCTGTACACTCCCAGTCGACTGCTCCATCCAGAAGACCCTTTGGCAATGTGCTGGTTGTCATAGCACTTTCGGGCCAGACCTGTTTCCCTCCTGCTTTGTAGAACGTTGTCATAGCAATTGGTGCGTTTGGGGTCATGGTTTTTTCGCTAACCACATCTGTGATCACTTTCAGAACTTGGTTGTGCCTCCATGTATACCTTCCTTGGGCTAGCGCTACTTTGCAAGAGCTTAGGACATGTTCCACTGTTTGTTTCTTCTGACAGAGCGGACATGCTGGGTCGTCTGCTTTCCCCCATTTCACTAAGTTTGCATTCGAGGGGAGCAGGTCATATACAGATCTGAGGAGGAAGCTTATCCTTAGAGGAGCCATGTGCCACATATCGTTCCAGCTGAGACTTCTTTGGAGTGCACTGTCCCATGTTGTCCATTGCCCCTGTTGACCTTGCTGGACTGCCTTCTGCACTCTTTTGACATCTTCTTCTTCCTTCAACTCCTGTATGATCATGTCTCTTTTTTCCTTCCCTTTGGCTTTGGACCACCACTGCATTTTTGTTGCTCCCAGTCCCTGTCTGTTGGTTTGCGTGTGTCCAATTATTTCTTTGATGCTGAGGTTTCTCTTGGCATTGTTTACAGCCTCTTGGACTTTCCACTTTCTGCCAGTTCTCAGCTTTGGATGAACTGATCTCACGATATTGTCTTCCGATTCCTCCAGCATGCTCAACAGTCTTGCTTTTCCAACTTTGTATTCCTCCACTATGGATTTGAGAGGTAGCTTCAGCATTGCTTGACGACAGTAGAATGCAACATCAGTGAGACCAGGTGGGACACCGAGCCATTTTCTTGTGTATTTGTTGATTTTGGCTTCCATTGCTTCGACTGTGCTGGTGCAAATGTCATAGATTAGCAGTGGCCACAGCAGCTTTGGTATCAGCATGAACTGTAGACACCAGACTTTGTATTTGCCTGGCAGTCCGCAGTTATCTATTTTCTTCAGGCCTTCTTCTGCTGTTTGCTTGGTTTCACATCCCCTTTTTGTGTCTTTCAGGGAGTCATCATACCATCTTCCGAGACTTTTTACTGGCTCTTCTGTGACAGTGGGGATGGCTTGGTTGGCTACCATGAATTTGACTGAATCTGCCACTTTTCCTTTTCGCAGTGAGAGACTTCGGGATTTCTTAGGTTTGAACCTCATTCTTGAAGAGGCCACCAGCTCATCCAGCTGCTTTAAGATTTGGTGTGTCTCTTCCTCATCCGTGGACAAGACTGTTGTGTCATCCATGAAAGCTTTCAGAGGAGGCATCTGGTATCCATCTCCCAGATTCACTGGACCTGAACTCTTCATTGCAGCTTTCAAGATGACTTCCATTGCCAACACGAACAGTATGGGAGAGATTGCACAGCCCATTGCAATGCCCACCTCTAGGTCTATCCAGTCCGTGGTGTATTCTTTGGTAGAGAACCGCATTGAGAACCCTTGGAAATACTTCCTCAGCATTGTTCGGATGTTTTCTGGGATGTGATACATTTCAAGAGCCAGCTGGATCATATCGTGTGGAACTGATCCATATGCATTCGCCAGATCAAGCCAAACTACGTCAATGTTTCTCTTCTCTGTTCTTGCTTTTTGGATGGCATCCCAAATCAACGTGGCATGTTCCAAGCATCCAGGCATTCCTGGTATGCCTCCCTTTTGGACTGACATATCCAGATACTTGTTTTCAGTCAGGTATTTTGTCAATCTTGCTGCCATAACAGAGAAGAAGATTTTCCCCTCGACGTTCAGAAGTGATATTGGAACTCTGGAAAGAACTGATTGATGCTGCTGGAGTTCTGCTCCTTCGGAATGTACACTCCTTCAGCTCTCATCCATTGGTCGCTGATCTTCTGGTTCCTCCATGCTGATCGAATCATCTTGTGGAGCCACTCGAGCACTTTTGGGCATTTCTTGTAGAGCAGGTATGGTATTCCGTTTGGTCCAGGTGCTGACTTGGCTCTGGCTTTCTTTACTACGTTCTTCACTTCATCCAGTGTTGGTGGTTTGTTATTGAATTTTCCTTCTGGCGCTGCAGGCCAAACCAGATTCTGGATTTCAAGTGGTGCCTCGCGCTGAGAATCGGAATATGTTTCCCTGAGATGCTGCTCTAGGGTTTCCTTGCCCACTGTGAGAGTCCCTGATTTGGGTTGTTCAAACAGCTTTCTTGAAAAGTCAAAGGGATCTTTGAAGAAACGATCTTGAGTCTTCTTCTTTTTGCTCTTTCTTCGCCTTGCTGATTCCACTTTGCTGAGAGCATTGTGTTTGGCCTTCAGATCTTTCCAGAGTTCCAGGAGCCCTTGCTTCTCGAATTCTGAGGCAGTTTTCATTCGCTTTTTAAGCTTCCTTTTCTCCCTCCGGATGCTCTCCATCTGTTGCTGTCTTCTGGATTTCTGGGGAGGCGTTTTTGTCTTTGGCTGCTTCACTCCATAAGTGTCCCTGCAGATAGAGTATATGATGTCTCCGTATGTGTCAAGTTTGTGTTCCAGCGTACTGTTCCCTATTAGCGCATTCAGCTTAAGGACAAGTTCCTCATCTAATTTCTCCCATTGTTCTTTTGCACCGGCAGGCGGCAAATTGAGTTTTCCACGTTTGGCGTTAAGAGCTTGTGCAAAATCCGCATCAGAACCGTCAGCGTGGATGTCCTTGGCACTATGGTTTAATTCCTGGCCTTGGTCATCCAACGTCTCACCTGCTATCGCAGTGCGCTGCTGCTGGTTCGTATGTGTCTTCAAACAGCCCATTTTTGTCCTGTGGATCTTCATGCCGCGTTTGGTGGTGAATCTCCTTCCACACGCACACGGAAATTCCAACTGGTCATTAATCATGGTCCGTTGTGCGTTTCCAGTCGTGATGGAGTCAGTGCCGATGGATTCATCATTCTCTCCCCCTTTCGGTGAATCCTGGGAGCATCTTTCATTTGAAAAACTCGTGGCATGTTATCAAAGGCAAGGTGGGAAGCCAACCCACAAAGCCCGCAGACCTAGTCTTTCCCAGTGTCCTTCGGTCTTTCCCGAATGTCCTCCGAACTATTCCCGGAAGTCAATGGACTGACCATGTGCAGGTAGAAAGAAACTCTAGGGAGAGCTAGACAACAGAAGGTCTTCAGAGAAGTAACCCCCTTTAGACAAGTGTTTCGGCCCTGAATTCCTTACACTCTCGGGGGGCCGGGCCACATCCAGGTCATGACTCCTGGATGCCCTTCTGCTGTTGTCTTATTTTTTATTTTTAAAATTTTCCCACGCCGGGGATCGAACCTGGGCGATTCTGCGCTTCAGAACTGCGGTACGCGGTTTTACCAATGTGCTAACGGGGCACACATCATCTGTAGGGAATTTAATCCTTATGAAGTTCACTTTTTTCGTTCCTCCTTGCCCAGATCCAGCTTGAGCTCCTTTCTGCTGCCTCTGCCATCGCTTTAAGGGCTCTAGTCCTCTTCTTCCCAGAAATGGCGAGTTGTTTCATGAGATCATAAGCGGAGGTGCCCACAAACCCTCTTGCCCCGACCTCTATGGCGAAGATTTTGACCCGCAGACCTGCTTTCTTCAGGGTGCTGGCAAGACCGGCGTATTTTTCGGTCTTGTAGATATGTGCTTCTTCCATTCTGCTTTCGTATGGCACAGTGAGTTCTATCAGAATCACTTGTTTCGAGGAGTCAGAGTGGAGAGCGATGTCTGGTCTCATGCCTGTCTTGCTGATGACATCTGGGTAATTTCTCCACTCTGGGAGGTCTGCTGTACACTCCCAGTCGACTGCTCCATCCAGAAGACCCTTTGGCAATGTGCTGGTTGTCATAGCTATTATAATACTTGAGAACTGGGATGATAATGTGTTTCAGGACCATCATCTACACTTCCTGTCATACAATTTATTCTGCATGAAATACAGACATCAGCGGTGTTGCTTAGGAAAAGTTACACATCACCCTCAGTTATACATCTGTAAAGTGGCTGAGATTTGACCATGTGGTTCCAGTCTTTCCAGTAAGCCCCTAGAACTTTCAGCTGAGTAGGAGCCAGTTGAGATCACAAAAACTCCCACACTGATTTGGACGGATAGGGATCAAGTCTTCAATCTCCCAGTATGCCAGTGTCTATGCTAGGGTGACATGACACAGTTTGAGCTGGTTTCTTCAGCAGCACCAGTCATATTTGTCATGTTTTATGATTTCATTGAACATTAAAGATAAAAAGCAGAAGGGAAAGGAAAAAGTCATTTATAGTTTCTTATAGTTTTAAGTTCCTTTGATCAGCTGTTCTTTATGAACAAAACCTACCAACAGACATGATTCAAAAGACAGTGAAATACATGATGCAGGTATGTTTTTAATCCTGGCGCCTGAGGCCAACAGCACTCATATCTGAGGCAGCCCTCTTCCATATGCTATATACCTCTGTTGCTTTGACATTTGCAGCACAAAACTTCAAAGAAAGACAAGCAAATGCTATTTGCACATAGGCCAGAAGACTGGGGAAGGGAAACAACTGGTAAGAAATACAAAAGAAGTAATGCAAGTGTGACCACCCATGTTAAACAAAGAGGAATTGGGGGGGGGGGGGGGGGACATGAAAACAGAATCAGAACATGGATTATTTTTAACAAGACAAGGAGACTGGCACAAGTTTTTAGTCAATTGGCCTTTGTCAAGCGTAAATGTAATACAGCAAATAACAAACAGGAAACACAAAAAGGAGTGGAAAAACAATCAGACTTACCTGTTGTCATTCTCTTGCTCATCCAGACAGGGGAATTTCTTGTTTTGCCACTGGTTTTGTATTTGTTGTTTGTTATTTGTTGTCAATGTTTGCGCTTGAAAAAAGTAAGTTTGCGCCTGTCTTGTCTTGTATTAAATATGCAGTCTGATTCTCTTTTTTTTTGGGGGGGGTGGGGGGGGGAGGGGGTCACTAGTGAAAGGAAATGGTAATAACTAAGTAAATGTTGCAAAATGAGGGTAACATGACTTTTGGACTTACAACTTCACTGTTATGAGTGTACTTGGAAATGGGCACTGAGTGATGTGCTGCTATTCTGAGTTCTTGGAATTCACCCACAGTGAGTTAAAAAGAATGTGGGACATCTTTGCATATAGCGGTTAACCTCTAGTGTTATTAACCCTTTTAGGATACTTGCTGCCTGAGGACAAACAGCTCACCTGTCTAAGTCTGCCTGCTTCCTCCACAGTTTATCTCTGATGTTTTGACATTTTCAGGGCAAAAACCCAGAAGAAGACTGCCAACTGTAATTCATGTAGGCCTTAAAACCGTTCAGAGTGAATGTCTTTATAAGCATGATATGGAATGGGAAATATTTGATATTCAGAAGTGAGGGGAACCTCAGGCTTCAGGTGCAGGAGACATTGTTCGATAATCCCTTGTGGTTGGTACATGGAAACTTCCTATCCCCAAGCCAAGATCCTTCTCTCAATGTGTGCTTCTCTCACCCGTCTGGGAGAGAGACCAGCTCCAGACACTATCCTCTGAGGGATGTTTGGTGGGGGGGGGGGGGGGGGGATCTTTGCCCATTAGCGGTCTTGAAATGGTCACCCTAGTACAGGTGTGTAACTATCATACTATGGATTCAGCAAGAACTGCGGAGGCTTGCTGCCCATACTGATTAGTTTGTTTGGGATCGAGGGGAACTTCCAGTTGGCAACTGGTTGTTGAACCCCAGCTTGGAGCATGGAGGCCTGCAAGCCGAGGCTACAGTATCAAGCAAGCCACCATTTATGGCAGATCACTGTCCTCTGATCCCATACATGAATCCCTTACAGAGTTTAACAGCAACATCCATAGATATCTCGCCACCAGGGATCAGGTTTGCCCCTGCAATCATGGCGTCAGTTCTGTTGGCTGTGTTTAGACAGCAGGAGGGAAGTAGGGTTATTTGATCCCTTGAATGATGCAAGGTTCCAAGGTTTTCCCACTTAGGTGATCCCCTCACACACACAGAAGACATTTTTGATGACCCCATATGATCAGGAGAGAAAAGAGTATAAATTGTTATGCATACCAAATCATTATCTATTTATAGAGGAAGTCTTGAAGTTTTTAGTCATGTCTCATGTATCAGTGAAACAGTTGGGTTCTCCTGCTGAAAACAGGGAAAGGTCACTGGCTAATCTGGTTGAATATTTGGTTAGATACACTGCAATGGTTTAGAAAAAAATCCTCATGTCAAGCTCGTTTCATCTGTCCCAGCATACCAGGGACTTGACACCCACTATCTTGTTATGAAAATTACCATCAAATTATTATTCTGCGTGATATTTGTTTTATTATTCTGCATAATATTTGTCCCTTTCAGTTGAGAGTGAGCTTTTCATTGAATGGCACTGCCCATGTACACAACAGTAAACCATCCACCTTCAGGTCAGACATGATTGACTTCTTCCTCACCTCAGTGGGTGCCACTTTCACTGAAATCACCGATGTGGAACTCAGGTTAGTCATGTATTGAGTGTGTGTGTATGTGTCTGTATGTGTGTTTATGCTTACCAGTATCACCGATTCTGGTGGTTCTGCTGCAACTGCAACATGCACTCGTATATAGGTGGGCTTTTATATGTTTTGGCAGGGTTGTTTTCGCTTTTGTTTTTTTGGGGGGTTTGTTTTTCATGATATACTGCCATATATGCAGTTTCACTTTTCTATGGTTGCACATGATGGATATTTTTATCTTACCATCAGACATTGAACACCAGAACACTGACATGGCTGTCAGTCTCATTAACATATGTATTTGATATCCTGTGTGTGTGTGCACACTAAAGGGATTCAGGCATTAGCAGATCTATGCATAAGTTGACATGGGAGATTGGAAAAATCCAACAGGCAATGCCTGTAAGGGACCTGATAGAGAGTCCAACATCCTAAAACCTGACCTGAATTTCTCATGTTATAGGCTTTGTTTTGTTCTGTGGTGGAAGCTGGAGAATAGGGTGATGTGTGACCTGTAATAAGCTGATGGATAGGTGACAGCAGTCAGTCGCCACTAACAACCCACATCACGCCACTAACAACCCACAGTCACCACTAACAACCACAGTCATGCCACTAACAACCCACAGTCTCACCACTAACAACCCACAGTAACACCACTAACAACCCACAGTCACCCACTAACAACCCACAGTCACACCACTAACAACCCACAGTCATGCCACTAACAACCCACAGTCACACCACTAACAACCCACAGTACACCATCTACAACACAGTCACACCACTAACAACCCACAGTCACACCACTAACAACCCACAGTCACACCACTAACAACCCACAGTCACACCACTAACAACCCACAGTCACACCACTAACAACCCACAGTCTCACAGTCATGCCACTAACAACCCACAGTCACACCACTAACAACCCACAGTCTCACCATTAACAACCCACAGTCATATCACTAACAACCAACAGTCACATCACTAACAACCTACAGTCAGCCACTAACAACCACAGTCACACCACTAACAACCCACAGTCTCACCATTAACAATCCACAGTCATATCACTAACAACCACAGTCACATCACTAACAACCCACAGTCACGCCACTAACAACCACAGTCTCACAGTCATGCCACTAACAACCCACAGTCTCACCACTAACAACCCACAGTCACACCATTAACAACCCACAGTCATATCACTAACAACCAACAGTCACACCACTAACAACCTACAGTCGCATCACTAACAACCCACAGTCACACAATTAACAAACCACAATCACATCACTAACAACCCACAGTCACACCACTAACAACCCACAGTCACATCACTAACAACCCACAGTCACACCATTAACAACCCACTCACATCACTAACAACCAACAGTCACACCACTAACAACCCACAGTCACACCACTAACAAACCCACAGTCTCACCACTAACAATCCACAGTCACATCACTAACCCACAGTCACACCACTAACAACCCATAGTCACACCACTAACAACCCACAGGTACAGTTACACCACTGAAACCAACAATCACACCACTAACAACCCACAGTCACACCACTAACAACCCACAGTCACACCACTAACAACCCACAGTCACACCACTAACAGCCCACAGTCACACCACTAACAACAACAGTCACCACTAACAACCCACAGTCACGCCACTAACAACCCACAATCACGCCACTAAAAACCCACAGTCACACCACTAACAACCCACAGTCATGCCACTAACAACCCACAGTCATGCCACTAAAAATCCACAGTCACACCACTAACAACCCACAGTCATGCCACTAACAACCCACAGTCACACCACTAACAACCCACAGTCATGCCACTAACAACCCACAGTC
The DNA here is from genome assembly GCA_030674185.1 of Monoplex corrugatus. Lineage (NCBI taxonomy): Eukaryota > Metazoa > Mollusca > Gastropoda > Littorinimorpha > Ranellidae > Monoplex > Monoplex corrugatus. Next base: position 52,818,807 of record CM060311.1, on the reverse strand, counting down.
ATGCCACTAACAACCCACAGCCACACCACTAACAACCCACAGCCACACCACTAACAGCCCACAATCACACCACTAACAACCCACAGTCACACCACTAGCAACCCACAGTCATGCCACTAACAACCCACAGTCACGCCACTAACAACCCACAGTCACACCACTAACAACCACAGTCACGCCACTGACATCCCACAGTCATGCCACTAACAACCCACAGCCACACCACTGCACTAACAGCCCACAATCACACCACTAACAACCCACAGTCATGCCACTAACAACCCAAAGTCATGCCACTAACAACCCACATTCACACCACTAACAACTCACAATCAACCACTAACAACCCATGGTCACACCACTAACAACCCACAGTCACGCCACTAACAACCCACAGTCACACCACTAACAACCCACAATCACGCCACTAACAACCCACAGTCATGCCATTAACAACCGACAGTCACACCACTAACAACCCACAGTCACACCACTAACAACCCACAATCATGCCACTAACAACCCACACAGTCACACCACTAACAACCCACAGTCACACCACTAACAACCCACAGTCACACACTAACAACCATGGTCACACACTAACAACCACAGTCACACCACTAACAACCCACAGTCACACCACTAACATCCCAACAACCCACAGTCACACCACTAACAACCCACAGTCACACCACTAACAACCCACAGTCATGCCACTAACAACCCACAGTCACACCACTAACAACCCACAGTCACACACTAACAGCCACGTCACACCACTGACAGCCCACGTCACACCACTAACAACCTACAGTCACACCACTAACAACCCACAGTCGCACCACTAACAACCCACAGTCACACCACTAACAACCTACAGTCACACCACTAACAGCCCACAGTCACCACTAACAACCCACAGTCACACCACTAACAGCCCACAGTCACACCACTAACAACCTACAGTCACACCACTAACAACCCACAGTCACACCACTAACAACCAAGTCACACCACTAACAGCCCACTGTCACACCACTAACAACCCAGTCACACAACTTACAACCAACAGCCACATCACCACAATGAAATGTCAGTATTAAAACAGTTTAAAGTAGCATTGCAGCCTTTTTTTTTCAAAAAACTGAAAAGTTCTTAATCAATAGACAGAAGACATTTGTGGACTTCATTCGTGTTTTTGATGAGTTGTAATAAAATGATTGTGAAATTTCAATATTTCTGCATGCTGTTTTCTATGTTTTTGTTGAGTTCTAATTGCACAGAATGTAAAAAATTCTAGATGTGAAATGGACATGAATTTGATGCACAGATTTCAACCAAGCTTTCTTGAGTAGTTCTTATACCAGGGTGAAGGTGTCTTGCAGCAAGCTGGTGGATAGGTGAAAGGGTTGAAGTCTTGTTTTTCCTGTGACTTGCATAAAGATTGATGATGGTGTTTCCACATTGTGTGCAGGATGGCGTATTTTCAGCAGAAAGGAGTATTGCTATCCACAGGTCAGCTGCTGGTCCTCATCCAGTCCCACTACACACAGCAGGCATTGCAGCAAGCCTATGTGCTCATCCTCGGATTGGATGTGCTTGGAAATCCATACGGGCTCGTTCGCGACTTCACACAGGGCTTAGGAGACTTCTTCTATGAACCTTTCTTGGTGAGTTTGAGGAACAGATGATTGTAATTTTCAGATGTTGCTGTCATAATCATTATGTTGTGATGGCGATATATTGGAGTTAGGATAATATGATTTATTGTGAACAACAAATCTGTTAATTCACTTAATTCACTTAGCCACCAGTGAAAATGCAGCAAACATTATTGTAATTAGATAATTTCCATTTCATACTAAATCATTTTGTGAATAACAGTCTTGATTATTTAAATTTCTGAATAAAAAGAAATGTTCTGACAATGTGGCTGGCAAACGTTTCTTTGTTGAAGAAGATCATTCTCTTTGAAGAGCACGTTTCTGCGATAATCCTGACTGCCATTGTCCTATACATATGGAAAAAAAGAGAAATATGTGAAGAATCACTGCAGTATGTTTATTGCTTGTTTGCATTCAGAGCAGCAATTTTTCTGATGTATGTGTATGTGCGTGTTGTTTTTGTGGCTTGACCTTACACTATACAGGCATACTCTGCATACTCTTTCTTCGGTGAGTTGTCCAACTATGTAGACAGTTTTGCAGGGTGTATCGGTGGGTAGTTTTGTTTTCCATAGGCCATTGAATGCTGACGTAGCTTTCAGGATATTGATTGATGTCTGCATGTATTTACCCACAAAAGTGGTTCAGACACTAACAGGTCTGTACGTATTATGTTGATCTGGAAAATCAGAGGTCTTCTTCCTTTATACTCCAGTGCCAGGCAGGGTGGAAGTAAGACTTTATGTCTGGAAGTCCGACTGTATAGCCATCTGGATGTCATGTCTATCACTGCAGGATATTTCCAGCAGATCACGTGCCTTATCATTTCATCACACAAAGCTGTCATTTGTCCATTCTGTCCACTGATCAGGCAATCAGCAATAGGTTTTCTTTTCTTTTTTTGTTTGTTTGTTTGTTTTTTTTTGCTTCAACCTCTTGATTGCTTCTGATGAACCCACTTGTCAGTGAAGTGGCTGTACTGCAGTGTAGTTGACAAAACCCGCTCACCACTGACCCTGTTGTTGGTCTGTTGCTAATAAATGGCCTGCATGCTTCACAAGCGAATAATGAGCACATCACAGGTAAATAGAGTTATTTCTCCTCTCACCTCTCATTGTTATGCAGTACATGGAGTTTGTATTTGAAAAAGTTTGGCGGCTAGTTAAATGTTAACACAATCTCTGTTGTATGAAGTTCATGGTATGATCTCATGGCAACAAAGCATTGGTGAAGTGGTTGCTGAAATACTGGTAGTTTGTTTGTCTAATGAAATTTCAAGCAGTGAAACTGAACATGATAGTGAAGGGATTGATGACACTGATGGTGATTTTGTGTCTATACATGTATTCAGCTATGCTCCATGTAACACTGGGCTTTTGGTCTAGTTCAGACAGCACGACAGTCAAGGGTTAAACCAATAGAATTTGTTGGGGTATGTTTTAAACTGGTAAGTTTTGTGATGTTTTCTGTACTTTGTGTTAATTGTGAGTGCTTGTGTGGTGTGTGGCAGGGTTCAATCCAAGGCTCTGACCAGTTTCAGGAAGGTTTGGCACGAGGTGTCCACAGTCTGATGGGCAATACTGTTGGTCAGTTTGTATCTCGCTCTTTTCCTCCTTTGTGTGTGTGTGGTTGGTGTGTGTGTGTGTGTGTGTGTGTGTGTGTGTGTGTGTGTGTGTGTGTGTGTGTGTGTGTGTGTGTGTGTGTGTGCGCGTGTGCATTTCGTACATGAGTGTGCACATGTGTGTGATTGTGTGTGTATGTGTGTGCGTTTGGGGGTGTGGTGTGTGTGTGTGTGTGTGTGTGTGTGGTGTGTGTGTGTGTGTATGTAGGTGTGTTCATTCTATTTTCTGAAATTTTTGATAGAATATGCAGTCTTTCATTCAGAATGCAAGTTGAAGGCAAAAGGATTCATGTAACTACGTACAGTCAAATAATTACTCATATGAATAATCAGCATACATATAAAAGGGAAAAATCATCAACAAGAAAGAAACAAATATATACTTCACTGTCTGTTACAATGTTCATTGTAAGTAGGTTCAGGAAAATGTAAAACCACTGATTTATGTGCATGCCTGATTGCATGCTAGGCTTTTCATGTTTTAGTAGTCTGTGCCCTTGCATGCATGCACACACACACACACACACACACACACACACACACACACACACACATAACACACACACACACACACACACACACACACACACACACACATGTAAACACATGTAAACACATGCACACATGCAGGCACATATGTATGCACGACACACACACACACACACACACACACACACACACACACACACACATATACACACATGCACACATGCAGGCACATATGTATGCGCGTGCGCGCGCACGCATGCACCACGCACGCACGCGCACAACACACAACACACGCACACACGCACACGCACACGCACACACGCACACACACACACACGCACCACACACGCACGCAGCACGCACGCACGACGCACGCACGCACACACACACACACACACACACACAACACACACACACACACAAAACTCTTGTATGTGCATGCGTATACACACACATACACATGCACACTCACACAGTTTTAATGCATGCGAACCACGAAACAATGCTTTTTTTTTTTTTTAAAAGATCTGTACAGAATTTTGTATTTTAGTGGTAGTTGCATTCTTTGTGAAAATTGTTTGAATAAGGTGATCAAGTTGTATATCATCTCATTCCATTATTGGAATATTGAGCTCCTTGTGAATAATGTTGACAGTCTTTATGAATTTTCATGTTGATGTTGATGTTTGTTGTTTAGTGTGGTTGTAGTCTTGCTTGTTGGGCGATTGGGTAGGTGATTGTTTTTTGTATCTATTTTTGATAAGTATGGTGTGATTGTTTTTTTTATCTTTTTGATAAGTATGGGTGATTGTTTTTGTATCTTTTTGATAAGTATGGGTGATTGTTTTTGTATCTTTTTGATAAGTATTGTTAATAGTTGTGACTACGATTTAGAGGTCAAAAGTCAAAAAATTTTCTTTAATTCATATAAAGTAGTTATGATGTAACAGGTTTTTGAAAGCTGACGTCATACTTTCGAATTTGATGTTTGCTTTTAAGTTGAATTTGATGTTTGCTTTAAGCTAACCTTTTGACTCCTGCACTCTATCCACCAGCTGCAAAAGTGTCTTAACCCTTTGACTCCCTCACCTCTCCACCAGCATCCTGCAGAAGGAGAGGGTGAGAGAGGATGAGAGAGTCAAAGGATTTAGTTTTTGCTTTGCTGTCATTGATGACAATGTAGGATACTAGTGGATAGGATGAGGGAGTCAGAGGGTTATTCTTGCTTTGAATTTGGCCTGATATTGTTGATTTGATCTTGACAGGAGGGGCTGTTGGCTCTGTTGCCTTGATGACAGGGACAATTGGCAATGCCATTGCAGTTTTGTCCTTTGATAAGGATTACCAGAAGGTGGGTTCACTGATAAATGTTGATCCTATCATTAGCAGTAAAGATTATGTTGTCCTTTGATAAGGATTACCAGAAGGTGGGTTCACTGATAAATGTTGATCCTATCATTAGCAGTAAAGATTATTGTCCTTTGAGAAGGATTACCAGAAGGTGGGTTCACTCATAAATGTTGATCCTATCATTAGCAGTAAAGATTATTTTGTTCTTTGAGAAGGATTACCAGAAGGTGAGTTTACTCGTAATGTTGATCTTACCTTTATCAGTGAAGATAATCCAGTATTATTACAATGACATTCATGGTTGGAAGATAGAGTGGGCATCTATTGTTTTATAGTTCTTTCAGCATCAACCATGGCAGAGCTAGGTGCCAGTGTTCACTATAAAAAAATGTTCATGTTTTGTGTGACTGTCTTTTGATAAGGATGGTCATAAAGTACAGTGTCCAAGGGTAGCCCCTTTGATAAAGATTATCAGTGTTGATTGGTGTCCCTTAAAATAGAACCACCCTAGTAATGTAGACATAATAATAATAATAATGAGTACTTATAAGCGCAAGATCCAGAGAACTCTGCTCCAAGCGCTTTACAATTCACCCTATCTTTACCACCCCTATTCGCCACTTCAACATTAACAGTTATACATACATATCAATCAAGTCTACTATAATTACAATGACATCAACACAAACAGAAACATGTCTATCAAATCTAACCAATAGTTGCCCATCGGACAGAGAATAATAGATATTACATCACAAGTTATCCAAAATACACAAACAACCACACCCACAATGCACATTATATAATACACGAATCATACGCACAAACGCAACAGCCCAAACAATATTTTAAAGACAGAAACTTTTTTCACATTTTTCTATACAGATGTGTTTTGAGGCCAGATTTGAATGAGGTGATTGTGTCTGAGTGCCTAAGGATGTTGGGGATGTTGTTCCATGTTTGGGGTGCTTGATAGGAGAATGCTCGTTGTCCGTATGTTTTTGTTCGAATGCGGGGGATGCGAAAGAGTCGTGTGTCTGCAGAAGAACGCAACTGACGGGATGGTGTGTAGATGTCAAGAAGCGAGGATAGGTATTCTGGCGCAGTGTTCAAAACAATCGAAAAGGAAAGAGTAGCAAGCTTGTAATCTATTCTGTCAGAGACAGGCAGCCAGTGCAGAGTGCGGAGGAGAGGAGTGACATGGTCAAACTTAGAGGATTTAAAGATGAGACGTGCAGCGTTGTTCTGAATCTTTTGAAGTCTGTCTAAAAGGTTTTTGGGGATGCCAGCTAAGAGAGAGTTGCAGTAATCAATCCTTGAAAGAACAAATGCACAAATTAGCGTTTTGGTTGCATCAACAGACAGGTAATGACGGACAGAGCTGATTCTACGTAACTCTAGATACGCTACCCTACAGATGTTTGAGATGTGTTGCTGGAAGGCAGACTCTGATCAAGCGTAACACCGAGACTGCGAACAGTGGGAGAGAAAGGAATGTCAACGTCATTTATCAGAAGAGACTTCGGAAGAGAAGGATCATGGAGAAATTTAGTGGGACAGGCGAGTAGAAGTTCAGTCTTGTCGTCATTCAGTTGTAGTTTGTTGTGCGTCAACCAGGACTTCAGATCCGAGATACAGTCCTGCGTGCGTGTCACCAAGCCATGTATATTTGAAGGGAGCTTTTAAACTATTGTGGTTCATCACACTTAAATATATAGACTGTTTATCCTTGTGCATTTTTGTGATTTCAAAACTGACTTAGATGGTCCAAATGGTTCACTAAGCCTTTTCCTCCCTCACTGCAAAAAGCTGGTGGACAGAGTAAGAGAGTGAAAATGTTGACATTTATTTGTAGGTCAGTATGCAGAAAGGAGGGGGTGACAAAGAATTGGTCTGTACCTTTTTACGATTGTTCAGAGTATTTTCAGGTGTAGTTCAAACAGCGGTCCTCTGCAAAGAGCAGACTGTCAAGGACTGGCTGGCAGTGCCTCCACTTTTTGATGTGTGTGTGTGTGTGTGTGTGTGTGTGTGTGTGTGTGTGTGTGTGTGTGTGTTGTGTGTGTGTGTGTGTGTGTGTGTGTGTATGATGTGTATATATTTATTTGTCTCTTTTTTGTATTGTAGATTTTTTTTAGTGTCCCCCACCTTGATTTTGAAGGGCTGTATCACAGTAGACAAAACTGAAAGGAATATTAGCAATGCCATCTTCCTGTGATGAGGTCAGGTTGGCATAGAGATAGAGCTCTGATGTTGAAGTCTGACTGCATGGGATCCAGTCCTCCTCTTGAAAAAAGTTAAAGCAGCTGAGGAGAGGATATGGATACTGCCCTCATGATGCTGTTCCTAAGAAAAGTTGAAATCTTTTGCTACTTTATTTCGCTACAACCTGAAGTTTATGGAACAACCTTTTACCTTTTTATTTTACTGTGACAGAAACGACGTGCCCGCCTGCAGCAACATCCTCAGAACTTGCCGACCTGTCTGGCACAAGCTTGTCGTTCCCTTGTCATGGGGGTGGGCCTGGGGTTTTCAGGCATTGTCCTTGACCCTATGAAAGGGGCTCATGAAGATGGAGTGGAGGGCTTCTTCAAGGGGGTGGGCAAGGGTATCCTTGGACTGTTGACCAAGCCCACAGGAGGTGTGATTGATATGGTCAGCATGGCTTTTGATGGGCTTCGAAGGTGAGTGTGTGTGTGTGTGTGTGTGTGTGTGTGTGTGTGTGTGTGTGTGTGTGTTGTTTTGTTTCTTCAGTTGTGTTTTTTTTTTATTTGTTTTGTTGTTTTGTTAAATTTTCTTGTTGTTATCCATTTTCTGCATGCTGTTGTGTCAAAGCTTCAAACCTTCCACAACTGAGGTCACCACAGGAACAAGGAATGGTGGGCATATAATCTGGAACAGTTTTTCACTGTGCAGTGATGATGAAAATAGGGATGATAATGATGATACAATGACACTTCATTTTGTATCAAGACTGTGACAGATTGTACTTAGTTGCACTAAATATCCTGTTGTCAGCTAGGCCCAAGAGATTCAGATACATTTGTGTTGGGTCAGCAAATTTGAACAGTGCCCTCTATGAGAATATCCATAAAGCAGATGGCACTGGACCATTTGGTTCTAATCTTGCCAGCAAGCCCAGAGTACACCCAACTGTGGGTAGAAGCTGGTCAGGACTGAAAAATCTCAGTCATATTTTCAACTTATGGTTGTCCATGGGTTTTATTTGTTCGTTTAATGAAATTTTTGTGTTCATGTTTTTGCTTGTCATTCATTCATCATCATCATCAGGTGCCCTGCCGCATGGCGTTGGCGACCATGGACTTCCAACCATCTCTATCTCTTGTTGCACCCAGCATCTCCCCCACCCTCTTCATCCCCAGCCACTCTGCAAGTCCGTCCAGCATTCTCTCCCTGGGTCTACCTGGTGCTCTCTTTCCCTCCAGCTTTCCCGTTGTGACCAGGTGCTCCAAATCCCCTTTCCTCATAAAATGGCCTATAAATGTTGCTTGTCTTTTCCTAATCTTCCTTATCAGTGATCGACTTGTGTCTGCCTTGATCAAGACTGTCTCGTTTGTTTTCTTTGCTGTCCATGGTACTCTCAACATTCTTCTGAGAAACCACATCTCGGCTGCCTCAATCTTGCTCTGGCTTTGCTTGCTGACTGTCCACGTCTTGCATCCGTACAACAGTATTGGTTCTATATAACACTCAAGGACTCTCTTTCTGATGTTAATTGATAGGCATTTGTTGGTAAGAATGCTTGTCATCTTCTTGAATGCTGTTTTGGCTTGGCCGATTCTGCCAGCTATTTCCGATGTGCATCTGCCGTCTGATGAAATGACCGTTCCCAGGTATTTGAACTTATTAACCTGTGTCAAGGTTGTGCCATTTGCTGTTATTTTGCAGGAGGGGATTTCATGTTTTTTACTGATCACCATGACTTCAGTCTTCCTACTGTTTAGTTCCAACCCCTTACCTTTGCTTTCTGTTTCTAGTATATTCACAAGGTTTTGTAGGTCCCTTTCATTTTCTGCAATTAGCACGGTGTCATCTGCGTACCGAATGTTGTTTATCATTTTCCCTCCAATCTTTAATCCAGGGTCTTCTAGGTTTCTCGTGATGTTTTCGCTGTATAGTGAAAACAGATCTGGTGACAAAACACAACCCTGTCTGACTCCTCTTTTGATGTTTTGAAAAGAGCTTATATTGTTTTCTATTCTCATTGCAGCTGTTTGTTCCCAGTACATATTCCTGATTATTCGTAGATCTTTTCCATCGACATTGAGTCTCTCCAGTTGGTTGATCAATTCTTCATGTTGTACCCGATCGAAAGCCTTGGTATAGTCAACAAAGCATAAATACAAATCCATATTCATCTCAACTGACCTCTCTATGATAGTTCTTAGGATGTATATGGCATTAATAGTTCCTTTCCCCTCCACAAATACACACTGTTCTTCTGCTATTTCTCTTTTGATTCTATTCCTTGTCCTCATCATGATTATTCTTAACAGGAATTTTGTTACATGACTCATCAAACTGATTGTGCGATGGAGTTCGCATTCTATAGCCCCTGTCTTCTTTGGAAGTGCAATGAAAATTGATTTTGACATATCTTTGGGGATTTTTCCAGTGTCATAAATTTCATTTAGGAGGACTGTTATTTTTTCTATGCCAAATTCCTCCAGGGCTTCAATCATCTCTGTAGTAATGTTGTCTGGTCCTGGGGCTTTTCCTGGTTTCATCTTTTTCAATGCTGCTCTGACTTCATCTTTCATTATGGGTGGTCCTTCAAAGTTCTTTTTTATGATGTGTTCTTCGTTTCTGTCATCCTCAAAAAGGTCTTTAATGTACTCTCCCCATCTGTCTAATACCTTGTCTTTTTCCATGATAAGCGTGCCATTTTTTGATTTTAAGCAACCAGTTGATGTGCATGTATTTTTCCTGTGAACAATTTCTTCAATTCGTCTGTACATCCTTTTTGTGTCGTTCTTCTATCTCTTTGCATTTTGTGTTCAGCCAAGCTTCCTTAGCTTCATTGCACCTATACCTGATTTCTTTGTTTATCTTCCTGTATATCTCCTCGTTTCTCTTTGCCTCCCTCCTTTTCTCCATCAGGCCCAAAATTTCATTAGTGTCATTCACTATTAGTTTCAAATTGCTCAAGATGTCACTGTATTCCAGTAGTTCCTTTATAAGCTCTTCTACTGTCCAACTGTCTGATTGATTATTGACCCTATGTAGTCGTTTTATTTAGTATACATGTATGTCTAGTGCTTTGAAATGTTGTTGAATTTTTTTTTTTGCATCATTTTGATGCTTTGTTGCAGTATATGTATTCTTTGTGTGTAGTGTAGACTGTCCTAGGTGAGGGCTGGATGTAAAAAAATGTGTGCATGCTTGTTTCATATCCTCATGAAAACATTTTTGTTATTACAGACACTGTAATATTTAGCATACAACAGAGATAAATAAATGACAAACATCATAACTAGATCATCCATTAACCCTGCCAAAACACAGGTACTGTTCTGTACTGTTGTTGACAAAGCGGCTAGTAAGGACTTAACACCAGTTATATTCAGGGGAACCAATATCAAACAAACAAACATCATGCATTTACTTTGGAATCAGTTGTGACAGAATGCTGACCTTCAGAATGCTGACCTTCAGAAAACTTGCTGAAACCACTATGCTCAAACACATAAAAGGTCTGTCCATTGTTAAAGCAGTTGTGATCAAAGATATCAGAGGAAGCTATCTCTTCCAGCTGTACCAAGCTGTAATACTGAGTTTGATCGACTGTAGACTTGGCCTTAGAATGTTGTCACAAACCAGCCATTTAAAATAGACAGAATACAAAATAAAGCTGTGAGAGTAATGCTTGGAACTACAAAGGGGGCCTCCACAGACACTATTCAGTACCTACTTGACCTTCCCTCAACACAGTCAAGGCAAAAAGTAAAACAAATAAAGGCATATTTCAGGGCTTTGGAAAATCCTCTTCACAAGATAGTCAAAACGACAGAAGGCCTCTGATTCTAGCATGGAAAAGTCATGGATAGGATATGCAAAAAAATCCATTCAGCAAGATGCCAGCTGACAGAACTCAAAAACGACAAAAGGAAGGGGAGCATGTCTGAACTGTTTGAAAGGCCTGTACAAACAAGTCGTACCAAAAAATCTAGGAAGACAATGCTATCAATGGCCAAGAGATAAAAACTGATGCAGAAATCAAACTACTCATCAGACAAATAGGCTGCAGACCCAAAGATGGTAGGTACCATGTACACTGATATACACTATTGCTACTACTACCATTGTTATATTACTGTTGTTGTTCTTGTTGTTAGGGTTTTACCTGTATTTGTTTTACATGTGTCTGCCTTTGTCTCTAATGCTTTTGTGAAGTACTCAACCAGTTGACATATGGAAGATGTCGTTTTAATTCATTTTTATAACATCTTTGATATTGTATGTGTTATGGTGCATCGTTTATCATCATAGTGGTAGAGTTATTTGTGTTTTCCCCTTCTCTTGTTCATTTACTTCCTTTCTTCTTGTCTTTTGGTGTTTTTTTTCAATATGCTTATGTTATATACACAGAGTAGCAAGTATTAGCTGTAAGATAGGTCCAGTAGGACCTAAAATGTTCTGAAGTTTGAAGCTTCAGAACTGTGTCTCAGAATATTTGAAATTTTCAATACGTTTGTGATGCTAGTACTAAAAATGTTGTAGTAAAAAGAGTTTATTTCTCTTTGTCCTCTACATTCAGAGCCTTGTCTTTGATGCATGTAAGCACATCATTTTGGTTATTTGATCCACATTGTGTTGGCGTAACATTGTTAGACAAAATGCCTGCTATATCTTTGGTAGATAAATGTAATAATGATCAGCTTTTTTGTCAGTTGTGTCTGAGCTTTTTTTGAACCTTTAAGAGTGGAATTTTCTATGAAATTTTACCAATCATCTTTGTTGCTTTTGGTTTTTTTAATGTGTGCTAAGTGCATGCTGCACAAAGGACCTCAGTTTATTATTTCATCCAAAAGACTGGCACCCAGACCACTGATCAAAATTTGGTGGAGGGGAGAGTAAAAGTCCGTTTTCGGCCTGTTATCAAACATGGGACCTCTCACATCCAAGGTGGATGCTGTAGCCACTAGGACACCACTTTACTTGAATCCTTTGTCTGTTTCAGAGCTGTTGAAATGGAGGGAGGGGTGGCAGCCAAGCTTCGACTACCTAGGTTCATCAATCCAGACATTGTAAGTCTTTTTCTGAAGAAAGTCTTTGATTTTGATTTTAAAGCTTTGATTTGCACATGATTTTTCCATTATTGGTTCTGATCTGTTGTACCTGTTACAGCACATACATTTCTTTTATTATTGTGTGTGTGTTTGTTTACTTTGTTTATTCTAAGCAGTAATTACTTGGATGTGTATGCACCCTGTTTTCATTGTTTGGGCCACATTGTGCAGGAGTTATATTGTTACGCAGTCTGCATACTTTTTGAAAGCGGGTTACCCTGCCACAGAGGCAGTCATAGATGTTTTGGGGATGTGCATGCCAAGTTTTTTCATGTTTCTATAAGCCACCAATGACATGGCTTACAGGATTTTCTTTGTATTTGATGCTCTGTGTGTATTTACTCCCACTGATGTTCAGGCATTGGCAGGTCTGCACATGTGTTGACCTGGCAAATAGAAAATCTCCATCCTTTAACCCCAAGGGTTGTACTATATAGTGTAGTATACAAGTGATCCCGTGTGCTGAACAGTGCAAGTGCTGTGTGAAACAGATCCTAAACAGTTATGGTGGCCATTATTTGCACAGCTGCCCTTAAACTCTTTATTCTGCTAATTGAATTGAATTACAGTGTTGTGTTGTGTGTGTGTGTGTGTGTGGTGTGTGTGTGTGTGTGTGTGTGTGTGTGTGTGTGTGTGTGTGTGTGTGTGTGTGTGTGTGTGTGTGTGTGTATGTACATGTCTTTTTCTTTACTCCATTCCTTCACTACCTGTGGTGATTTTTTCTTTCAGTTCAGATGTGTTTCTAATTCATTTATAACCTCAAAAACAGTACATGATTACATAAACATTGTCTGCCCACAGTGGTAGCTATGTCTCCAAATCACACACCCAAATCAGTGGGATGAACACGACAAATAAACACAAAAGTGAACTGACAACTATCGACCATAGTTGATGGTGCTTGCTGGTTATTGGACAACCTTTAATTTTACCATTGTGTGCAGGGTTTGCGGCCCTATTCAGAGTACAAAGCATCAGGTCAGCGTTTGTTGCGAAGTTTGAAGAAGGGGGAGATAAGCACAGAGGATAGATACTGGGCCCATGCCCCTCTCAGTAGAGAGGAGAGAGCTGATATTCTTCTCATCACCAACAGGTACCTTTTGTGTGTGTGTGTGTGGTGTTAGGTGTGTGTGTATGTGTGTGTGTGTGGGGGGGGGGGGGGGGTAATCAGTGAAGAGAAAATCTGACATTTTCTTCATATCACCACCAAGTATCAATGAGAGAATGATCCTGTATTCCAGTGGTAAAGACAGTAACACAGTTTAACAATGCATGGTCGTTTTTCCATGTCTACTTGGCATTTACAGCAAAGCATTTACAACAAAAAGAGTGTCTTGTTACAGCCCCAAGAAATGGAAAGCAATATTGTCTTCCTTGCACAGATGCAAGCAAATGAAAAATACAGGCAGACAAAACAGACCTTTTACTCAACAGAATAAACTGGTTTAAAATACAGAACAAAACAGAAATCTTTGAGCAAGACAACACACACACACACAAAAAAAACCCAAGCAAATAAACAGAAACAAAACAGAAAGCTTTGAGGAAGACAACACACACACACACAAAAAAAAACCCAAAAAAACCAAGCAAATAAACAAAAACAAAACAGAAATCAAAAGGAAAATGAAGAAAGACTGTTGGTGGCAGTAGAGTGCAGTTCCGAAGACTGTATATTAGTTGTTAAGGTGATGTCTCAACATTTGTGTTCTGTTACCATTCTTTTACCCCTCTTGGGGTTGTTTTGGACACATAGGTCTTTAACATAAAAAGACCTAAATACTGGCACATCACCCTGCAAGGGTCTTCTGGATTGTATCTCTTAGCCACCAACAGTCTGTCTTCACTTTGTTTTTGATTTTATATAAGTCACTGCACTTTAGTTCAGTAGACACATATGCGTGTGTCATGATTGAAAAGAGAGGGGCTAGGCAGGGATGTGTTCTGTCGTCAGATTTGTGTTCACTTTACAGTGAAACCAATGCTCTATAATTTTCCATTGCTTTTATTCTTTCTCCCCATTTATAGCCGTGTGCGTGTGTGTGTGTGTGTGTGTGTGTGTGCTGCGTGCGTGTGTGTGCGTGCGTGCGTGTGTGTCTGTTTCAGCGCTTAGATTTGATTTTATCAAGATTTTGCGCTATATAAATATTGTAATTATTATTATTATTATTAAACCATCGTGAGAAACCTAGAAGAATGCCTTGGGGGAAAAATTATAAACAATCTTTGTTATGCAAATGACAACGTTCTAATTGCAGAAAACGAAAAAGATCTACAAAATCTCATGAATGTAATAGAAGTAGAAAGTAGAAATAAAGGGCTAGAGCTAAATAGTAAGAAGACTGAAAATCATGGTAATCAGTAAAAAACAAGAAATTCCCTTATGCAAAGTGACGGCAAATGGCGCCACTGTGAGACAAGTTTATCTTGGAACAGTCATCTCACCAGATGGCAGATACACATCAGAAATAGCTAACAGAATCGGCGGGCTAAAACAGCATTAGAGAAAATGAAAAGTGTTCTTATCAACAAATGCATATCAGTTAACATCAGGAGAGAGTTCTTGAGTGTTATGTATGGCTGCCGAAGCATGGACAATTGACACACAAAGTGAGAACAAGATTGAGTCAGCTCAAATGTGGTTTCTAAGAAGAATATTAAAAGTTCCATGGATAGCGAAGAAAACAAACAAGACAGTCTGAAAGAAGCAAACACAAAGAGAGCAATAATGAAGAAAATTAGGGGAAAAAAACAAGCACCATTTATAGGACATTTTGTGAGGCAAGAGAAAATAGAGCACCTAGTTACAACTGGAAAGCTGGAGGGAAAAAGAGCACCAGGTAGACCCAGGGAGAAAATATTAGTATTACATAGTGGATGAGGTTAGAAAGGGTAGGAGATATACTTGCTGCAATAAAAGATAGACTCATATAAAAGGCCATGATCATCAATGCATGCAACAGCACATGATGATGATGACATTGAATGTATGAGCAGACAGATAGTAAAATATGTAAATGAATGAATAGATAGGTTAATAGTTAAATCATTCAAGCGTAGCATTGTTCTCCAGACTTATGTGAAATAGTTGAAATCACAGCACATACACATTATCAGACTTTTTAGTGGAGCATGGAGAGTTCAAGCTGTTGGACTAGCTGACCACACTCCAGTATGTTGTTGCGCAGTCTGCGTCTTTGGTGGGCTTGCATGCTGGGTGTTGTCATGTTTCAATAAGACAGTGACATGACTACAGGCCCGTAAACATGTGTATTTGATATCCTGCATGCATATACATTCCGAGGAGGTTGAGACACTGGCAGGTCTGCGCGCATGTTGATCTGGGAGATCAGAAATTTCTCCAACCTTTACCCTTCAGTTAGAGGTGTCTAGGTGGATAGAACCCAGGACTTTCTGACTGGAAGTCTGACATTTACCAGCTTGACTACTGCATCTAGTGATGAAGTAAGTTTAAAAAGAGAAGCCCTGATGACTGATGGAATGTT
The DNA here is from genome assembly GCA_030674185.1 of Monoplex corrugatus. Lineage (NCBI taxonomy): Eukaryota > Metazoa > Mollusca > Gastropoda > Littorinimorpha > Ranellidae > Monoplex > Monoplex corrugatus. Next base: position 52,802,867 of record CM060311.1, on the reverse strand, counting down.
CAGCTGTATACTGTACATTGCAGGCATGTACTTCTGCTGGAACGGTGTCGTTTTTGGGGCAATTGGGATGTTGAATGGAGTATTGATATGGATTCCATTCTGGGTGTGCCTGCCATACATGACGGAAAACTCATCTTCAAGATCAAACAGGTCAGCCACTATTGATACTAGGATAATACAAACATTGTTTCCATTTTTTTGTTGTTGTTTTTAAATGAGATTCAGTCCACAAAAGATTGAAAAGCATGGCAACACCGAAAACAAGCAGGTAGAAAGTCTGATCATATCTTAAAAGCTTTGTAAGGGGTCCAGGGTGTTTTGGGGTGAGCAGAAGGAGAAAAAATATCCAAGAAAAAAGGTTATATGAAGAGATTAGTAGCATAAAAAGAAACACTATGCACTGATTGGCTCATCACATAATCTCACCAGATCCAAAGTTCAGGTCAGAATTCTACAAGATGAAGCCCAGTAATCACATGATACTATATTTTTTTCTGAATATCTCAATCACTTGTATGAACGTTTTGATCACAATAAGCCTTAGCTTACTGATCCCCTTTTCTTTGAGTAGTGCTTTTGTAATCATCTACATGATTCATACCTGAAAATGGAGTAACACAAAACGCCGTAAAGTCTATTGGTATATTCAAGTACATGTGGAAAATGCAGCCCACAAAGAAAAAAATCTGCGTAATGCAGTGCTGTCTTGCAGAACTATGTAGCAAAGAAACAGGCTGCTGTTCCAGTCTTGCAAAGTCTGCTCTAGGAAAGTGTAGGTTTTACAGCAGCAAGTTGGGACTCAGCAACAAAACACCTTTTAAGGAGCCTCAAAGGGTCATCAAGGACTGTGATTGTCTTTTTCTCCATGTAGTCATTGGAGACAATCAGTGCACATGTGACTGGTTTCATAAAAAATTGACTACCAGGTAGCAGCAAAGTTTTGAATCTTCCAATATTAGACAAATCAATGATTAAGAGAATGCCACAGTTAAGAAATCCACTACCGAGTTATTTATTTCATTTTATGCATTTGGGCAGGACGAGTCTGGGTTGAACCTGTTCACTGGAGGGGAACAAGAAGTCAGCAGTCCAGAGGCTGAAATTCTCATCTGGATCCAGCGACAGGTAGAACTGCTCATCTCCCAGCACTGCAATGAAGGTCATGCCAACCTTGTCATGACAACTCACCTGGACTCTAGTCCCTAACAGTGCTCATCTCTCATCATCATTTACCTGGATCTGAAATCATCACATATTGATGTGTTCTTATTGGCTTCAAAATGACCATTATATACATATATATGTATATGTTTTATCATAACTATGAATTTCGTGATTGTTGATGTGATGTACTCATCAATTTCTTTGTGTGAAGCAGTCTTGTCAACTTCACTGTGTCCCTCCTGCCCCCACTCCTTCTCCCAGCAAAAATGAACTATTTATTATTGTGAGAAACCAGAAATGATTCATCACGATATCACCATTACCACTAGAAAGATATTTATTCATTATTTTAATTTGAACCAGGAAACACCCACTTGCACGTTGATGTCATGAACAAACCATGAAGCAAAGACTTCACTTTACTCAAGATTAAAGGTGTAATTTTACCATGGAATAGCTTTTTTGCAAGTTTGAAAGAATTTTAGAGCAGTGGTTATGCATCTGTATGTTTTGCTCATCTTCATCTGATAAAGGCGAAGGAACATCCTTACACCATTTTCTTGTATGGAAAAGGCAGTGTGGTTTTGTAACGTCAGCATTTAGAAAATTGTTTGTATTTTAATCAATTGTACTTGGACCTTTTCATCATACATATTAGAGTCTACACTTTGAGTTTGAATGCATGTTACGGTAAACTTTTTTTTTTCACTTAGACTTTTTCATCATTGATGTCAGATAACTTAATTCGTGCTTATATGTGTGTGGATAATTATAGTTTGGCTTTGGGGTAATTCTGTTCCATTGTTTTTGGTGTTGCAAGATCTGTTCTCATCCTAACTATATTCCTTTTCAGCAGCTAGGTGTTGTGTACATTTTGCAATGATTGTAGCCCTGATATGGCTCTGCGCAGTCAGTGGGGCTTTAAACAACAATGATGATAATAATGACAATTCCAACAGCTGCAAGGTTTCCAGCATAATTCCAGTTTTGATATTCATGCAGAAGCATGAGACTGATCCCTCTCAGTTAACATCTACTTTATTTGTTGTGATTATCTTGTAAGTGTATTACTGACTTCTTTGGAGATACCTTGTACATTGCCGTGTCATTCTGTAATTCTATAATTGGAAATGTACATAGCAGAACCTAACCATGAGTACCATATATTATCATGTAACTTGAGTTTGTGCAATGTGTGGACTTCTCCTCTCTCTCTCTCTCTCTCTCTCTTCTCTCTCTCTCTCTCTCTCTTATATATATATATATATATATATATATATATATATATCCAGATTTTTTTTATTTGATTTACTGATGAGACATGATATTGACATTTTATTTAGGATGGTGTCTTAATTTGAATATGAGGTCATTCTGAAATAGTTGGACATAAACGCAGGTCATGTATGTTTTGCTGATTGAATACCCGCATCATTATGTTTATGATTTTCTTTTATTTTCCAACTCTTTTTATTTGCTTGTTTTGCGTTGCTGTTGTTATTCCATTTATGGGGAAATTATTCAGTAAGCATTGCCACTCTATGAAAAGCGAATACTTAACATGCATATTGTACTTAAAAGTCAGCTCTTATTTAGCAACCCAAAAGGGTAAATAAACAAATAAATAAAGATGAAACAGTCATGAAGACAGATGACTAGTTTTGACAAGAGCCACATAGACAACTTCAGATTTTGTGTGATTAACAATTACATTTGATGAAAGTCACATAAACAGATATCAGAATCATTAGGTCACACTTTATTTTTTAATCTCTGTTACTCTTAACTTACATTTGCTGTGAAATGTTGTCTTTTGTGCTGGTGGGGAAAGTGTATCACCTGATACAAACATTTGATATGAAACAACATGCTGGCATGGTTCTAAGCAGGCTTATGAAAGTGTTGCTAAGGAGACAGGTCACATGATAGAATGGAGGAAGCGGATCCTTTGTGCATGTGAAACCCCCCACATTTTATTCCCGTTATGGTCATGTGTCGCGTACAATAGTGTTACATTGTTAATTACTGTGCTAATAATAAATAATAGAATTTTCATTTATTTTCAGAGTTGTAGGTAGTTTATTTAAAAAATAAACCATGTTTTTCTCATGATATTGCTAATCATAGAAGAACCATTTAAACGCTTGTCCTTATTTTATCATCCAGACTTTACTAAATTGTGTTTATAATCCAGTAGACTGAAGTTGGATGATAAACGAGTTGAAGCTGTAAAACTAAAAGAAAAAAATTGGAACTTCCAATAACATGCGTAATCTGAAATATGATGGTTGGTTTTTAACCAGTAAGTAAAATGTGTTTCCAGTTTCACTTGCCACCCATGCCTAGATAATGGAGATTTTTGGTCATGTAAGCTTGAAAATAACCACATGTTCCAGAAAGATTTTAGCATTTGGTAATAATGAAGATCTGTGAACACTGAGATTTTTGTGAGTAAAAGTAAAAATGTGATTTATATGAGATTGATGACAGTTGTGCAAATGTAATTCATGTGAGATTAGTAGCATGTTTTCAATGCAAAGTCTTTCATTGTAAAAACAATTATTAATTTACATTGGAGGTTCTCATTGTTTAGTTGAAGCACTCAAAGTTTCTGTTTTGTTTTGGTTTTGGAGAATTATGGGATAAGAAATAGGTGTGTGATTAATTCACTCACTCTAGATGGTCATATTTTCAGTTAAGGGGATCCTTTTACAGAGGTGTGTGTGAATTTGCATCCATCATTACATTTATCTGTTCACTGGGAAAGAACACAAAGACTTAACTGCACACAGGCACATAATGGAGAAAATTAAAACTGAAATGCACACGTTTAGTGTGCAAGCCATGCATATGTTTTACCACTCAGTCAAGCTTTTGCACTGGTCTGTGGAGCTGATTGGGTGTTGAAGATAACACTGTTTGTATATTATGTATAATTCTGCATGTTATTAGTGTTCTACTTTGTAGAAAATTGATAATATAGTATCATTCATAGACATCACTTTGTGAGAGATGTAGGTTTTCAGCTGAGGTTTTCAGGAATGTACTGGCATGAATCAGAATATAAAAAAAGTATCTGCTACTTTTCTATCCCCCCTCTCAGGTTTTATTAACTTACCTCTGGAACTTGATATAATCATGCAGTTTGTGGTTACTATTTTGTGTTAAATTTGTGATAAGCTATACAGATTGCAGCAATAGACAGTGTCTGTCAGTTGGGGAAATTTGATAATGTTTGAAGAACCAAAGACATTAAAGAGCTGTTCTAAAAAAAATTGCGACACATTGTATAGTCAAGTTTAAAGTTTGCACACAGTTAATCAACCAAGTAAAAGTTTGCACACAGTTAGTCAACCAAGTAAAGTATACCTGTTATGTTAAATATGTTAATACCTGAAGCAGAAATGCACAAAAATAGAACCAGAATATGCATTTAATCAAACAAAATCAGACAAGCACACATTTTCTGTGTAGTTTTGTGCATTTCTGGTTCTATTTTCTTGAACACTGGCAGTCACTTTGATTTATATTTGTTAATTTTTGGTTCTACCTCCATGAAGCGCATCATGTTCATAAGTAGACCATCTATCTGAATGACTTGATGCCCTTGTCTTTGGTTTCCAGCTTTGATTGTCATTGACAATGCTCAGCATGTGTAGTGTGTATGTAGCATCAGTTTGATCAGTCCTGGTGGATTGCTTTTTAAAACAAGCAAGTCTGTTGGCGTTTTGATTTAACCATTTCACTCCCTCACCTTATCTTACCTACAGAAAGCTGATGGATATAGAGTGAGGGAATGAAAAAATTAAAAGGATCTGTCGGATATTATTATTTATGTTGCGTTTTTTTTGTTTAGTAGAAGTTGTTGACTCGCATTATTTTGATAACTTAAACCCTAATTCACAACTCAGTTTTGACCCGTTGATCTCCATTTGATGAGAAAAATGTTAATTGGTGTGTTTTTTAAATTCCCTGTGCGATAAATTGAATGGAGTGGTCAATGTCCTTAGATTATGTATTGATATGTGTACTTAATTTTCTTTTCCTTTTTTCCCTGTTGAAGTTTTTGTATGTTTTGAAGCGGTTATAGCCCTGATATGGCTCTGCGCAGTCGGCTGGGCTTCAAACAGTAACAATAACAATAACAATTGAACTTTTAAAGCAAAAATCTGTGTTGATTCATTGTTGCTTATCATATCCATGGAGAAAGGTGGCAGAATGGTTCATGCTGTTCACCTGCCGGTTACTGAACTTGAGGTTCCAGGGTTCATTTCAAATTGAGGCCTCGACTTTTCTCCTCCATTTGATGGGAAAAGTAATCAGAAAAGTGAACTGAACATCAAGTGCTTCAGAAGTGAAAAAAATAAAATAAAAAAAAATAAAAAAGAAAGGTGAGTCCAACCTGTGTGCCTTGTAGCCTGCTCACACTAAAAGATCCCATAGCAGTTGAAAATCATGAAGAGCAGAGCATTTGCCTGGCTGCCCTGCCATAAACTAGTGGAGAAATAGGTTTATTTCCCAGGTCCCTCCCCTTGAAGGCCTTTCTGAAGTCTTGGTTAAAAAACAAAGGAAAAGAAAAAAAGGGTGGTGCTGTACTGTGGTGACATGCTCTGAAAGGGGAAAGCAGCCCGAAATTCCATTGTGACAAAAGAAATGAATATAAATATATCAATATGAATATATTGGCACATTGACCGACTTAATGCATCTACTGTTGCTGATCTACATATATTGAAAACAACAGAAAATAGGATTTGAGAGACAGCAAAACAGTGAGTGAAAGAGAAAGTGAATGACAGAGGAGAGGGGAGTGAGAGAGAAAATATGTTGGAACAGTTGTGTGTTTGAGTGTGAGAGTGTGTGTGTGTGTGTGTGTGTGTGTGTGTGTGTGTGTGTGTGTGTGTGTGTGTGTGTGTGTGTGTGTGTGTGTGTGTGTGTGTGTGTGCATTGTTCTATTCCTATAAAGCAAAATGAGCATGCTTTTTTGACATGGAGTGCTATATAAATGAAATCGTTGTTACCATTATCCTTATTCTTATTCTTAGTATTCTTCTTAATGTTATTGTTATTATTATTATTTCATGATAACAAACCCTATCAATGTAAGAAAATCTTGCAGATTAATGATTATGGTACTGAATATGTAGTGAATTCGTGTTATTATAGAAAGAATACATGATTGTCTTTTTCAAGAGCATCAGTGTAAAATTGAGTAACATTTGTTTCGTCTCAGAGACTTCCAGTTGAACTCAGCTGTGTAGTGCTTGCAGGAATCAGCTTGGGCAATATTCAGTCATACTGCTTTGCCTATCTTTATATAGCCTCGGTGAGTTGATAAGTTTGTCAAGATGAGTATGGGTGCAGAATTTATCTGTTGATAAATTTAAACAGCCATGATTGTGGACAGAAAAAAACTTTTATATAACAAAAGTCTGTTTTAATGTACAGTAGTGAATGTCAGTTAAAGGGGGGCCTGTAGTCGAGTGGTTAGAGCGCTCGTCTCCGGTGCGGAAGGTCGGTGGTTCGAATCCGCTAAACGCTGGTTCGATTTTTCCGGCCTGAAAACTCCCTCTGTCCACCCAGCAGTGAATGGGTACCTGACTTCGGTCGGGGGAGGTTTAAAAAGGCGGCGAAAGGAGAGGGATGGGCTCCGCCTTTCATAATGCCGTGCCCTGGACACGGTGAATCTTTAACAGTTCACCGCCCCTACGGCCATATTGGCTATGGGACCTTTAACCTTTTTTAAGTGAATGTCATTGATCATAGGACTGTTAATTGATTGCATTATTTGACTGTTTATTGATGTGGTTGTTGTCTGATAAGGATGACCCCTCATTTTAATTTTTGTTTTATAAAAGGAGAAAAAATTACGGATTAAACATTGACATAGCACATGTTTCCTCATGCTGACACAAAAATTCTCCAAAGACTTCTTGACAGTTACCAGATTGGATCTGTTTGGCAGATATATACGGGTCAGCTTGAAATGATGTGTGAAGGTTTGCAGCTTCCAAATAATAACATCAGAAATAATGTCAACATGGTAATGTTTGAACTGGGGCCTGGTTGGTGATAGAGGTAGAGCTTTATGCCTTCCAGTCTGACTGCATGAATTTAAACCTGACCGAGGAAAAAGCTGTACACATATGGCCTGTGGTACACCCAGCTGTACACATATGGCCTGTTGTACACCCACCAGCCATCCAATCTTTTCACCCAAGTTCAGGGTTGGCATAGGTAAAGCAGCAAAGAAGAAGAGAAGAATGCTGGCTTCGTATTGCTGGCCCAGAAAAAGGTGAGGTCTCTTTCATCCCACTACCCTGTGACCCCAGGATTGTTGGGAAACCTTACTTTACCGTAGCAATCATAACCCATGTCAAAACAACAACAATTCAAGGTAAGTCATGAATTGTTGCTGTTTACCAAAGTATAGTTGTGTGTTGTTGTGGAAAAGAAAATATACGATTTTTATGTGACTTGTTATTCTAATGTTTTAAAGCCAGGCAAGAGGGTGAAAAATCTAACAAACAATTAACTTTCATTCAGTACACTTGGCTTAAAAGTATTTGATAAATCAGACTGTATTTGACATGAATGTTGTATGAGCTGTTGCCATGAAAATTGTGTTGCTGTTTTTTATCAGTTACCCGTACTGGAAACGGAGTTTTCTTGAATTGGAGCTTCTAACCTATTGTCACATGAGAATGTTATTGTTTGGAATGTGATCCATCTTAAGAGCTAGTGACTGGACATGTACTTTGCAACCTAAGCAGGCTACATTTGGCTGGCAGAAAGCTACGAGTACTAGCTGCAAATATCTGGTGGTGAGAGGGCAACATAGCGGTGCCTGGATGCAGTCTGTTTGACATTCTAAGTATAAAAATATAAACTATTTAAGTAGATGTACTGCTTTTTATTTCAGCTGATGTATTTTGCTTCACAAGTCTTGCAGGTGGGAACCAGGGGATGTGTGGATGTATCTCTAAAGTACTTTGTACAATGTTGTTTCTAGTCATAAGGTTCCTTTTTGTTTTGTTGTCATCAAGGTAACCCTTGCCAAAACTTTGTAATGAAAGTGACACTTTTGAAAAAAATGTCCAGTTGGTGTGTTATTATTTCATGATCCCGAGGAAAATATTCTCTATGCTAGACTATAAAATGTGTCCTTTCATTTCCTTTCTTTTTTAATTCATTCATTTGTTTATTTTTTTTACCTTGTCCATTTCAGTATCAAAACACATTAGCAGCCATCCAGTCTTTTCACTGTTAATGGTATTGTGTTGTTTTGTATTGCATTGTGTTGTATTATAACGTATTGCATCGTGTTGTATACAGTATATAGGTGGACCTAAAGAATGCTGCAGTGTACATGACTGAAAATCATGTGTGGAAGTTAAGTTTACATCTCAGGCTCTTTTTGCTCACAGTCATGATTTGTGCTGCACACAGTTTTGTTTCAGGTGCGTTTATTGTTTTGTTGTTATTTTTGTAGGGTTTTTCGTCACTGGATGTGTGAGAACTCTTTCAGCTAACCCTTTTCTTTCCCTTTTATTCCCTCATCCTGTTCACCAGCTTTGCAGGAATTCTGTATGAATATGTTGGAAGCTCTGCCTTCATCATGTTGGACAAATCTTGTTCTGTTAAAGTTCCAGTACATGTGGAGCCGCCAATTTGGAGGACATGAAGCTGATACAGCACTTGGAAGAGCTCTTTGGATCTTTTTCTGTTCCCATTCTCCTCGTAAATAGATGACTTTTACTTGATCAAAATTCAACATGCTTACCAGCCCATATGCTGATTTCTTTTGTTTTTGTTATTGTATTTCAGTGTTCAATAATTACAGCACTTTCTAATATTGTTTTATTTTCAGCATGGACTATGTTTTGTTATTTGAATTACATAAAGAAACAACTATCCAAGAGTTGTGTGTTAAAGAAGGATAACAAAGAGGTTCCCAGTTTCAGTTCCACAAAAATTGGATAGAAAGCATGTCTTTTATCAGAGCAGTAATGATTGATACTATGAAGATCTGTTTTTAATTGTTTTCCACTTTAATGTTCAGTTTTCTCAAGATTTTCTTGTGAGACTGTTCTTTTACATTATTACATATGTAACGCTTGCCGATTGTGGAGTAAATCTCGGGATCGTTATGTTATGTGCATATTTTGTCAGTTACCATAAAAAAGATGTAATAAGTATGACATCCAGAATTTGAAAATGTGAAATCATTTTATGGGATACATGTAGTCAGATGTGCTTTAAGGCTAGAACATTCTGGGTGAATATCATCTGCATGTTATACCATGTGTGTTGGCTGTGAAGTAACCAGATCATATTGGCTTTTAGTTTCAAGCATTGTTGACGTTGGTGAACAGATGCAGTCAAGATATCCCCAGCCCCAGTGGCATCATGACCCCCTCATGAACGTATAACCTTGAACCCCTGTATAGCTGTAAAGATGTGACTGTGATATGATCTTTGCTTGAAGATGGGAGGCAATCTGGCTAGCTGCTGTTGGAGATAGGGTGTGCCTGGTTATACCTTGCTGCTGTTGGAGACTGAATGATAATTAGTATGTGAAGGCGACTGTAACCCACAGATTGTGATAGAGTTGTAGACTGGATTGTAGTTGATGCTATATAATCTGTGGACTGTTGTAGCCAAGTCAGTGTGATCACTGATTTGTCTCCTGTGATCATAGCATGTGTATATTGAGTCACACGCTGGATTGTGATGGATTGTGGTGTTTTACCAGTTTTCTTGGAAGTTTAATGACTGGCTGTAATAAATATTTGTATTTTTCTTTGGATGTGTAATGTATACTGATAGCTTGACTTGTTCATTTGAAAATATTCCTGCATTTGAGATCTTAAGTCTAAAGTTGATGGACTGTGAACTGTGGGAGTAGGTTTGGTGAGATATTCATGAGTATGTCTAGAGAATATAGACATAAGTGTATATATCAGAACATTTCTCTGTATGATGTTTCTATTGTGACTAGGGTTGCTGTTTATTGTTTTTAACAACAGAGCTGTTTGCTTGATATTTTCTTGCCTTGTTAATTTTTACTTCTTGTTTCACAAACTTTTGTATGCATTCATTGTGGGTTAGTGCAGAATTTGATTTGTTTTACAAAGTATATGTACATCATAATTTTTATCTTACAAATTCTTTACATGCTGGAGCAATTTAGCATTCTTCATACAACAATACCAACATTTTTGCTTGATATGTGTAGTTTAATAGTGTAGCATTTACATTCGGTAGTCTGTGTGTTAAGACATTATTTTTTGTAGCGCCACCCTTATAAAGTTGGTGCAAGAGTAAGTGGGTTTTGTTTCATTTTGCTCCCAGTGAAATAAAAGTCAACCTTTTTTTGTTTGGTTTGGTATTTTATTCCATCTGAAAATTTCCATTTTAAAAGAGATATTCCGTATGTATGACATTGTGGTTTCTTTTGTTATTTTGTTTCTTTCCACGGCACAGTTCAAACCTTTTGGATAGAACACACACAGCCCCTGTTGGACATTTCTACACCACTGAGTGTTTATGAGTGTTTTATGTTCATCGTATTGCATACTAATGCAGCAGATGCTACATTAAGTTTGCATCAAGAAAGTGTTAGATCCACAGTTTGAAAGCAGAAAGTTTGTGTTAGATCCACAGTTTGAGAGCAGAAAGTTTGTGTTAGATCCACAGTTTGAGAGCAGAACGTTTGTGTTAGGTCTACAGTTTGAGAGCAGAAAGTTTGTGTTAAATTCATAGTTTGAGAGCAGAAAGTTTTTGTTAGATCCACGGTTTGAGAGCAGAAAGTTTGTGTTAGATCCACAGTTTGAGAGCAGAAAGTTTGTGTTAGATCTACAGGTAGAGAGAAGAAAGTTTGTGTTAAATTCAGTTTGAGAGCAGAAAGTTTGTGTTAGATCCACAGTTTGAGAGCAGAAAGTTTGTGTTAGATCCACAATTTGAAAGCAGAAAGTTTTGTGTTAGATCCACAGTTTGAGAGCAGAAAGTTTGTGTTAGATCCGGAATTTTTTCTCCCACATTTTTATTAAAGTGTTAGTCCACATTTTGAGAGTAGAAAGTTTTCTCCAACCATTTCTGTCATTGAATACTGGACATGGATTGCTTGGATGAGATGATAAGATCCCCTTTCCTGAATGTGCTTCAGCACAAAGTAAACTATCCAAGGCTTTTTAATTAATCCTTTTTTCACTTTTTGGCAACTAGAGTCAACAACAGGCAACTCCAGTTGATGTACAGTCAAAGATGTAATTTTGGGGTGGTTATTTTCTGCATGAGGATATGAGCAAGAATGATGGTGAAGTTTCAAAGTTATGACAGTATAGTAAAGCTAATCTGAGGCCTTCCAGTGTTTTTCTTCTATAAACAGCATGCAATTGTGCACTAGAGCAACATAAGAATAATGATGAAAGGATAAATAGATTAACTCTTTCATACTGGTTATGTCTGAGAAATGATCATTCTATTTTTCACAGGGCACTCCAAATGTAGGATAGTGTGTCGTGCTTGGAACCTGTTGGACATTAATCGCACAGAAGGGAATTGTTAACTGATCTGAAAATCTGTCGTGAGAATTTCTAAAACTAATTGAATGGAATTCTTATTTTACCTTTTTTAAAAAGTAAATCTGCCAGTTTTGGCACAGTGGCTTTTGTCAGATGTACGGGAGTGAGATCAGGGAGACCAAATAAACATGTACAGCAAAATCCAGGATACAAATAATGACAACATATGACAGTTACACATCTGTATAAGTTCTTCCCGTGTCTTCAGTTCAGATTTTTCTGTTTTGATTCAGATTAATATGCAAGGAGAATTCAGTTGTTAGGTGCATGATGTTTAACCGATGTTGCTTCCTTCAAGTCCAATAGTGAAGGGACACAACCTGCTTGATGTTGCAAAGTGTCCAGATGAGAATGGCTTCCTATCTTGATTAGTTCCTGAAGTTGTAATGTCACGTAATTTGAATAGAAACAGTACAAACAAATCGTTTTGTTCAGCCACGAAAATGATTAACACTCTTTCATCGGCTATTTTCAAGCTGTAGTAGTTTCAAATCAGTATCTTCAATGAAAAAAGAATTGATGTATTTGAATTTTGTTCTCACCTGAAAGCTTTAGCTGTGATACTAATTTACTCTTTTTTGTTGAGATATGTACATTTCATGTGTGTATTGATTCCTCCAGCATCCACTCTAGTTCCATCAAAGTCGTTCTGAACATTTTTGTTGTTGAATTTGATGTTTGGTTGAAGAATACAAGCATAGAAACAACATTGAGTTACATTCTACGCATGCAGTACCAAGACCTGCACTGTTTAATGCTCTTTAAAAGAAAAAATGTATTGTGTATGAGGGGCAAGGTGGAGTTTTGTTTCGTTTTCAGTTCTTTTCAGGCTTTTACATTTATATTTGTGGTCATGCTTATGTGTTTCTTTATTATATAGATTTGCGGTCACACTCATATTTTTTGTTTTCATTAGAAAGGTGTGCATATAATAATCGCTATCCCATCTTTTTCATTCGTCATTAAGTCATAATTCATATTTTTGTGTGAAGAGAAAAGTGTGACTCAAAATCTATGTATTTTAATGAAGCTCAGATTGAAATGCTGTATTTGCTGAATGAAATAGACTGTTGTAGAGAATTCATGCATAGCCAGTAGTAGTATATGTTGTGGAGGTGCGGTGCAATTCATTCCAGTGTTGGCCATGGATGTACTGTTGTTGGTTTTATTTTTTGTTTTTTTGGTGATGGTTTGGTAGTGTGTTTTAGCGGGGTGTTCAGTGTTACTAGCAGTTATGACGGATGAACACGTTAATCATTTGATAGGATTGTATGCAAGGGTGTCTTGCATGGTTGATGAAACAGCTGTTGGTTTTGCTGATGAAAAAAAAGTTTGAGAAAATTTTACATAATGTCAACATTTGTGATCGCTTATTCTAAACAGGTAACTTTGTGCATTTATGCCAGCAGACGACAGAATGTAATGTAGAGTTGGAAGAAAATATTCACTCCAGTTATTTGCACATTTGCTTCTGATTCTAATATTTTCCATGCAGACTGGAGTAGATTGATCAACTACCAAGCCATAACCAACCAAACGTATCTGTCAATTGTTTTCTGAACAGTGGAATAAAGTGACAAAAACATGACACTGACATAAAGTGGTTTCTTTATTTCACTTGGTGATTGCAGATAGGTCAGCAGAATTTCAGAGGTTCTACCCCATACTCCCATTCCAGGTATTCTGTGGGCTTTTTCTGTGGTGACTGCAGCGTTCTATTGCAAAACTTGTATTCTTTGTCATTATGAGGCGTGCACTGCTTTTTTTTATGAATATTTGGGAGCTCAGTTCTGCCTGCTCTGTTTCAGAATGGGCCTTGTTGCATGATTTCCAATGCCTCTGATTTTTTTCCAGGAACTAGTAGATTCTCCATACGAGATTTTTAAATAGAAAATATTGTCCCAGGAAAGTGTAACCCGTGTCTCTTTTGTTAGGATGACCTGTTGATATTCATGTGTACTTTTGTTTTGTTTTGATGCCAATCACTGGCTCTTTCATGGGTATATTCATTACCATATTCATCATTAAAGACATGATTAACAACTGAGCATTTTTTGTTATGTAACTTACATTTGGGGGCGAACAGGCTGGGATCGAGGAGTGTTGAGTGGTTTAAAGTAGACTTTTGCTTGAGGCTTTCTGAATGTTTCCATTTGTCTCTTTGATAAGCCTTTGACAAGCCTTTCAGATATGACGGTTGTGGCTGAAAGCATGATCTGTCTTTCTCCTGCTTTGGTTCCATGGTTGTGGCTGAAAGCATGATCTGTCTTTCTCCTGCTTTGGTTCCATGGTCGTTGCTGAAAGCATGATCTGTCTTTCTCCTGCTTTGGTTCCATGGTTGTTGCTGAAAGCATGATCTGTCTTTCTCCTGCTTTGGTTCCATGGTCGTTGCTAAAGATTTTTCTTTTCCCTGCTTTGGTTCCATGGTTGTTGCTGAAAGGATTATCTATCTTTTCTGCTTTGGTTCCATGGTTGTTGCTGAAAGGATTATCTATCTTCTTCTGCTTTGGTTCCAGGTTGTTGCTGTAAGGATTATCTTCTTTCTTCTGCTTGTGGTTCCAGGTTGTTGCTGAAGGATTATCTATCTTTCTTCTGCTGTGGTTCCATGGTTGTTGCTGAAAGGATTATCTATCTTTCTTCTGCTGTGGTTCCATGGTTGTTGCTGAAAGGATTATCTATCTTTCTTCTGCTGTGGTTCCATGGTTGTTGCTGAAAGGATTATCTATCTTTCTTCTGCTGTGTCCAGTTTTGCTGGAAAGGTTAATCTTATATTTTGTGTTCAGTTTGTGAAACATTATTTCTTTGCAGTGGTTCATGGTGTGTTGACGTGAAAGGTCTACACATCAAAGCTTTTAGTCAAAAATTGGTTGGCAAAAAATTGAAATGTTTGTTTTGCAGTAGGCTGTCGGTTTGATGGTGCCACTTTTTATGACGTGCATCAAAGTGTCCAAAAATACCAGTTGTCCTTCAGCGCCCCTGGACCCCTTTCAGTTTTTTTGACTTTTTCTAGGTTGCACCCTTGGATCTGTGATTGGTGAACTAGAGTGAGATGGTTGATGATTGGGGAACTAGAGTGAGATGGTTGATGATTGGTGAACTAGAGTGAGATGGTTGATGATTGGTGAACTAGAGTTAGATGGTTGATGATTGGTGAACTAGAGTGAGATGGTTGATGATTGGTGAACTAGAGTAGATGGTTGATGATTGGTGAACTAGAGTGAGATGGTTGATGATTGGTGAACTAGAGTGAGATGGTTGATGATTGGTGAACTAGAGTGAGATGGTTGATGATTGGTGAACTAGAGTGAGATGGTTGATGATTGGTGAACTAGAGTGAGATGGTTGATGATTGGTGAACTAGAGTGAGATGGTTGATGATTGGTGAACTAGAGTGAGATGGTTGATGATTGGTGAACTAGAGTGAGATGGTTGATGATTGGTGAACTATGAGTGAGATGGTTGATGATTGGTGAACTAGAGTGAGATGGTTGATGATTGGTGAACTAGAGTGAGATGGTTGATGATTGGTGAACTAGAGTGAGATGGTTGATGATTGGTGAACTAGAGTGAGATGGTTGATGATTGGGGAACTAGAGTGAGATGGTTGATGATTGGGGAACTAAGTGAGATGGTTGATGATTGGTGAACTAGAGTGAGATGGTTGATGATTGGTGAACTAGAGTGAGATGGTTGATGATTGGTGAACTAGAGTGAGATGGTTGATGATTGGTGAACTAGAGTGAGATGGTTGATGATTGGTGAACTAGAGTGAGATGGTTGATGATTGGTGAACTAGAGTCAGATGGTTGATGATTGGTGAACTAGAGTGAGATGGTTGATGATTGGTGAACTAGAGTGAGATGGTTGATGATTGGTGAACTAGAGTTAGATGGTTGATGATTGGTGAACTAGAGTGAGATGGTTGATGATTGGTGAACTAGAGTGAGATGGTTGATGATTGGCGAACTAGAGTGAGATGGTTGATGATTGGGAACTAGAGTGAGATGGTTGATGATTGGGAACAGAGTGAGATGGTTGATGATTAGTGAACTAGAGTCAGATGGTTGATGATTGGTGAACAAGTAATGTGAGATTGGAACAGGGATGGTTGATGATTGGTGAACTAGAGTGAGATGGTATGATGTGAATGAGTAGTGGTGAATGTGAACTAGAGTGAGATGGTTGATGATTGGTGAACTAGAGTTAGATGGTTGATGATTGGTGAACTAGAGTGAGATGGTTGATGATTGGGTGAACTAGAGTAGATGGTTGATGATTGGTGAACTAGAGTCAGATGGTTGATGATTGAGGTGAACTAGAGTAGATGGTTGATGATTGGTGAACTAGAGTGAGATGGTTGATGATGGTGAACTAGAGTTAGATGGTTGATGATTGGTGAACAGTAGAGGTTGAGATGAAGAGTTGAGGTTGATGATTGGTGAACTAGAGTTAGATGGTTGATGATTGGTGAACAAGAGTCAGATGGTTGATGATGGTGAACTAGAGTTAGATGGTTGATGATTGGTGAACTAGAGTTAGATGGTTGATGTTGGTGTACAAGAGTCAGATTGGTATAATGGATTGGTGAACTAGAGTTTAGATGGTTGATGATTGGTGAACTAGAGTCTAGATTGTTGATGATTGGTGAACAAGAGTCAGAAGATTGTTGTAACTAGAGTCAGATTGTTGATGATTGGTGAACTAGAGTCAGATGTTGATGATTGGTGAACTAGAGTCAGATGGTTGATACTAGAGTCAGATGTTGATTGAATAGTGGTGAAGTTTTAAGTCAGATGGTTGATTACTAGAGTTAGATGGTTTGATTGGTGAAGTAGAGTGAGATGGTTGATGATTGGTGAACTAGAGTTAGATGGTTGATGATTGGTGAACTAGAGTCAGATGGTTGATACTAGAGAGTGAGATGGTTGATGATTGGTGAAGTAGAGTTAGATGGTTGATGATTGGTGAAGTAGAGTTAGATGGTTGATGATTGGTGAACTAGAGTTAGATGGTTGATGATTGGTGAACAAGAGTTAGATGGTTGATGATTGATGAACTAGAGTTAGATGGTTGATGATTGGTGAACTAGAGTCAGATGGTTGATCTAGAGTTAGATGGTTGATGATTGGTGAACTATCGTTGGGTGGTTGATGATCGTTTTATTTCATATTTTGTTTCGTGAAAGCGTCATCAGTATATCTGTATGAACTTTGATGGAATGAGAACGTGTGTAGAAAATGCTTTTATTTCAAACTTTTCCATGTACGAATTGGCTAAAATTGGCTCTGGTAGGCGAGAGTGATGATCCTGTGGCTGCTGTTTGTTTTTGTCTTGTTGTTAAGTACTGGTATTTAAAGAAGGTGTTATTAAGCATCAGGTTCAGAAGGTCTCTTATTTTGTTCAGTGTTCGTGTTGTTGTTCTCCATTTGTATGATGTATCATTTTCATAATCATATATATATGAGGCTTAGTCAGCAGCGTTGGGAGCTTCCGACTGTTAACTGTCGAGACTATAGCAGGGGAAAAAGATTCGGTATCTTTGTGAGCTGGCGTCTGGGCAGGTTGCCCAATGGAAAGGTGAAGGCCCAGAGTAAGACAAGAGAGGGGTCTTCCATTCTCTCTTGGGCCAGTAGCTGGGCTGGACTTTGTTGGTGCGTGGTGTGTGGCTATGTCCTGGGATTTGTCGTCTCCCCACCTTGCCATTTATTTTGTAAACAAGATAACTGATGACTGGGTCTGAGTGGGTCACACAGCACATGGACAGCCCCCCTTTGCTTGATGAAATGGCTGTCGTGTGGCGTTGGGAGGTGACTGTCCAGAGAGTGGTGAGGCAGCCTTTGATACCATTGATCATGGTATTCTCCTTTCTAGACTTCATCATACTTTTGGCATCTCTGACATTGCTCTGTCTTGGTTCACTTCATACCTATCAAACAGAAAACAAACCGTTCTCATCAATGGCACTTACTCTCAACCTGCATACCTGACCTGTGGTGTTCCACAAGGATCTGTCCTTGGCCCTGTTCTTTTCACTCTTTACACCTCCCCCCTGTCCACCATCACCAACTCCCATTCTATAAAACACCACTTCTATGCTGATGACACCCAACTTCAAGACAGTGACTCACCTGATAATATACAGCGCCTGTTGACTCGCACCACTGAGTGTTACTCGGACATTAAGAACTGGATGACACACAATAGACTTCAGCTTAATGACGACAAAACAGAAGCTATCCTCATTGGCACCCGTCAGAAACTTTCTCAGCTGCCTCCTCTTTCTCTCCCATTATGTAACACATCAGTCCCAATTTCTGATTCAGCTAAAAACCTTGGTGTCTGCATTGACTCTACCCTCTCCATGAACAACTTTGTTTCTCAAACAGCCAGATCCTGCTACTATCATCTCCATCGTATAAAGCTGATCAGGAAGTATCTCTCTGTCGAAACAACTGCAAAACTCGTTCTCTCCTTCATAATGTCTCGCATTGACTATTGCAATTCACTCCTGTCTGGTCTTCCTGCCTCCACCATTCACATCCTACAGCGCATTCAAAACAATGCTGCACGCCTTGTACTCAAAAAGAAAAAAGCTGACCACATATCTCCTCTCCTGGCACGACTTCACTGGCTCCCTGTATCAAAGCGCATACAGTACAAACTAGATACCATGTGCTACAAAAGCCTCAATAACGCAGCCCCCGATTACCTGTCAAGCCTACTTGAGATCTATGTTCCCTCACGTACCCTCCGCTCTGCCTCTGATCCTCTGACTCTTCGCTTTCCACGCACTAAGCTCAATACCTATGGTCCACGAGCCTTCTCTGTTTCTGGTCCACTCTCCTGGAACAAACTTCCTCTCTCAGTCCGTCAGCAACCTACTTTTGTCTCCTTCAAGTCCGCTCTCAAAACTCACCTTTTCTCTCCTGCATAAAATCCTAACCTCACTCAACCCTCCCCTCTGCAGCCTGTCTCCGCTCGGAGGGAATCACATGGTTATAATATATAATTGTATGCTATGCTCTCTATAATTTTCCATTGCTTTTATTCTTGCTTTTATTGCTTTTATTCTTTCTCCCCATTTATAGCCATGCGTGTGTGTGTGTGTGTGTGTGTGTGTGTGTGTGTGTGTGTGTGTCCGTATGTGTGTGTGTGCGGGCGTGCGTGCCTGCGTGTGTGTCTGCTTCAGCGCTTAGATTTGATTTTATCAAGATTTTGCGCTATATAAATATTGTAATTATTATTATTATTGGAGCTCTGGGCCCCATCCAGCACCCTTGGGTGTTTCTTGTTAACTTTGAGGCTTAGTCTTATGACTCAAGACAAACAAAGCCTAGAAATTTGGCGAGTCAGTCATTTGTATCAAAGTTTGTTGTTGTTTTTTTAAGGGTCATCGCACTCAGGGAGGTTACCTTCGTGCTCACCTCCCCCCCCATTTTCTACGCCTTCTTAATGGCCACAGAAGCTGGCACAGTTTTTATAATACAATGATGATGATGTCGATGAGGATGATAATCCTGATGCTAAGGAGTTCCACCTAGGATTGAGACTGCGTGACAGGGCTGTACTCTACGCTTACAATCATAATATATCCTGGCGATAATCAGGCCAGAGAGATACAGACACTTGCGGTGCTGGTCAGAAGATTCGAGCAGCACCCACGATGACGCATCCGTGAAATGGCTGAGACTCGACTGTGTGGTCTGTCTTGCCAATGAGCCTACAGCACGCCCAACTCTGGGTAGGAGCCGGTTGGAGCCGAAAAATCCCACAATGATTTTTGAAGGGACTGATGCGGAATTGGAACACACAACCTTCCAGTCGGTAGTCTGTTGCGCTAACCACTACACCACGGCGACTGGTTATCTGTATCAAAGTTGAATCGTCCTGATCCGCCCTACTATTGTGAACTCTTATCGATCCAGTTCCATCTATATTGATCCAGTTCCATCATACAGCACGCTGTGACTTACCATTGTTCCCGTCCCCACCCTTAGGAAGATGAAGACCCCCACCCCCAAATTCTTTCCCTGAAAGAAAAAGAAAAAAATCCCACCCAAAGCAGGTAAACAAGTTTGCTATGTTTTATAGTCTGTTCACAAAAGGTCCTGCCAAACTTGCGTGTGACTTAATTTTCAGCTGAATCTATGGCGTAGATTTGACCAAAGATCTACCAGTTTAAGGAGGGACTATTTGCCCTTACCACCACCCCTCCTCCAAAACAACAACAGCAACAAATAGGTAGGCCCTAAACATCCATCCATAAATGACCACGGCATCATTGCAGAGAACACGCATAACCTAAATGTTGACCTGCACACATTGAGACACCTCCGCCTGGTGGATAAAAAATGGATTTTTTCAGTCTCTCAGATCTAAATGTGTACAGACCAGCCAGTGCTAAAAAGCGATTTCGTGTGTAGAATATTAAATATCAAATCTGCATAAAAAAAATCACTTATGTCAGTGGCTGGCTTATGGAAACGTGAAAAAATGGCTTTAGCTAATATTACTTTCTGCTGGTAGAAAGTAAAGTATCACTGTCATTATCATTGTCTTCCTGGTTATAGTGTATGTCGGCTGTTTAAAACGGGGGGAGGGGGGACCTTTTCCCAAATGAGAATCACAGATATGACGCACTACAAATGTATCACAGCCAATTGCAATCATTGTATTTTAACCAAATCATCATCATCATCATCATCATCATCATCATCATCATCAGGTGCCTTGCCGCATGGCGTTGGCGATCATGGATTTCCATCTGTCTCTTATCTCTTGTTGCCTCAAGCATCTCCTCCACCCTCTTTGTCTTCAGCCACTCTGCAAGTCCGTCTAGTATCTTCTCCTTGGGTCTACCTGGCGCTCTCTTTCCCTCCAGCTTTGGCGTTGTGACCAGGTGCTCCAATTCCCCTTTCCTCAAAAAATGGCCTAGAAACGCTGCTTGTCCTTTCCCACTCTTCCTCATGAATGATCTTCTTGTGTCTACCTCCATCAAAACTGTCTCGTTTGTCTTCTTTGCTGTCCATGGAACTCTCAACATTCTTAGAAACCACATCTTGGCTGCCTCAATCTTGTTCTGGCTTTGCTTGTTGACTGTCCACGCCTCACAACCACATAACAGTATTGGTTTTACATAACATTGAAGAACTCTCTTCCTGGTGTTAATTGATAGGCATTAATTTTGTTGGTAAGAATGCATTTCATCATCTTGAATGCTGTTTTGGCTTTGCTGATTCTGCTGGCTATTTCTGATATGCATCTGCCGTCTGGTGAAATGATCGTTCCCAGGTATTTAAACTTATCAGCCTGTCTCAAGGTTGTGCCGTTTGCTGTTATTTTGCATGAGGGGATTTCATGTTTTTTACTGATCATCATGACTTCAGTCTTCCTGCTGTTTAGTTCCAACCCCTTACCTTTGCTTTCTATTTCTATTATATTCACAAAGTTTTGTAGGTCCCTTTCAATTTCTGCAATTAGCACGGTGTCATCTGTGTATCGAATGTTGTTTATCATTTTTCCTCCAACCTTTAATCCAGGGTCTTCCTCTAGGTTTCTCGTGATGTTTTCGCTGTAAAGTAAAAACAGATCTGGTAACCAAATAAATACCAAATGTTCAGCAAAACAGTGGGCACACGTACGGCCAAGACTGGTCCATGTTAAGATCGCAGGCAATTGAAATAACAAACAATCACTGTATGGTCCACTGATTTTCAACGTTAAACATTGGAACATATGGCCAAACCATGAAGGGAAATTGCTGACCACGGTGTAAAAGTCTTTATGAGCGGCCAACAAGTCTGTGTTATGCAGTGTGACAAGTGGTACAGATGTGTATTATTTAACGCAGGGTTTGAAATGTACAGACCATAATACAGAGCAATAAGGAGCTCTTTACTTTATATTGGCTTCAGCTTATGCATTTCCAATTACTCATATAGCGGGATGTACGTCCCAACCCCTTCTCCCTTTGTTCTTCCACGTTTTTATATTTAAATATTGAGTGAATCCAACATACCTAGAACCAGAAGAATAACAACACGAACAATAGAAACTGAAGAATGCGAACACTAACAATAAACAGACCCCAAACTAACTACCATCTACAACTTGCACATCCTTATAACTTCATTAACATGATGATTCCATTTCTTACCCACTGGACGAGGCGGCAGGGAAGTTTTTAATCCCGTTTTTATTATCCATTGTTTGGTGTCTGTGATCTGTATGTGACCGTGCGTTCGCGCTTGACAAAGGCTAGTTGGCCGAAAATTTGCGCTTGTTTTGTTTTGTTTTGTTGGATACGCGCTTATATTGGTTTTCTTGTTCTTCTGGTTCCTGTTTACTTGGGCGCGGGCAGTCACACTCGTTTTGGATGATGATTTTGTTGAAGACGGCTGGAAATGCTATCTATAGCTGAACGTCCGATCCATGAAGCTCACTGCTCCCTGTTAACAACAGTCTGCCCATCGCTTCTCGTTACTTAGAGCCACAAAGACCAATTAGAGAGCAGGAGAGAGCAAATCAATAGGGACCAGACAACACTGCTGCCATTTCCCCAGATAAGACCAGCACCCACATCCTCAGGGTTGGGAGCTTTCTGCAGTCAGCAATGACATAATGGGCCAATTTATTGGATACTACCAGGGCCCTGGGGACCAATCCATTCACTTTGCTTCAGCCCGCTTCCTCCTGGCGCATTAATCAGCCAGGGTGGGTGGCAGGAGGTGAAAATCAGCATGTGAATGGCTTGACCTACCTCTGTTTCATTGCTGCTACTGCCATCAGCACTATGCTCAGATTGTTCTGAAACATTTGCCCGACTATGCTATGAAAGTGTAGTTCCCTGTGTTATTTAGGTTTGAAACTGTAATGAATTGTGCAGTACAAGAAAAGAAAAGGAAAACGACCAAGGTCAACGTGGAGCTTTACTGACAACCGCCTTCTGTCATAGGTCTACTTAGAAAAGAATGGAAAGCAGTAAGATCCCCCTTCAAAAAGCTGCTGCAAGAGTTGAAAGGTCTCTACCTCCTCCTCCTCTACTCGACTCGCTTACTGCTTTTGCCCTATTTTAAATCTTGGAAAGCTCTAGTGCAAATTGATGACAATGTAACTGAAATCCACTCACAAACAGCGCAAAAAGATTGCTGAAATGTCTTCAGTCCCTGTCCCGAAAAGCAATGGCAGTGACACTGAAGTATGCATGAATCCTGTGAAGAGATCAATTAAAACACAGTCACAAAATAGTCATCAACTTGTGATGAAACGTGTGGGTTATTCATTCAACTTCTATGTAAGGTCATGTTGGTATCATCAGAAACATGGGCAGATGTACTGAACATCGTCACCCCTTTTATCCCACTGCTAAATGACGTAACTATGTGTGTGTTTGTGTGTGTGTGTGTGTGTGTTGTGTGTGATGTTTCTTTATTATACTACGCTAACTACAAATATCAAAATGGGCATTGCCTTATTGGTTATAACTAATCATAGTCGTCCGTAGCAAAGCAAACATACACTCGGCACGTTGTGAAATTCAAATCGCAGAAGACATGAGAATTGTACATATTCATTCACACACACACGCGCGCCCCCACACACACACACACACACACACACACACACACACACACACACACACACACACACACACACACACACACACGAGCACTGACAGCACATGAAAAAATATTCAATCTCGGCCTGTCCACAAGTGTGCGGACAAATCAATACACGTAATTATGGGGAGATTTCCCAGAGGCGTTCCAGCCACTCTCAATCACAAATTTCTACCCTGTGATTCTATTTTCCATGCTCTGACATGATGTAATTTAGAAAGAGACAAGAAGCGCAAAGAGAAAGCAAAGATGGTCAAAGCCACACTGACAGTCATCCATTCTCTGACAACAACAGTGATCATCATCACCCTCAGTCTTTGTTCCAGGTAGATCATAACACATCAGTCAAGCTCTTCCAGCCTGACGGTCTTGATCAAGCCAGGATAGTTCATAGCAGCATTGAAATGAGAAACAGAAACATTAACCGTCTGGCAACAGGAAATCAGTCCTGGAATTTTTCCTCGATTTTTTAACTGAAAAATGGAGACATTGCAACAAAGAATGAAGAACCAAACCAAACCGTCTAACTTCAGCCCTTCCATCTGACCACTCTGCAATTCTCTGTTCTCTTGACATTTCTCCTCCTTCCCGTACCACGCGCACAGTGACTCGACGCAATCTCAAATCTATCGACCTCTCCACATTTTCATCTGATGCCTCCCGTCTCCTTTCTGAAAAGTCACATAACCTTGCCGATGAATTCTATACTACTCTCCACCATCTTCTGGACACTCATGCTCCAGCCACAACCCGTCTTTTACCTGACCGCCCCCCTACCCCCTGGCTCACTCATGAGATTGCCTGTGCAAAACGTGCCCGCCGCAGAGCAGAGCGCCGCTGGCGCAAATCCAAACTCACTGTACACAGGCAACTTTTCCAAGCCTCTAAAACAAAAGTATCCACCCTCATTGCATCTGCAAAAACAAGCTATTTCCAAACCAAAATCCTGAATGCCTCTTCTTCAAAAGAACTCTTTACAACCATGAATCATCTCCTTGGCACACGAAAAGACTTACCTCTCCCAACAAAACATACAAATGAAGAACTCCCATCTGTATTCTCCAAGTATTTCACCACCAAAATACAAACTCTTCGTGACAGGCTTGACAGGACACCCTGTCAACCATGCCCACCTGACCCTTCCTTCTCTGGCACACCTCTCACTACTTTTACCCCAGTCTCACAAGAAGAAATTTTCAACACAATCAGATCCATGTCGTTCAAAACCTGCGAACTGGATCCTCTTCCAGGTTCTCTCTACTCCGATTGTCTCCCTACTCTCCTCCCATTCATCACTGACATCATCAACACTTCTTTTCAAACTGGAACTGTCCCAGATTCTTTCAAGTCTGCTATTGTTCACCCTCTCCTCAAGAAACACAATTTAGACCCAAATGAACTGAAAAATTACAGGCCTATCTCTAATCTCTCTTTCTTGTCAAAACTCCTTGAAAAGGTCGTCCTCAACCAGCTGAACTCTCACCTGTCTGCCAACAATCTCCTCAATCCTTTCCAGTCAGCCTACCGCCAGTGCCATAGCACTGAAACTGCCCTACTACACATTCTCAACAATCTCCTCCTTGCAACTGATACTGGCAAAGTCTCTCTCCTCACACTCCTTGATCTGTCTGCAGCCTTCGATACCATTGACCATGGTATTCTCCTTTCTAGACTTCTTCATACTTTTGGCATCTCTGACATTGCTCTCTCCTTTTTCACTTCGTATTTATCAAACAGAAAACAAACTGTTCTCATCAATGGCACTTACTCTCAACCTGCATACCTGACCTGTGGTGTTCCACAAGGATCTGTCCTTGGCCCTGTTCTTTTCACTCTTTATACCTCCCCCCTGTCCACCATCATCAACTCCCACTCTATAAAACACCACTTCTATGCTGATGACACCCAACTTCAAGACAGTGACTCACCTGATAATATACAGCGCCTGTTGACTCGCACCACTGAGTGTTACTCGGACATTAAGAACTGGATGACACAAAATAGACTTCAGCTTAATGACGACAAGACAGAAGCTATCCTCATTGGCACCCGTCAGAAACTTTCCCAGCTGCCTCCTCTTTCTCTCCCATTATGTAACACATCAGTCCCAATTTCTGATTCAGCTAAAAACCTTGGTGTCTGCATTGACTCTACCCTTCCATGAACAACTTTGTTTCTCAAACAGCCAGATCTTGCTACTATCATCTCCATCGTATAAGCCTGATCAGGAAGTATCTCTCTGTCGAAACAACTGCAAAACTCGTTCTCTCCTTCATAATGTCTCGCATTGACTATTGCAATTCACTCCTGTCTGGTCTTCCTGCCTCCACCATTCACATCCTACAGCGCATTCAAAATAATGCTGTACGCCTTGTACTCAAAAAGAAACAAGCTGACCACATATCTCCTCTCCTGGCACAACTTCACTGGCTCCCTGTATCAAAGCGCATACAGTACAAACTAGACACCATGTGCTACAAAAGCCTCAATAACGCAGCCCCCGATTACCTGTCAAGCCTACTTGAGATCTATGTTCCCTCACGTACCCTCCGCTCTGCCTCCGATCCTCTGACTTTTCGCTTTCCACGCACTAAGCTCAATACCTATGGTCCACGAGCCTTCTCTGTTTCTGGTCCACTCTCCTGGAACAAACTTCCTCTCTCAGTCCGTCAGCAACCTACTTTTGCCTCCTTCAAGTCCGCTCTCAAAACTCACCTTTTCTCCTCTGCATAAAATCCGAACCTCACTCAACCCCCCTCTGCAGCCTGTCTCCGCTCGGAGGGGAATCACTTTGTTTTAATATATAATTGTATATGATGTGCTCTCTGTGGTTTTCCATTGGTTTTTATTCTTGCTTTTATTGCTTTTATTCTTTTCTCCCATTTGTGGCCATGCATGTGTGTGTGTGTGTGTGTGTGTGTGTGTGTGTGTGTGTGTGTGTGTGGTTGCGTGCGTGCGTGTGTGCGTGCGTGTGTGCGTGCGTGTGTGCGTGTGTGTCTTTTCGGCGCTTGGATTTGATTTTGTCGAGATTTGCGCTATATAAATATTGTAATTATTATGTATGCATGTGCGTACGTATGTATGTATATGTATGTATAACGCTTAGATTTATGTATGTATGTATGTATGCATGTATACGCTCAGCTTAGATTTATGTATGTAAGTATGTAAGCATGTATGTATGCATGTATACGCTCATATGTATGTAGTATGTATGCATGTATACGCTCAGCGCTTAGATTTGATTTTATCAAGATTTTGCGCTATATAAATAAAATTTATTATTATTATTATTATTATTATTAAACCAGAAAAATGCGGAAATGTTCCAACATTCCTCCTTCTTGCTGTTTATACCCTTTCTGCATTCCAGTTTACGATACTGATAATGGGGAACTTTTTGGTCTTGCCTGGCTTTCGACCAGTCGCTCTCCTTGTTTGTCCCCTGGTTCCGCAAGAAACAAAGGGACCTCCAATCATTGAGGGTGGACTCCTTTCAGGCTCAGAGCCTGCACTTGCTTGAAAAACACGAAAATAGAATCAGAACGCCTATTTAATACAACAAGACAAGACAGGTGCAACTTTTCGGCCAACTGGCCTTTGTCAAGCGTGAATGTACGATCACAAACAGACACCAAATATAAAATTGTGAGAAAAAGACTGAAACTTACCTGCTGCTTGGTCCAGTTGGAGAAAGGGACCCTCAGAGGCAAGCACCATTCTGTCGATCCTGTCTCCAAGAGTCATGATGACTAAGGCCTCGTGGTGTCATGGTCTGTTAGAGTATGCTCTATTTGCCCAACTCCGCTGTCTTCAGTACTCATAAGTTTCGTCAAGGTTACCTGCCCTTAGCTTTCTGCCCGAAGATGCCCTGGAAGCACAGCCCGCGGGGTGGGTGAGGGGTTGTTCACTGGGGATCCCGCCCAAGGATGTACATTTTTGTCTGGCCTCTACCCCGACCTGCCAGGAGCCGTACAGCTGAGGCATGCTCATACATGCGTTGATTAGATAGGCTATATATTCTTGGACCCCCAAGTTCTAATTGTTTAATATATTTCCTCTCTCCACTCTCTCTCTCTCTCTCTCTCCCTCTGTCTCTTGCACAACACACACACACACACACACACACACACACACACACACACACACACACACACACACACACACACACACAACACACACACACACACACGAGCATGTACTCCCGAACAGATGGAAAACTCCCAAACAGATAAAATACAGCCCAGCCAGAATCGTGAACCCTTCACAGATTATAATCATCCATCAACCCCTTACCCTCACGGCCCA
>CM060311.1:52767691-52770191 GCA_030674185.1 Monoplex corrugatus | reverse complement strand
ATGCTTGATTGATTATACCAAGGCTTTCGATCGGGTAAGACATGAAGAATTGATCAGCCAACTGGAGAGACTCAATGTTGATGGAAGAGATCTACGAATAATCAGAAATATGTACTGGGAACAAACAGCTGCAATGAGAATAGAAAACAATATAAGCTCTTTCCAAAATATCAAAAGAGGAGTCAGACAGGGTTGTGTTTTGTCACCAGATCTGTTTTCACTTTACAGCAAAAACATCATGAGAAACCTAGAAGAAGACCCTGGACTAAAGGTTGGAGGAAAAATGATAAACAACATTCGATACGCAGATGACACTGTGCTAATTGCAGAAATTGAAAGGGATCTACAAAACCTTGTGAATATACTAGAAACAGAAAGCAAAGGTAAGGGGTTGGAACTAAACAGCAGGAAGACTGAAGTCATGGTGATCAGTAAAAATCATGAAATCTCCTCCTGCAAAATAACAGGAAATGGCACAACCTTGACACAGGTTGATAAGTTTAAATACCTGAGAACGATCATTTCATCAGACGGCAGATGCACATCAGAAATAGCCAGCAAAATCGGCCAAGCCAAAACAGCATTCAAGAAGATGAAAGCATTCTTACCTATAATTAACACCAGGAAGAGAGTTCTTGAATGTTATATAGAACCAATACTGTTGTACGGATGTGAGGCGTGGACAGTCAACAAGCAAAGCCAGAGCAAGATTGAGGCAGCCGAGATGTTGTTTCTAAGAAGAATGTTGAGATTTCCATGGACAGCAAAGAAAACAAACGAGACAGTCTTGATGGAGGCAGACACAAGTAGATCATTCATAAGGAAGATTAGGAAAAGATAGGCAACATTTATAGGCCATTTTATGAGGAAAGGGGATTTGGAGCACCTGATCACAACGGGAAAGGTGGAGGGAAAGAGAGCACCAGGTAGACCCAGGGAGAAAATACTAGACGGACTTGCAGAGTGGCTGAACACAAAGAGGGTGGAGGAGATGCTTGAGCAAGACAGATGGAAGTCCATGATCGCTAACGCCATGCGGCAGGGCACCTGAGGATGATGATGAGTGTCCTTAGTTACGTTTAAATTTGTATTCAGGTTTGTTTCTTTTTAAATCCCCTGTGCGATAAATTAGATGGAGTGGTCAATGCCAGGGACATTTCCTTAGATTATGTACGCAAATGCATTGATTCTTAATTTTCTTTTTCCTTTTTTTTTTCCTTGATGAAGTATAGTGTGTTTTGAATCGTTTATAGCCCTGATATGGCTCTACCCAGTCGGCTGGGCTTTAAACAAAAAATGACAATATTAATGAAAAAAAAAAAAGCATCCAGCCCGCTTCACCCTGTCTAGGTACTGAACCATTTTCGGGTTGTTGAAGGTTAAGCAGCAAGCTAACAGTGGGACCCACCATCAAGAAGCTGCCTCGAGAACAATGAGATCTGAGTGTGACAAGGCGATCTCAGTCACAAATAAAGTTTGTTGTAAATTGTTAAACTTTCTTTCAGTTTCACTTGTGCGAGTTCGATTTTCGTATGGGTCAAGGGAGGCGACTCTCACACTTGTCTCGAGTTGCTGGATCTATTAGGAGATAGCCGCCTTTGTTTTTCTTCTTTTTTTTTGTTTTTGTTTTTTGATGATTTAATCATTGTCAAATGAGAGAGAGAGAGAGAATAATTGCCAAGAACCGCATTGTTAAGTAAAGTAAATGTGGATATACTGCTGCAGCCCCAAGAGAAGGAAATGATCGTTGAATTACTGAAAAAGAAAGAAACAAACAATATCAACATGGAGCTCCACTATGAACACCCCCCCCCCCCCTCCCAACCTGCCATGTTTGGAAAGCAGTGGAGAGGAGTGGGATCTGTTTTCGAAAACCTGGCCTGAACGTCATAGCGGAGAGGTCTGTACCATCTCACTCCCCTAAGGTTGTGAGACTATCTTTGCCTTTTTCATATAGAGATCTCTACCATCTCACTCCCCTAATGTTGTAAGACTCTTTGTCTTTTTCATATAGAGATCTCTACCATCTCACTCCCCTAATGTTGTAAGACTCTTTGTCTTTTTCATATAGAGATCTCTACCATCTCACTCCCCTAATGTTGTAAGACTCTTTGTCTTTTTCATATAGAGATCTCTACCTTCTCACTCCCCTAATGTTGTAAGACTCTTTGTCTTTTTCATATAGAGATCTCTACCATCTCACTCCCCTAATGTTGTAAGACTCTTTGTCTTTTTCATATAGAGATCTCTACCATCTCACTCCCCTAATGTTGTAAGACTCTTTGTCTTTTTCATATAGAGATCTCTACCATCTCACTCCCCTAATGTTGTAAGACTCTTTGTCTTTTTCATATAGAGATCTCTACCATCTCACTCCCCTAATGTTGTAAGACTCATATAGAGATCTCTACCATCTCACTCCCCTAATGTTGTAAGACTCTTTGTCTTTTTCATATAGAGATCTCTACCATCTCACTCCCCTAATGTTGTAAGACTCTTT
>CM060311.1:52742691-52762691 GCA_030674185.1 Monoplex corrugatus | reverse complement strand
ATTGATATTGTGCGGGCCTCTGGCTAGGTCTACTTGTTTTGATAAAGTTTCCAAGTGCCCATGTAACGTACCTAAATAAAATTGTTATCTACAGACATAATTTTACAACCAAAATGCACGTTGCTGGCCTTTTTCATGCAAATAAGGACAAACAAATCTTTTCAAAATGATCCGCTTTTCTCTGAAATCTGTAACAGATTTGGTATAGAGATATTCATAAGCAGTTGGGACATGTTTTGATGACCGTGACCCATGAAATAGGTCATGCTCATTTACGGATATATAAACATATACTCGCCACTCCTTGCAAACCAAACTTTTGACACATTTAAAAAAAAAACCCCATTAATGAATGGCTGAGAAAACTTTGCAAAACATTTTGTTTACACCACACACATACACACACACACACACACACACACACACACACACACACACACACACACACACCACACACGCACACACACACACACACACACACACACACGTACACGCACACACATACACACACACACACTACGCACGCACGCACACACGCATATACACACACATAAACACCAATACCCACACACATAAACACACACGCACGCATACACACATACTCTAGTTGATACAAAACATTCACAAAACTACTTTTTTTTGCTAAGGGAGATAAAAAACGGTTCAGTTATGAGGGACAGTAATAAGGATGATATTGGGATTAGATGCACTTCACTTTTTATCATCAGTCATATTTTGTGCCAAATGAATATTTATTTTTGGAAATCATTTCTCACCGCTCTCTCTCTCTCTCTCCTCTCTCTCTCTCTCTCTCTGTCTCCTCCCTCTCTCTCTCGTGATATGTATGCATGTGTGTTTGTATCTGCGAGTGCTCATGCGTGCAGGTGCGTGCGTGCGTGATTTCAAGTGTGTATGGGTGCCTGAGGGTGTGTGCGTGTGTGTTTGCTCTTTCATATAAAAAGACAAAAGGAAGAAAAGTCATGAGAAGGAAGAGAAGAGAGAGAGAGAGAGAGAGAGAGAGAGAGAGAGAGAGAGAGAACAACAACAACAACAACAACAACAACAACAACCAAGAAATCTGTTGAAAACTTTCCCGTCACCACCAGAGACAAAAAGGAAGCTTGCACAGTGGAGTGCACCCACAACAGCCCAAATCAAAGACAACAACACGACAAGAGAAGCAGAAACCCCACAGCAGATAGGCCACTCCACTCGTCTGAGAATCAAGACAGCTTCAAACACCTGCCAGGCAGAGAGTGGTATGAAGTGCCATCAAGAAGCAGACCTCCAAGAGACAAAGACACTTTAGCGTGTGATCAGCAACCTTTGACTTTCAGTACCAGAACGTAGAAGTCGTTACAAGTCTCCATGTCAGTCAACCCGCATTTTGTGGTTTCCATGTCAACCAGACCAGATGCATCGAGCATTCCAGCGGCTGAATGCCGTTATTAACGTGGCGGTTGTAACGTGACCAAGTAAATCCTCTGTCTGTCTTTACCCACCATCCTGTTCCCCGTCCATACCCTAACACACACGCACACACACACACACACACACACACACACACACACACACACACACACACACACACACACACACACACACACACACACACACACACACACACACACACATACACATACAAGCACACACATCATACACTCTCTGTCGCAAACAGCTTTCTTTTTTGAACGAAAATACATTTACACTGGGTGTCTCCTGTTTCGTAAACACAACAGCTGAATGTATTCAACAAGGACCCATTCAACCAACCAACCAACCAAACACACACACACACACACACACACACACCACACACACACACACACACACACACACACACACACACACACACACACACACACACATATATATATATATATATGTGCGCGCACAAGCACACACACACACAGAGACACACACACACAGACACACACACACACATACACACACACACACACACACACACACACACACACACAACACACACACACACACACGCACACACACACCACACGCACACGCACGCACAGCACACGCACACGCACACGCACACGCACAAGCACACTTGTTTGTTGTTGATATCTATTTTTCTTAATTTTGGGGTTGGGGGTAATTTGTATGTGTATATATGTTGGATCAGTATCTTATAAACCGTGTTGGTTTTCTTACATTAGAGTATATGGAAATGGAGGTGTTTGGGATCTTGGCAAGATTT
The DNA here is from genome assembly GCA_030674185.1 of Monoplex corrugatus. Lineage (NCBI taxonomy): Eukaryota > Metazoa > Mollusca > Gastropoda > Littorinimorpha > Ranellidae > Monoplex > Monoplex corrugatus. The sequence goes on along the minus strand of CM060311.1, from coordinate 52,760,473 downwards.
GTCAGCCCCCAAAAATTGAACCTGAAGTCCTGAACACTGACAAGACAAAAAATTTATTTCAATACATCCATGACCTTCACCCTTTCCTCCGCCCCCTCCACCCACACCTCCCAAATATAAAAAAGAAAAACAAAGAAAGAAGAAGACATTAGAAATGACAAATCAGTGGAAACATCGACACAGATTTCTCCCTTTTATTAATTTCTTTATTTAATTCATCTAGTTATTTGTCTATTTATCTTTTTATTTATTAGTCTGATTTTCATAATTTTTTGAACAAGGCAACCTGGTGACAGAGATGTAGGCAAAGCATGATTACATTTGGGTAGTGTGGAGTGGATGACGTTCAGCAGAAGAGGAACTGGCGGAAGGTGAGTCCAGGGCCGCAAGACCCCTTCTCATATGGCGCTTGTGGAGTAGATGTAGATGTGCCTCCAGGGTAGGTGTGTCCTACGTGGGGATCCATACCTGGCGATGAGGGACCACTATGTCTACTAAACCGTCGGATGGATGGGAGACTAGCATAACCTGCAACATATGTGTGTTACATGAAAAATATTGTAAAATGAAAATGACTTTAAGCGAATAGATGATGAGTATAATTCATAACCAAATATTCAAAACTTATAGTTCGGCTATTGGAGCTTGTGCAAGAGAGATTCATCGCACTCGGACAATTCCATATGCACTACACCCAACTCTTTTTTGTTGTGTATCTCTGTGTGTGTGTGTGTATGTATATATATTTTTTCATTTTTTAGGATCATCGCACTCAGGGGGGTTACCTTTGTGCTCACCTATTTTTTTCTGTTTTTTTTTTTCCTGTCCCATTTTCTACGCCACCTTAATGGCCACAGAAGCTGGGACAGTTTTTATAATGCACTGATGATGATGTCGATGAGGATGATAATCATGATGCTATGGAGTTCCATCTAGGATTGAGACTGCGTGACAGGGCTGTAATATCATAATATATTCTGGCGTCAACCAGGCCCGAGGATACAGACACCTGCACTGCAGGTCAGAAGATTTGAGCAATATCCTCAATGACGCATCTCTGAAGTGGATGAGACTCGACAGTGCGTCCCAGTTTTCCCAACAAGCCCATAACAGGCCAAACTCTGGGTAGGAGCCGGTTAGAACCGAAAAATCCGACAATGATTTTTGAAGGGACTGATGGGGAATCGAACCCACAACCTTCCAGTCGGTAGTCCGTTGCACTACACCCAACTCTGCCAGTAATCATCAGCAGACTCCCTGAGCCTGTGCAAAACTCCAGGCGCTGGCAAGGTCTTGAAATGGCGAGAGCGAAGAGGAACACTAAGCTGACACCGTCAGAATGATGAAATGATGGAAACATTAAGATAGGCAACGAGCAGGCCTGTTTTAAACGTCACGGGCTGGGACTGAACTCAAGTTACACATCCCGAGTCCACGGCTCTATCATGTACTGTAAACATAAATCAATATCGCGCCAGTCGCCGTGGTTTAGTGGTTAGCGCAACGGACTACCGACCGGAAAGTTGTAGGTTCGAATCCCGATCAGTCGCTTCAAAAATCATTGTAGATTTTTCGGCTCCAACCTGCTATGGGCTCGTTGGGAAGACTGGGACCACACAGTCGAATCTCATCCACTTCTTGGATGCGTCATTCAGGGTGTTGCTCAAATCTTATGACCAACATTACAGGATATATTATGATAGTAAGCGTAAAGTACAGCCCTGTCACACAGTCTTAATTATAGATGGAACTCCATAGCGTTATGATTATCATCCTCATCGTCATCATCATCACTGCAATGTTAAAATTGTGCCACTTTAATTTGGCGTAGAAAATGTCACACATATCACACACACACACACACACACACACACACACACACACCCCACACACACACACACACACACACACACACACACACACACACACACACACACACACAAATAAATGGGGGGGGGGGGTGAACTCAAAGGAAATCTTCATAAGTGTGATGATAAAAAAAATCTAACACTATGCTGACACCGTCGGAATGATGAAATGATGGAAACATTAAGATAAGCAGCGAGCAGACCTGTTCTTCCTTTCTTTTTTTATTTTATTTTGTCTTGAAAGTCCACAATCACATAAAAGACCAGTGATCTCTGCAGTCCAGTACATACACAATGAACCTGCCTAAATCATCTACCAAATTAAACTGAAACCACCATACCCAGGTGTTAAGAGACTTACTTATGCATAGAGCTATAATGCTCATGTCAGAAAGGTGGACAACAGGAAGATCGTGGAACTTCAATTATTCAACAACCGTCTTACTCTCAGTCAGCCATCTCCGCCCTACTGGAATGCCGGGCCTCTTTCACTAGAAATGGTGTCCCGTCCTATAAGAAAATCTCAACAGCTTGACTAGCTCAGTTGAGATAGCCGTGGACTCAAGGTCTAACGTCTTGAGTTCGAGTCCATTCTGCAACACAAAAAAATAGCTTACTTATTGCCTGTGTTAGTGCCAATCATTCTACTGGTGTCAATTTAGTGTCCCATAGGTTCCCTGGAAGAACTTGATACCACCAGAAAACAGACATCAACAAGAGACGACTAAAATACATTGGCCATGTGTCACGCAACAAGAACACGGACCTCATGGCAATTATCTTTCAAGGAAAAACAGTGGCAAAATCGAAGAAAGACAGACCTCCAATCTCATACATCGAGAACATAACCAACATCAGTGGCCTAAATATTCAAGAAATTGTCCACAAAAGAGGGAGATGATGGTGTCCGGGTGTGCAGCGGCTAATACCGAACCTGGTAACGCCGACAGGTAAGACAGGTGAGATAGGTTCCCCACCCCACCCCTCCCCCACTTCCCAGTTTTAAAAAAAAGACCTAGCCATGCATAACGTTTTACGCAATCTCACGGGATCTGCCAAATAATTACCGGCAGATTCAGATGGAGCACAAACTGAACAGTCTGTATGCGACGAAAACGTCTTGAACAGATTCCAGAACCCTTGTGTTAAAAATCCTCTCTTCCGACTGTGGTTCGTGTTCTCTTTTCTTGCTTCGTTTTCCATTGCTTCTTCCTTTCTATTGTTTGGTCTTGAAAATTTCCAAGATATTTTTTGTACATCAGTTCTCTGTTTCCCTATTCCATTGAATCTGCAGCATGCAGACTATGCAGAACCACGTAGACTATGCAGCGCCAAAACAACTTGCATACACGCAGTCGAGAACCATGAATATGCTTGAGGTAGGTGTCATCATGTTGAACACAGCACAACCACCCACCCACCCATTGGCGGAGTCCACAAACGGCATTGTTCCAAAAGGGAGAAATTGACAACATCGGTACGGGTCTCTCTAATCTTATCATGGTTCTATACCATCCATCTTGCCCCAGCCCTGTCCTAACGACAATGGCGAATTGATCCATATCACATCACCCTGTGAACACGGCCACCAACTCAGTCGGTACTAAAGTCTACATCAGACAGAATACACACACATACAACTGTTGGCTCTCAAAAGGTAAATATCAAACAGAATACACACACATACAACTGTTGGCTCTCAAATGGTAAATATCAAACAGAATACACACACATACAACTGTTGGCTCTCAAATGGTAAATATCAAACAGAATACAAAAACAGCCGTTGGATCTGATGCTCGATATACGTGTACATCAAACAGACTACAGGAACAGGTAGGTGTAAGCTGGTCTCTGATGATGCAAGCCTATTATCAACCCTTTCACTCCCTCACCCTAACAGAAAGCTGGTGTATGGAGTAAGGGAACAAAAGGTGAAAAACTGCTAGCAGTGTGATTAAGTCTGACAGTATACGTCAGAAATGAATACAGATACGAGGTCTACGTGTGATCTATGATGTTACGTCAACATGAACACGGAGTTAATGGAGATAATCGTGTATCACAATGGTTACAACATGGCAATCTTTGTCTTCAAAACTCAATTTACAGAAAAGACGGGCGGGAAACAGAGACAAACAGAATGCAAATACGAGAATAGGAAGTGTCTTCCTGTTTAAGGCTGTGTGCCTCATCAATAGGGGGACATGGAGGATGGAGTGCAGTAGTCAGTGAACAAACCACAGTGACGAGCATGACCGATGTTTTATTAGGAAAATATCCCACGAAATGGCAACCTGATCATTGTAGGGTGATGGTTGTATGGCATTAAACTCGGTTTAAAAAAAAGTATCCCATAATCATGTGGTGGGTAAGTTGGCGCAGTTCCTGATTTCTCCTGATGAAGGATTTCGTTGTTCTTTCATCTTGCATAAAGGTATGACTAATTTGGTTCATCCATTGCCTTCTTGTGTTAAATGTCCAGTGGTCTTTTGCTGGTGCTGAGTTTCACAAACAGTAGCTGCACGTATCCTAATGTCCTTGCTTTGCACGCTCGTCAGTGTTTCTGTTCAATCGCTTGCCGCATTTTTATATTTAATTAACCTAGAGGGAGCGAGAGACAGAGATAAAAACAGAGAGTTGGGTGGAGGAAACACGTGTATAATCTCTGGTGTCATAACAAGCATATTAGAAAAGCTATAGAACACATAACCATAGTCCTAGTTTTGCATAGAACACGTTACAAATATGCAGATATTCAGGAAGAACAGCAAAGACCAATGACAATGTCTCCAATCATGAGGTAAAGGACAAGACAAAACAAATGAACCAACCACCAAAAGTACAACCACAACGACAGAAGTCAGGGATACATCAGGCAAAAACACCACACATGGAGCAGTCCCAGATACCCAGTCCCATTATTCAAAGGGTTCAATCAGATTGTACTTTTCTCTCCAGTACACCACAGGCATAGAAAGGAAGACAGACAGCTAACTCTGTCACACCACACACACAGAAAGGAAGACAGACAGCTAACTCTGTCACACCACAGACACAGAAAGGAAGACAGACAGCTAACTCTGTCACACCACAGACACAGAAAGGAAGACAGACAACTAACTCTGTCACACCACAGACACAGAAAGGAAGACAGACAGCTAACTCTGTCACACCACAGACACAGAAAGGAAGACAGACAGCTAACTCTGTCACACCACAGACACAGAAAGGAATACAGACAACTAACTCTGTCACACCACAGACATAGAAAGGAAGACAGACAGCTAACTCTGTCACATCACAGAATAGAAAGGAAGACAGACAACTAACTCTGTCACACCACAGACATAGAAAGGAAGACAGACAACTAACTCTGTCACACCACAGACATAGAAAGGAAGACAGACAGCTAACTCTGTCACATCACAGAATAGAAAGGAAGACAGACAACTAACTCTGTCACACCACAGACATAGAAAGGAAGACAGACAACTAACTCTGTCACACCACAGACATAGAAAGGAAGACAGACAGCTAACTCTGTCACACCACAGACACAGAAAGGAAGACAGACAGCTAACTCTGTCACACCACAGACACAGAAAGGAATACAGACAACTAACTCTGTCACACCACAGACATAGAAAGGAAGACAGACAGCTAACTCTGTCACATCACAGAATAGAAAGGAAGACAGACAACTAACTCTGTCACACCACAGAATAGAAAGGAAGACAGACAACTAACTCTGTCACACCACAGACATAGAAAGGAAGACAGACAACTAACTCTGTCACACCACAGACATAGAAAGAAAGACAGACAACTAACTCTGTCACACCACAGACACAGAAAGGAAGACAGACAGCTAACTCTGTCACACCACAGACACAGAAAGGAAGACAGACAACTAACTCTGTCACACCACAGAATAGAAAGGAAGACAGACAGCTAACTCTGTCACACCACAGACATAGAAAGGAAGACAGACAGCTAACTCTCTAATTCGTCTCAATGTTTTTTAAATGTATAAAGGTGTTAATACGGATAAGACGATAGAAAGAGGTGTTGTATGGACATGCACTTCTCGCACGTAACAGAGAACACGTTACGAATTAGCTGTCCCTGGCCAAATTCTGTAGAAAACAATCCACTTCCCAGAGGCGACGTGCTCTCCCCATTGAGAATTTTATATTGGTCTCCATTGTGAGAGACACGATTTTAATACAAATATGTAGGGGGTCGATGCGGAGGCCAACACATGCCATGGGTTCAATGAGTAATCAGTTTACGGTACTATTTATATCCATCAGGAGTTTTCAACGTGCTTTGACTCACCGCAGGCAAGATCGCAATGGCGATCAATACACAGGTACAAATTCCCACGGGAATGACAAAAGCTGTTTGTCATCGCTTTACTTTATTATTTCTACAGGAACTTGCGCTCAACTTCACGAAGACTATGAAAACATTGACAACAGCTTTGCCAACAAAAGTGTACATTTCATTTTTGCAATGGTGCAAGACAGTGACAAACCACACATCAATATCAAACCAGGCAGTTCGTTCTGGGCTATTTTCCTTTCCATGGAAATGATGCTAATCACGACAATGAGTGCCCAACAGCCAGGACACAAAAGGACTGAGGACTGCTTCAATGAACACATCTAGATGGAAGACAATGGACAGGAACGGACGGAAAAAAGCAAGGCCGGGGTGAGGAGGAATGTGAGGAGTGAGAGGAGTGAAAGATAAAAAGAGAGATAAGGAGAGAGAGAGAGAGAGGGGGGGGGAGAGGGAGAGAGAGAGAGACAGAGACAGAGGGGGGAGGACAGACAGACAGACTGATAGAGAGAGAGAGAGACAGAGAGAGAGAGAGATAGACAGACTGATGTATATATATATATATATATATATATATATATATATATATAGAGAGAGAGAGAGAGAGAGAGAGAGAGACAGAGACAGAGAGACAGAGAGAGAGAGAGAGAGAGAGAGAGAGAGAGAGAGAGTAAAAATCAATGTGTAAACCAACCAGACAGCCAGCAGCTGAAGCAGCCAGCTTGCAAACATCAGTGGAGGCAGCAGCAGGAGACAGCAGGGAAGAGAGAGTGTGGTGAGAAAGAAAGGAAGAAAGGCAGGAGACAAGAGGGACGGCAATGTACGAAAGGCACAGAGACAGTGCAAGGAAGAAGGCCCGAAAGACAAGAAAGGAAGGAAGGAGAGAGAGATAGGGAGGGGGGGGGGAGCGGCCCGTCCTGTCTGCCAGCGATCTATATGGAGGGGGAACTAAGGGTGGTCACGACCACACCCCTCATACAACAGTGGAGCGGCAGCCTGGACATTGCTACGCTGTTTGTTCACCGCCATAAGTCACTTCTTTCTGCTGTAAAGGTAAGATATAACTTTCACCTCATTGCTAATTGTCTTTCTTATTTTAATCTCCAATTTGACAAAAGGAGACTACTTTATATAGCTCGGATGTGTGTGTGTGTGTGTGTGTGTGTGTGTGTGTGTGTGTGTGTGTGTGTGTGTGTGTGTTTTGGTGTGTGTGTGTGTGTGTTGTGTGTGTGTGTGTGTGTGTGTGTGTGTGTGCGCGTGCATGTATTTACGTCTATCTGTCTATGAACAAAAATGTGGATACGTTTTTCTTAGTTCTTTATGGATGGATCTTTGCCAAGTTTTGATCAAAGCTGAGGACAGTTGACAACATACGAAAGCGCAAATTTAGAAGGTGAGACACCAAGGTCAACTTCACATGAATAAAAAAAAACAACTCCCTAAAACTAGCACTTTTAAGAAAGATATGTGAACAGCAATTTTGACAATCATTGAAACTGTGGTGACAATCTACCTTTGTACTTTTATTTCAACTGCAGCTACTTCATAGGACTAGTCACAGTGACCTCGACAAGATCAAAATCTGGATTTTCTCGTGGGAAGTAAACACTTTATTCAGATTTTTTCTGTCGTTTTTGATTGAACAAATTTGATCTTTCATTGTACATGATTAACAACCAAAATCGACTTCAACGAAAATGGTCAAGCCATATAAATAAATTCCTTTTATATTTTTGTGGTCCGTGATGACATTTGTGTGAACACGGTAGCAACATCATCATTGTAGACTGAAATAATCACAGTCAGTTTTATTAGTTTGGTGGTGTCTTGAATCAGACTCGGAACTTGCCTCAATTTCAAGGTTACAATAACACGATCATTGTAATATAATTATGTTCTATGTCACTGCGCCCATACTCAACCGATTGTGACCAAAACAAGTGCGACTGCCCGAGTTCAAGCAAACAGGAAAACCAGAAAAACACGAAAATAGAATCAGAACGCATATTTAATATCTTGTCTTGTCTGGTTGTATTAAATACGCGTTCTGATTCTATTTTCGCGTTTTTCTGGTTCCTACTGTGACCATATTAAGTTCACTTAATCAAACAATTTCAAATATAAAGGGATGTTTTGATTCACTTTGATTGATATTCAAGGCACTTTGCTTATCCATGACTGCAGTGTCAGAAACGAGAATTATCAGAAAATCAGAAAATCTTTTTATGTAAGCTTCAACACAAAAGTTGCTTAATGTAATCATATCTAATTTTCTTTTTCATTGTTTTTATTGATGTGCGAATGTTTGGCCTCAGCGGGCAAAAGAACATCACCACTATCTATCTATCTATCTATCTATCTATCTATCTATCTATCTATCTATCTATCTATCTATCTATCTATCTATCTATCTATCTATCTATCTATCTATCTATCTATCTATCTATCTATCTATCTATCTATCTATCTATCTATTGTCTGTCTATCTATCTATCTATCTATCTATCTATCTATCTATCTATCTATCTATCTATCTATTTATCTATCTATCTATTATCTATCTATTATCTATCTATCTATCTATTATTATCTATCTATCTATCTATTATCTATCTATCTATTCATCTACTATCTATCTATCTATCTATCTATCTATCTATCTATCTATCTATCTATCTATCTATATCTATCTATCCAGCTAGCTATCTAGCTATCTGTCTATCTTTAGGGTATGTACAGACGAATTGAAGAAATTGTCCACAGGAAAAATACATGCACATCAACTGGTTGCTTAAAATCGAAAGATGGCATGCATATCATGGAAAAAGACAAAATATTGGACAGATGGGGAGAGTACATTAAAGACCTTCTTGAGGATGACAGAAACGAAGAACACATTATAAAAAAGAACTTTGAAGGACCACCCATAATGAAAGATGAAGTTAGAGCAGCACTGAAAAAGATGAAACCAGGAAAAGCCCCAGGACCAGACAACATTACTACAGAGATGATTGAAGCCCTGGAGGAATTTGGTATAGAAAAAATAACAGTCCTCCTAAATGAAATTTACGACACACATCAGAAATAACTGGCAGAATCGGCCAAGCCAAAACAGCATTCAAGAATATGACAAGCATTCTTACCAACAAATGCTTATCAGTTAACATCAGGAAGAGAGTTCTTGAATGTTATATAGAACCAATACTGTTGTACGGATGTGAGGCGTGGACAGTCAACAAACAAAGCCAGAACAAGATTGAGGCAGCCGAGATGTGGTTTCTAAGAAGAATGTTGAGATTTCCATGGACAGCAAAGAAAACAAACGAGACAGTCTTGATGGAGGCAGACACAAGTAGATCATCCATAAGGAAGATTAGGAAAAGACAGGCGACATTTATAGGCCATTTTATGAGGAAGGGGGATTTGGAGCACCTGGTCACAACGGGAAAGTTGGAGGGAAAGAGAGCACCAGGTAGACCCAGGGAGAAAATGCTAGACGGACTTGCGGAGTGGCTGAAGACGAGGAGGGTGGAGGAGATGCTTGGGGTAACAAGAGATAGAGACAGATGGAAGTCCATGATCGCCAACGCCGTGCGGCAGGGCACCTGATGATGATGATGATGATGATCTATCTATATTACTGATGAGGCGTCAAGTATGTCGGAAACTGTGTTCCTAGAAAGTGTTTGAATCAGAACGCGTATTTAATATAACCAGACAAGCAAGAAAGACCTGACTTATTGTTATTATGTGTCCACACAGACACACTATGTTCCGGGTGTAGTTTGTTTTGAATGCATCAAGTTTCCACCTGTGCATGAGGGATTGTATAATTCTGCTGACATGAAACTGCTCAGCTGTTTTGCTAATTACAAACTTTTATGCTGTCTTTATTGTACTTTTTTGTTTATCTCGGAACTGCTTTTATAGGCAGGCGTCCACTAAGGTGTAATACTTGTGTAAAGAGAGAGAAAGCTGTATATTGATTGATTTTGGCGAGCTCTTAGACCCCCGTTTGGCAGCCCTGTCAACCATATGATAAAAGAACTATGAGATAGTATTTGACAAACAGTAATATCAGTGCCTCTTAAGGATAAAATCTGAATGAAGTGACAAATTTCTAGTATCATTTCAGATCTTGTTTGCAATTTTTGTAATTCAAGAGCTTGAAGTACCGATCTAAATCAACGCAAAAAAGTATTTGTAAACTTGTCCTCGGAAAATTTATTATGTACTGTAATTTAACGCCATTAAAATTGCAAAGAGTTCTGATTTCCTATATGGAAAGATGTCTCAATTTTAAGAGCAGGTATTAAAGACGCTGAACCTGCTTTTCTTTCAAATAATCCATCATTGTAAATTTTCAAGTGACTGGGATAAAAGTTTTCAATATGACATTTAACCTGATTCGCCAATAAGTTTATGTTATGTTCCTTTTTTGAATCAGTGTGGTGTATGTCAAATCGTAATCTTTGGAGTTTCCAGGTGAGTAATGGTGAAAATGAAGGTCTTTTAAAAATATGTACAGGATCTGCGTCTAGATCAATTTCAGAGTTCTTCACGAAGTCATATGTGCATGTTGCATGTGTGACCCGTGAAGATATTGATTTAGTTCGTTTTGGAAAGTCAATGTTTGGCCATAATTTAGCTTCTGGTTCTAAAATATTTCAGTGGTGGTATTTCTTACCAGAAATTTAGGAGAAGCGACTTTCCTTTGTCTATCAAGTGGTAACATCTTGATTTTACCATATGTACGCAGACAAGAAGCATGCATTGGAAACCCGGCACAATCCTGAAACCTTTACAGTCTGTGCTCTGCTTTTTTTTAAGTGCTTCGGTGTGCTGAAGAAGATAATGAGCGATTTACAAAGATGTACAAGTGTTGATGGATCCCCACGGTTGTTTGCAAAATATTTTCAAGAAACCTGAACTTTTTTTTTATAGCTTTTTGTTAATCATTAGGTCTATTCGATACACTGATTCCAAGATAGTTTTGTTACAAGGAAACCTAAGAATTTAATCGATTGGTTATACTGAAGAAGCGTATCTAACCAAATTTAAACTGGGTGTATGCTGGGTTAGCTCCACAGTTAAACAAAACTATCATTGCTTTCTCCGTGGATAGATGAAGCCCATTTTCTTTTGTTATATTGTGCTATTTTATCACTCTTGAACCGGTAACACTTGCATGTATCATTAATAAAGCGCAAAAGGAATTTTCTTTTACATATCTACCTGTATCCACATTCACAAATCGTCAGTATATTGAACTAAAACTATTTGTTTAGGTATTCTACTGGGTAAAGTATTCCATTAAGTGTGTGGTGTGTGTGTGTGTGTGTGTGTGTGTGTTGTGTGTGTGTGTGTGTGTGTGTGTGTGTGTGTGTGTGTGTGTGTGTGTGTGTGTGTGTGTGTGTGCATGCCTGCGCGCGAGCATGTGTGTGCGTGTGTGTGTATGTGTGTGTGTTCTATGAAAAAGGAAAAATATGTTGAATGTCTCAATCATGTTGTTTTTAATTCTCACTCTATTGTTATGTTCATTGTTTCTTTCCTTTATGACAACGGCCTCCCGCCAGTAATTGGATAATCTTTACTTTCACAGGCCTTTTCCTTCTCTGCCACAGCAGTGTGGAGACGTTCCTCTTTCTTCAGTTTCCTCCTCCTCCTCTCTCTCTGTCTCTGTCTCTCTGTGTCTTTCTGTGTCTCTGTCTCTGTCTGTCTGTCTGTCTGTCTCTCTGTCTCTCTCTGTGTCTGTCTGTCTGTCTCTCTCTCCCTCTGTCCCTGTTTGTCTGTCTGTCTCTCTCCCTCTCTCTCTCTCTTTCTGTCTGTCTGTCTCTCTCTCTCTCTCTCTCCACAGTGCTACTATTTCTTCGGTCAAATTTTGACTACGGTTTGATCAAATGTTTAGCAAAATACAGGCTGACGACTGTGTGCAATTTTCAATTAAAAAACAAATGTACGCACTAAGAAATGTCAAGGTTACTATCATGTAAACTATCCACAGCACTAGAAAATACAGAGTTTGGATGTATACTGCCCACCATTCAGTTTTATAACATTTCAAAATCGATTCAGCGCACATTAAACTCTCTATTCGTGGTGAAAGTGGTGTTATATTAAGCGTTATGTCTAGCTCATCTGGCAGGAAACGCATGTTACCTTAGTGTTGTTTGTTAAGTTGTTTAGCACTGGACACTGAGGGCAAGTGACATTTTTTAATCAATTACAACTGCCTCCTAAAAATGTATTGGTACCTCCGAAAAATGTATAGGATACAACAGCCTCCTAAAAATGTACAGGATACAAATGCCTCCCAAAAGTGTATAAGATATAAGTACCTCCGAAAAGTGTATTAGATTCACGTACCTCCGAAAAATGCACTGGATAGAACAGCCTCCGATGAATGTATGGGGTACAACTGCCTCCTAAAACTGTATTGAATACAAAGTAATGCCTCCGAAAAAATATATAAAATACAACTACCTCCGAAAAATGTATAAGATACAACTGCGTCCAAAAAATGTATTGGATACAACAGCCTCTGGAAAATATATAGGATACAACCGCCCCCGAAAAATGTATTGGATACAAAATAATGCGTCCGAAAAATGTATAGAATGCAACTGCCTCCGAAAAATATATTAGACACCACTGTGTCCGAAAAATGCACAGAATACAAGTACAAAAGTCTGACCTGAGATTGGTGAGAGAGAGAGAAAAAAGAAATAGCTACAGTTGTTTGCATACTGACCAGAATCATTAACATACAATCTGTGTCTGGCATCTTGACTTGTCGCTTCGTTCAGAAGGAAGCACAGACATGAAAAGTAACACGGACAGGTTACTTGGCAAACTCATGGCCTCTGTCGGCTTTAGCATCAATGCCGACCTGTTTTGTCAGGTTAATACCTTTATACCTCAAAACAACACTGACAGAAGTTACGAACTGTTGCTGGGTAAATATTATTGTATTTGTGTGGCCATACTTTCCTCCTGTTTGTATATTATTGACCCAAACGACAGTTTTTTCTCTCTCTCTCTCTAATCTCTTTTGGATTCTGTTTCAGTTTTATGGTCTGTGTTCATAAACTTCTCCTTTCAGAAAAAATCTGTCAGTCTGATTGCATGTCATCCTATGTTTTTCTAACGGCAGAAATCTGCCATAAATTTAAACTGAAGCTGGATAAAATGACATAATAACGTTACAAAGCCCAAGAGCTAAATATCTTCATCTATGCTCAAGTGCCCCGTGGCACAGCGAGGCACACAGATCACAGTGCGCGACAGACTTGTTGCCTGTCTCCCTATCCATGTCTGTGGAAGAAGAGTCTAGAGAGGAGAAAATGGGAAGCGAATTTGATGGTGCCTTTATCACAGATCCCCTGTGTCCCCATCTTGATCCCCTTTCTAGTGCCAATCCCGCGTTCTCGCTGTTCCTGGTACTTGTGCGCTGCATGTACAGAAATAGACAGTTAAGTTCTTGTACATGCGTATAAAGTAGGTGTTATGTGTCTTTGCTCGTACACACTGAAACAAAAATAACCCCTATATCTTTTCAGCGTCATACTCGAAGAACATATTGCAAGAACACGCACACACCCACACACCCACGCACGTACGCGCGCACAAGCACACACACACACACACACACACACACACACACACACACACACACACACACACACACACACACACACACACACACACACACACACACACACACACACACACACAGAGAAGTGCGTACACACACACACATACTGCAGATGCACTATTCTAGAAAAGAGAATCCCTGTAATTACAAAGTGATGATTTCTGTCAATCTTTTTGCCTGTTCTGCTCTGTCTTTCCCTCATGTTCTGTCTTTCCTCTATCACTTCTGTCTACAAGCCGATTTATAGCCTGTGTTTGTCCTATTGCCAGGATCATCATCATCATCATCATATCATCATCATCATCATCATCATCATCATCATCATCATCATCATCATCATCATCATCATCATCATCATCATCTCATCATCATTCCTATGAAAAATCTGTTATTTTTTTCATTTCATAAGTCAGTGTTTAAACTTTAACATTCTGTGTTTTTTATGTGTCTTCTTACTTGTATAGCCTTAATGTTTGTTGTTTTCTCATTGTGTGTGTAATTATGAACATTTTTTTTATCACCATTTGCTTTCTTTTTGGAAATATGAAATGTGCGCTATACAAATAAACATTATTACTATTATTATATTTTTTTATCATTATTATCATCATCATCATTGTTATTATTATTATCATCCTTATCATTATTATCATTATTGTTATTATAGTTTATACTATCATTATTGTTATTATAGTTATCTTATTATTATTATTATCATTATTTCATTTGAATAGCGCAAACAGTCCATGTAATTTCACACGGTGCCAACAATAGGAAACATGTATAGGTACACTAACACAGCAAGCTAAGACCTTTTTTCAGAATAACAGCAGACTTAGTTGCTCACGCTTCGCACGACGTACGAGGAAATCAAGGCGCTCCAACTCTGCCATTCGGCGAGTGTCGTTCTATCTTCTGTTGACCAGCAGGATGTCCTTTGATTCTATTTCTTCGGCTTAATGGCGTTCGTTTAAAGGCTTGACTTAACTCGTTGACTCCCACATCTGTCCACCAGCATCCTGCATTGTCAACCATGCTAGCAAAACAAAAACATAGCCTTTTGATTCCCTCACCCTATCCACCAGCTTCCTGCAGGAATCTGGTGGATAGGGTCAGGGAGTCAAAAGATTAAGATTTTGCAGTAGGTGGATAGGTTGCGGGAGTCAAAGGGTTAAAGGTCTTTTTGTGGGAGTCTCTAGACATGCCCCAACCAACAAAGGCGCCATCTACAAATAGTGATTGACACTGGGAGCTGTTTTGATCTGTCCTTGATCTTTTCATTTGACAAAGAGTCATTCCACAAGTCTACGAAACTATCTGTGTCAAAGGCGTCTAATTTCTCCTCCTGGGTGTCCTTAAGATACCAGGTTCCGCAGCCGTAGAGCAGAGTTGATACACATTTGAATTGTACATGTACAGTCTCAATTCAGTTCCAATGGAAGCATCCTGCTGTTCCATACATAGCTAAGCTGGTTGAACGCTGCTGTTGATTTTCCAGTCCGACATTTCAGTTCGTGGTCAAGGTCATTAGTGTTGCTGATGGAACTGTGGAAGTACGTTAAGTTCTCCATCTACTCAACCTTCTGGTCAGTGAAGACACCTGTTGGCACCTGACGTTCCCCGTTCAACATGTTCTCGGTCTTTTGGGCGCTGATGTTAAGGCCAGTATTTTCTGTATAGCTGCTGATGTCAGCCACAAGTTACTGAAGATCTTGAGCACTATCTGTCATGGCATCTATTCCATCAGCAAAGTTTAGATCAGGATGATTCTTTTCTTTAGACACTGGATTCCCTTTCCTTGAGTTGCGTGCTTCAGCAACCAGTCAGGGGCAACTGCAAAGAGGACAGGGGAGAGAATACACCCTAGTCTGATGCCGATGATGACTTCGAACTAGTTGCTGTAACCATCGTTTGTTCTGATCTGACATGTGGAGTTGTTTGACACTGTGAAAAACTTTGGTGAAGTCTATGAAGCAGACAGCGGGTAGAGCTTGGTATTGTCCCCATTTCTTAATGATCATAGTAATAGCAGAAATAAGATAGAATCCAAAATAGGTACTAGAAGAAGCAATAAAACAACAACAACAAAACAAACAAATCACTGTCCTTTAACGTTATAGCCTACAAGTCTTTCCCTCTCTTTCATTATCTGTGCTTGAGATGCTCTTGGGAAAGCAGAGCTGTGCTGTTATGATCATCAGCAAAAATAGTAGAGTGCTCCTGACTGATAACGGAGATGAGTGCTTACAAGTTAAGAGAAGATGGCGAAGAGGGAAAAACCCAAAGTGAACCTTGTGGGAAGCTATCTTTTAGCAAAGATGGAATTGGACCAATGACAATGTGGAGTTGGACCAGTGTCAAAGTGGAATTGGACCAGTGTCAAAGTGAAATTGGATCAGTGTCAAAGTGGTGTTGGACCAGTGTCAATGTGGAGTTGGACCAGTGTCAATGTGGAGTAGGACCCGTGTCAATGTGGAGTTGGACCAGTGTCAATGTGGAGTTGGACCAGTGTCAATGTGGAGTTGGACCAGTGTCAGTGTGGAATTGGACCAGTGTCAAAGTGGAATTGGACCAGTGTCAAAGTGGTGTTGGACCAGTGTCAAAGTGGTGTTGGACCAGTGTCAATGTGGAGTAGGACCAGTGTCAATGTGGAGTTGGACCAGTGTCAATGTGGAGTTGGACCAGTGTCAGTGTGGAGTTGGACCAGTGTCAGTGTGGAGTTGGACCAGTGTCAGTGTGGAGTTGGACCAGTGTCAATGTGGAGTTGGACCAATGTCAATGTGGAGTTGGACCAGTGTCAGTGTGGAGTTGGACCAGTGTCAGTGTGGAGTTGGACCAGTGTCAATGTGGAGTTGGACCAGTGTCAGTGTGGAGTTGGACCAATGTCAATGTGGAGTTGGACCAGTGTCAGTGTGGAATTGGACCAGTGTCAGTGTGGAGTTGGACCAGTGTCAGTGTGGAGTTGGACCCGTGTCAATGTGGAGTTGGACCAGTGTCAGTGTGGAATTGGACCAGTGTCACTGTGGAGTTGGACCAGTGTCAATGTGGAGTTGGACCCGTGTCAATGTGGAGTTGGACCCGTGTCAATGTGGAGTTGGACCCGTGTCAATGTGGAGTTGGACCAATGTCAATGTGGAATTGGACCAGTGTCAATGTGGAGTTGGACCAGTGTCAATGTGGAGTTGGACCCGTGTCAATGTGGAGTTGGACCAATGTCAATGTGGAATTGGACCAGTGTCAATGTGGAGTTGGACCAATGTCAATGTGGAATTGGACCAGTGTCAATGTGGAGTTGGACCAGTGTCAATGTGGAATTGGACCAGTGTCAATGTGGAGTTGGACCAATGTCACTGAAGACAACGGGCTAAGCTCCACGAGAAAGATATACCTTGAACTACTGAAGAACATTCTGATGTAGCCAAATGTTGATAATAGTCCTGAGGTATGATATTATGATCAGTTGTGTCAAGTACCACTGAAGGATCTAGAAGTGACAGAACAGACGTCTTGTTATTACTGAAAGCCTGCAGAAGATCATTTACTACTTTCAACATAACAGTTTTGTGCTATGATTAACGATAAGCTTATAGAAAAGATTCCTTGAGATTATTGGCATTAAGGTGACATATCAAAAATAAGAAGACGATACACTCAAGGACCTTGGACACAAATGCAAGCTTGGAAGTAGGCCGATATACTTTTTTCAGTGTGAGGATGCCTATTGGACTTCATGAGCAGGGGGCTGACTAGGGCATGCTTAAAGCTTTATAGCACGACAACTGTATTGAAATAAATATTCAGAATTCAAGTTTGTTTCTTGTGCGATCCATATCCAATGGGAGACAGATGGCACTCTCCTTATTTCGTGGACATAGTATCACTGTTAGTCTTTGTTATTTTACATGACGTTAAC
>CM060311.1:52717691-52737691 GCA_030674185.1 Monoplex corrugatus | reverse complement strand
GGCGTAGTGAATTATTGGCAAAGCTTTTCCACAAAGCACAGACAGAACAAGCAAAAAATCGAGTCGAAGGAAGAAGTAAGGGGTGAGGGGTAGAAATGGGCCTGTCTCAAATGGAGTTTGCTGATTTTCACAGAAAGAAGTGTCCATAAGTCCAGTCAGCGTGCTGAAACGTGGCCACACAGTTGGAACCAGCCGTGAAAAAAAGGAGGTGGAGGTTGAGGTATAACTGTAGGCCAACAAATGGCTTCCCAGGAATTTTATTGGAAATGACATGTTCAGCCAATTGTGACACGCAAAGCGTTTTTGCAGAATGAAACCTTGACCCCATATATAAGATCTTTGTGTAATGTATAGGAAGAGAGAAACCAGGGGATGGGCAAGACGTGTGAAGACACAGAATTTTGTTTTCTTACAATGACGTTTGCTTCGCGGTCTTAAGTCCCTCGTTTACACCATTAATCTCAACGCCTTCCTTAGTTTAGTTGAAATAAAAGTGAGAAAAACAAGTATCTCTCACGAGCTCTTAGTATACCTATTTCTGAAGTGGATGTACACAAATTGTTCAAAATTTGGAATCTTATAGCAAAAAATCTGTTTTCTGACTGAATAAAGCTGAAGTAATGAAACCATTGTTCTTGTATAAAGAAACTTTCAGAAAACAAAACAAATGAATGAAAGAAAGTAACACTCAAGGAAAGAAAGGAAGAAAGAAAGAAAGAAAGAAAGAAAGAAGCAGAGAAAAAAAAAGAAAGATAAAGAAAGAAAAAGAAACGAAAGAATAGCCTGTAATCCGTCACAGCGTAAGAAGAATGGGTTACGAATCAGTTTGATGAAACATAAGTAACATATTGTTGTTATTTATTTATTGTAAAAAAAAAAAAGTATGATGCAAACTGAAGGGTTTCAAAATTTCTGATTTCATTCAACTTGAAAATGTATCAACATAACAGTTCCTGCTGTTGGGACTCTTTCATAGCATTAATTGTTTAACTACAACTGGTTATGATTTGGCTACCTGGCCGAACCTGTCTCTCAGTTACAAAAAAAGCTACTTACTGCGTAGTTTTCATCGGCGATCCGGCCGACTTCTTCAGCGCAGCTGCTGGGTTGAGAACTGGTTATGATTTGTCTCGAATCAGCTCAGATATCCTATAAACCAACCTAGTACCAATCAACGTGACAAAGTGTTTAACGAACAATTGACTGGGAGGTCATCAGTCAAAAAAAAATCATTATGGGATTTGTTTTTATCCATAACCAGCTCCTATCCAGAGTTGATCGTGTGCCCAGTGGGAAGACTAGGACCATACAGTCGAGTCTTATCATCCATTTTATAGACGTGTCGTTCAGTGTCTTGATCAAAATTCCCGATGTACACTGCAGGTGTCTGTCTGTCTCGGGCCTAGTTGATGCCAGGATATATTATGAAAGAAAGCAAGCAGAATACAGCCCTGTTAAGCAGTCTCAATCCTAGACAGAACTGCATAGCATCATTGTTTTATATCATCATCCCCATCACCATGAAATCATCAGTTGTCACGGTATCATGAAAACTGTCCCCTTTTGTTTCTGCCTTGTTCCTTTGCTTTCTGTCATTTTCCCCCTATCATTTTCTGCCTTGCTGGTCCATTCACCTGTGTGTGTTCGATAAAGTCTTAGGTACTTTTTCTTAGGATTGATAATTGGGTACATGTATAGAGCGCATTTTTGGCTCCAGGGTAGTGAGATATGCGGAAGCAATTTTAAGTAATTTATGCCCGTTTTTATATATATTTTGGTGTCCTTAGGTATGTTTAAATTTGTATTCAGGTGGGTTTTTAAATCTTCTGTGCGATAAATTGCACGGAGTGGTCAACGTCAGAGGCATCTTCTCTTAGATTATGTACACGAATGCATTGATACGTGTACTTAATTTTCTGTTCATTTTTTTCCTGTTGAAGTTTTGTGCGTGTTTTGGAACGGTTATAGCCCTGATATGGCTCTACGCAGTCGGCTGGTCTTTAAACAACAATAACAATAAAGTTTCCTCTACCGTTTCCATGCCTGTGTTAATTCTTTGGCGTCACTGTTTGTGGAGGCTGTCGTAGGAGGGTCATGGGGGTGGTCTTCTTACAAACGGGTCTCTCACTCCCTTTGGCTCCCTGAATGAAAGATTGTTGTTAATTGGTGGTTTAGTAGACAGTGCCTTCAGTAAGGTGAATTGTCATTGTCATAGTCGACATCGTCATTGTCAATGTCAATATCAATGTCATTGTCACTGTCACTGTCAATGTCAATGTCACTTTCAATGACAATGTCAATGTCATTGTCATTGTCATTGTCACTGTCACTGTCATTGTCAATGCCATTGTCACTGTCATTGTCATTGTCGTCATTGTCATTGTCGTCACTGTCATTGTCATTGTCGTCATTGTCATTGTCACTGTCACTGTCAATGTCATTGTCATTGTTACTGTCTTTGTCATTGTCGTCATTGTCATTGTCACAGTCATTGTCACTGTCATTGTCATTGTCATTGTTACTGTCATATTTACTGTCACTGTCATTGTCATTGTCTCTAGCCGTGTGACCACTCCCGCTTCATGAATCTTTTCCTTTGTAGTTTATACTATATGTTTTGACAAATCATTTTTAAAACAAGTGTGACTGCCCACGTTTAAGCGAACAAGAACCAGAAAAAACACGAACAAAGAATAAGAACACGTATTTAATACAAGACAAGACAGGCGCAAATTTTTGGCTAACTTGCCTTTGTCAAGCGTAAGATCACAAACAAACAAACACCAGATACAAAAATTAGGAGAAAAAGATTGAAACTTCCCTGCTGCTCTGTCATTTGTTTAATTTTGAGTAATTCAGTTCAATTTACGTCTGCCTGTTTATGCTATTGTGTACAGTGTAGCTAGGATTAGCCATTGGGACCTGATGCTACATGCACTATCCTCAAGTAATAAAATATTTTGAACTTTGACGTTTGAATCTGAATCAATATTCCCCCTAAAATAGAGGAGATATGATGAAAAAAAAATGTGATCGGTATTCAAAATATCAATTTATATATCAACGACGTTAACAAATAAGCTGACAGATGTAGACTACATAGGTGGAATTTCGGATTTATAACACCAGCCATGTTTTCCCAGGTTACGTTTCATGTTGCTAATCAAGACTGACAGGTTTTTCCACCCTGAAAGATAATTTTATCTGTCAAATTGAAATAAAGCCTATTATCGTCACCAACATAGCTATAACCGCATAAAAACTACTAAGTATTTGAACAGAAACAGACAATAAAACAAAATTCATGGATGACAACCCTGCACGGAAACAATTATGTCTCGAAGTCAGAAAGGACAACTGCCATGGGTGGGCATAATGAATTAATGGATTTAGTTGATGTACATGTGCATACGTACGTTATATGGATTATGTGCATAAGTACATTCTATGGACTATGTGCATAATTACATTCTATGGACTATGTGCATAAGGACGTTCTATGGACTATGTGCATAAGTACATTCTATGGACTATGTGCATAAGTACGTTCTATGGACTATGTGCATAAGTACGTTCTATGGACTATGTGCATAAGGACATTCTATGGATTATGTGCATAAGTACATTCTATGGATTATGTATAAAAATATATTCTATGGATTATGTGCATAAGTACTTTCTATGGACTATGTGCATAAGTACATTCTATGGATTATGTGCATAAGTAAATTCTTTGGATTATGTATAAAAGTACATTCTATGGATTATGTGCACAGGTACATTATATGGATTGGTCATCGTCTCATCTCCACCTGTCAGAGAACGATGAAACACCAGGTTCATTATACATACACATGTATAAGGCGGAAGGAAGGAGAGGGAATAAGGGGTATCTTATAATTCTATGATCGAGGGGGAGTGAAATGGTCTAGATTTAATCGTCCTCAGGGCCAGTATTAAGAGGGTGGTGCCCATCTCTTCTCTCTCGCTGCTTTACTTTACAACTCCTAGTAATATCAGGTACTGATTCACAACTTGTTGACTGGAGGCTGCTCGCTTAACCGTTTGACTTCCGCACCTTGCCCATCAGCATCTTATACCGTCAACCATGCTAACAAAGCAAAAACTTAACCCTTTGACTCCCTCACCCTATCCATCCACTTCCTGCAGGAAGATGGTGGGTAGGATGAGGGAGTCAAAGAGTCAAGTTTTTGCAGATGGTGGATAGGGTGCGGGAGTCAAAAGGTTAAAGTTTTCCCGAGCGAAAGTATACCCGTGCGGTCCAACTGAAAGACGACAGCTCTACTTGTACACTAAGGTTCAGGTTCATATATGTACATAAATCTGAACGAAAACTTTACAAGTACAACTTCTGAAAAATGTCGTATGAAAGTGATCAGAAATAGAAGGAAATAAATTTGGACCGAGAAAGTCTATCAGAATTGATTCAACCAGAATGTTTTTGAAAATATAAATACCCAATTCATATCATTTTGTAGACCCCTTTGACGAAAAACAAAAAGAAAAGAAAACAAAAGAAAAGAAAACAAAACAAAACAGAAAACAAAGACAAAAATAAATAAATCAATCAAAATCGGTCATTGTTCTTAACTTACAGTTTTTCCTCCAATAAGAAGAATGACATAGGCATTTCATTTTGTTTTACGATCAGTCCTTCCAATCTATAATGTATTTTCAGAGTCTTTTTTCTGTATGTTTGCATACATGTTTCAAGAGATTTGGTTTTGCACACAAGAAGTTGGAATGAGTGGATCTTTGTCTGTAATGATGTCATCAAACACTTCACATATTTTGCTTGCAGTGAATATAATCATGTTTAGAGAAAAAGCACAAACAGTTAACATTCTGTCAGTTAGGTAAAAGGTAAAGAAAATGTCTAGCAACCTTGAGCTGGGTGGTAGGTGAGTCAGGTGGCATTGTTCTCACTGTTTTTGGATCAGCTTTCTGAGGGTGGGTTCCACTGCTTTTCTCGCAGCGTTACCTTCCTTAATCCTGAACAGGGTCCAGGTACCCACTCATAACTGGGTGGACTGGAGACCGCACGCACACGGTTTCCCATGTCTAACAGACTGAAACCCGTGCAATCAGATTAGATGGTGGGAGCTCTATCTCTATGCCAGGCAGTTCTCGTATATCAATATGATAAAATGATAAAGTTGTATTGTTGCATTCACTTCAGACAGACGGGAAGAAAATCAGGCATTTGTTAAAAGAAAGCGGGATGTGGTACACTTTGTCATTTAAAAAGATGTTCTTGAACATCCAGTGACAGCGTTCATCGATTGTTGGCAACCTTGCAATGGATCGGTCAGCACACAGTATCAGAAATGGACTCTCCATTTTTTTTAACTTCCCCTCTCCCTTTAACGCTTTTACTCCTAATCCCATCCAACAATTTCCCGAAAAAACAAAACAAAAACAAAACAAAACAAAAAACCCCAATAATACCAACAATGTCGTCTTTTACATATTCCTTTATTAACTGCAGGAAGCTGGTGAACAGGACAAGGGAATAAGACGGTTAAACACCACTATTCACCTAACGTCTTGTATAAAGTTTCCATGTGTCCCTGGGCCGAGCAAACTACTACTCATGTTCATTCAAAACTGCTTGAATCAAACATTTCCAGCAGCAAAAATGTCCCCCAGTTTACTTGCAGTCCCTCATTCTGCACACAAATTGGCCTTTCCCGTCCACCATTTTTGTCTAGTCTTCTTCAACTTCCGCTCAGATTTCCAGACCTCTCGGAAGATGACCCTGGCATTGTTGTCGCCCGGCACTCAGACAAGCCCAAGAAAGCAATCAATTAGCAAGGTCTCCTTCCTCTCTGCCTCTCTTTCTCCCCAAACATTCAGACTTCACATGCTCCTGTCTCCCCCTAGTTTCTTCCTCATTCCCAGCACAGTCACTGAACAAACGAACGCTGAGCGAAAGAAGCTGTAATGTAAATGTCACTCCACCCGCTCTCTCAGCAGTGGTTGTGTTGATTTTATCGACCTTCATGGTCTTGCGGTGCTGTGGAATGGTAATCTTGGTATGGCAAGTCACAGTCACCATATCAAGGGTGTTCCAAACTGATTTCTTAAACCAGGCCAAGATTATGTCTCAAACTCTGGTTATTGATCAAAGACAACTATCTAAGAAGATATTAGGGGGCTTTGCTCCTCTACTAATCATAATCATGTATTAAATGTTTTGAACACATTTTAGGAGCATTCCTATACAGTGCTTTCAACATTGTATAGCCATAATTTTCCAATGAAAATTAGAATCTTATCGTGAGATGATGCAGTTACTTATTTCTCATTAATAGACTGCTTTGTTGTGATCACTCTATTCTATTTTCTTTCTGTCCTAGGCCAACTACTCCTTGTCTGTTCACTGTACACAGTTCCCTTCCCAGGTACAACACAATACACATATTGTCTGTCTGGTCTTCCTGCCTCCACCATTCACATCCTACAGCGCATTCAAAACAATGCTGTACGCCTTGTACTCAAAAAGAAAAAAGCTGACCACATATCTCCTCTCCTGGCACAACTTCACTGGCTCCCTGTATCAAAGCGCATACAGTACAAACTAGACACCATGTGCTACAAAAGCCTCAATAACGCAGTCCCCGATTACCTGTCAAGCCTACTTGAGATCTATCTTCCCTCACGTACCCTCCGCTCTGCCTCCGATCCTCTGACTTTTCGCTTTCCACGCACTAAGCTCAATACCTATGGTCCACGAGCCTTCTCTGTTTCTGGTCCACTCTCCTGGAACAAACTTCCTCTCTCAGTCCGTCAGCAACCTACTTTTGTCTCCTTCAAGTCCGCTCTCAAAACTCACCTTTTCTCCTCCGCATAAAATCCTAACCTCACTCAACCCCCCCCCCACCCCCTCTGCAGCCTGTCTCCGCTCGGAGGGGAATCACATGGTTATAATATATAATTGTATATGCTATGCTCTCTATAATTTTCCATTGCTTTTATTCTTGCTTTTATTGCTTTTATTCTTTCTCCCCATTTATAGCCATGCGTGTGTGTATGTGTGTGTGTGTGTGTGTGTGTGTGTGTGTGGTGCGTGCGTGCGTGCGTGCGTGCGTGCGTGCGTGCGTGTGTGTCTGCTTCAGCGCTTAGATTTGATTTTATCAAGATTTTGCGCTATATAAATATTGTAATTATTATTAATTATTATTATTTATATCCATACAGTGAACAGGTCGTATTTTGAAGATTTCTTACTTCTTCAATCAGTAGGAAGTGGGGGGAAAGTGTAATCACAAAACCAGTACAATCAAACTAGGGCATAATCTAGACCACAAAACACAACAAAAACATGAAAACACCATAAAAAGAAACCCCCGCTTAGACTGTGCTTTTGAACACATAACTACCCAGTAATACTCAAATCTAAAACTTCTTTGTCATGGAGTGTAAGCCATCATCACTGCATGCTCTACACCATAGAGTCATGACTTATTCTCAGGCAAAACAATGCACAAAGGCAAATTAAATAATCATACTATTCACTCTATGGGAGTAAACACTATGCCCAAATGAATTCACCAGTAAGTACTATATGAATTTAAACACTATGCCCAAATGAATTCACCAGTAAGTACTATATGAATTTAATCAAAGTAATATCGCTGGATCCATTCCTTACACGTGGATGACAAAACATTTATTTAACCTTCTGATTCAATCTAATAAAAAGTCATATAAAGTACTAAACATTCCCATCGAAAATATTCCCTTTATTAAACTAAGGTTTCACCAAATCCAAAACAAGTGTGACTGCCCGCGGTCAAGCAAACAGACCCCCCCCCCCCCCCCCCAAAAAAAAAAAAAAAAAAAAAAAATCACGAAAAAAGAATAAGAACGTGTATTTAATACAAGACAAGACAGGCGCCTGTCTTGTCTTGTTGTATTGAATACGCGTTCTTATTCTTTATTCGTGTTTTTGCTGGTTTCTTTTTTCTTTAAGGTTTTACCACACATGACCTGTATTAGCGGCAGGCACAGCCCAACAGCACAGCTCAACACGGCTCACAGCTCTTTGCCATTTCGACATGCCTTGGGCCAAAGACAAACGAGGGACCGACCTTCAATGTATAATCTGTATTGCCGGTGTTTTCAAGTACACTATCGATAATCAAACGAAACGATCTCCTTTCAATATATGTTAACAATACAAAACTAACATAGCACTCCCCGAAAACGATAGCTTTAGTCTTGCCTAAACAAATGGTTTGTCAATTCAGTCAACTGTCTTTGATAAAACAAAAAAGAATTATTGATAATTTCATGTTACTCACAAACCAACCTTGAAGGGATATAACTCAGAATGCATCCCTAAACAAAAGTTACCGTAACTTAACGCCAAATTAAGTACATCTATAATTAGATATGAGCACATTAAATCTTGGAATAAATTTCTTATTTTTTCCCTTTCAAAAAAAATCTTCATTTCAAAACGACTTACTTTGCCTGTGTTGATTTTCAAACGGCCTGCTTTTCACTTAAATTTGCTTGACAAAGAGTTTTTAGTCTGGCAGTTGTCTCATGATACAGTTGTGTCACAGTTTTAATGATAAAACTAATATCACAACCTCACAGTACGTTGATGTAACTGTGTTCATTTTCAGACTGCTGCGGTTTGGATGTAGACCTAATCGGTTAGTGTGACTTCATACAAGGTCTGAGGGGGGAAAGGAAGGAGGGGACAGGCGAGAAAACCTGAGGGAGATCACACTAAGTTTAAACAGCAGGTTTGTATTTCCGGCCAGCCAGGAGCTGGCTTCTGTACATTAATCTTTCATATCCATTATTCAACGAGATCATCAGCTTCCATGTGACAGTTAATGAAAAGAACGTCAGACTTGCACTTGAATGTCTGAGGTCAATCTTGGCCTGGGTTGGACCTCATCATCATCATCATCATCAGGTGCTCTGCCACATGGCGTTGGTGATCATGGACTTCCATCTGTCTCTATCTCTTGTTGCTCAAAGCATCTCCTCCACCCTCCTCATCTTCAGCAACTCCGCAATTCCGTCTAGCATTTTCTCCCTGGGTCTACCTGGTGCTCTCTTTCCCTCCAGCTTTCCCGTTGTGACCAGGTGCTCTTAATCCCCCTTCCTCATAAAATGGCCTATAAATATTGCCTGTCTTTTCCTAATCTTCCTTATGAATGATCTACTTGTGTCTGCCTCCATCAAGACTGTCTCGTTTGTTTTCTTTGCTGTCCATGGAACTCTCAACATTCTTCTTAGAAACCACATCTCGGCTGCCTCAATCTTGTTCTGGCTTTGCTTGTTGACTGTCCACGCCTCACATCCGTACAACAGTATTAGTTCTATATAACATTCAAGGACTTGATAGGCATTTGTTGGTAAGAATGCTTGTCATCTTTTTGAATGCTGTTTTGGCTTGGCCGATTCTGCCGGTTATTTCTGATGTGCATCTGCCGTCTGATGAAATGATCGTTTCCAGGTATTTAAACCTTGGTTAGACCTGTTGGGTAAAAATTGAAGATATTTACGATCTCTCAGATCACCAAATCTGCACACAGGCTACAGCCTGAACCCCTGTCACACAGGCTACATCCTGAACCCCTGTCACACAGGCTACAACCTGAACCCCTGTCACACAGGCTACAGCCTGAACCCCTGTCACACAGGCTACAGCCTGAACCCTGTCACACAGTACACTGAACCCCTGTCACACAGGCTACAGCCTGAACCCCTGTCACACAGGCTACAGCCTGAATCCCTGTCACACAGGCTACAGCCTGAACCCCTGACACACAGGCTACAGCCTGAACCCCTGTCGTGTGTGTACGCACATAGAACGTCAAATACGCACGTTAAAGTTTATTTCAGTCATGTCAGTGTTGGGTGGCCTTTGAAGACACGAAATACCCAACATCCCTATCACATCGAATAAGGAGTATGGTTATAAAGTAGGGTAATCTGCAATAGATGGACTTTGCAGACTGTGCCGCATAATGACATCTGCAAAGTGTGTGCCAAACAACCAAATTATCGTGCATACATGCATCCAGAAAATATTCCTGGGAACGTTTTAAAAATCAGCCACGATGCAGAAGAATAGAGAGAACGACTGTTCCCTTGTGGTCCTTCTCATGAATTAATCCATTCCTAACTATCCTCCATCTTTTCAGGCACTGTGTTATTTTGTCTCATTCCGAGAAAAAGAGAAACGGATGATGGAAGCGCATAAAAAGGGGAAACAATGAGAGAAAGGTAGATCCATGTAACAAACATTTTTGCTGATATTTTACAGCACCGGTCGGTCATTGTGACCTAATTATGAATAATAACACGCATTTTTTTTAATGAAGCTTATTTTTGTGTCTTTATATAGAATTGATACAATAACACAAATATGGAATGAATTCCTGGAAATTTCAGGATGCCAGTTTTGATGAAAGTGTTAAAAACTTTAAAAGTTGTTTCGGTATATTCCTGTGTATGTGTTTTTAAGCCATTGGTTAGATCTCTTTGTATGTATAAGCCTCTGAAAATAATCGCAGTTATAGAGTGCATTCATACTTCTGAAAGAGTAAACATATTCTGACATAACTGTAATAACAAACGACGTTTCAGGCAACATTACCTCGTTTTCAGCATGTATTTATAGACGTACTCATGCTCAGCTTTTATGAGAAAAAGAAATGCTTCATAGCATATTTTGAGAAATTCCCATGACTGCAGAGGCCAAAACTTCAGCAACTCTGGAAAACCTTTTTCTTGTGAACATTTGGAAGTAATATTTAGTACATAAATACATAGCAATCAGAACACCTCTTTTAGAAATACCTTCAAAACTGCAAAGATTGATGTTTGAGGCTTCTCTAGGTCCGGTCGTATTGCGGCACTTACACATATTCATGCGTACATACGTGCGTGCGTGGTGTGTGTGTGTGTGTGTGTGTGTGTGTGTGTGTGTGTGTGTAGTGTGTGTGTGTGTGTGTGTGTGTGTGTGTGTGTGTGTGTGTGTGTGTGTGTGTGTGTGTGTGTGTGTGTATGAAAAACACGCATTTAATTCTGTAGTTTTCTGGTCTAACCCTCAGTACTAGTGGTAATATCGTTATTTGTTGTTGCTGTATTACTGCTTTTACACACTAACCCCACTCCTACCCCCACCCCCGTTTGTGGATATAGGTGTGTGTGCACATGTACTCACAATTTTGTGTGTGCGTGTGTTTATGTGTGAGTGTGTTTACCTTTATGTGTGTGTGTGTTTGCCTTCATATGTGTGTGAGTGAATGTGAGTGTGTGTGTGTGTGTATGTGTGTGTCTGCATGCGTGCGTGCGTGCGTGCGTGTGTATGTGTGTGTGTGTGTGTGTGTGTGTGTGTGTGTGTGTGTGTGTGTGTGCTTGTGCGAGCACGCGTTTGTGTGTGAGTGAGTGTGTGTGTATGAAAAACTGTATTTATCAGGTGATTTATACGTTTTTCTTTATTATACATTTTTGTGATCTGGTGCCACTGTTACATATTTCTAATTTCATGTTATTATCTGTTGATGGTTTTGATAAACTTATGTTTATGTTGCGTTGGTGTATTTTCATGTGTCTATCATTGGGGTTGTACTGTATTATTACATCATTTATTTCGTAATCACATTTTTGAGGCGTTGACCATAACAAAATTACGATGAAAAGATCGAAACACCAATATAAAATTACGAACAAAAAAACAAAAAAAAATGGGGGGGGGGGGGGGGGGAATGGAGAGGAGGGGAGGGCAATATAGAAATACAACACACGGCGTAGTAACATAAACAATATGTATACGACGTAGTAACACACAATAATAAAGTTACAACATTTTATTTACATAACCATCAAGAAGTTAACGATCGTTTTCTACCATGAAACACTGGTTTATAACTGCTCGAATCCATCGTTAAATTTTGCATTAAAATATTAAGTTTCGAATTTCATGTCTAATTACTTTTAAAAAACGGATACATTCGGATTACACTCGGGAATGTTTTATTTAAAATATATGATTTTGCAGGTATTATGATACACTCAAATACTTTATCTGTTTTAACACTTTTACCTAACCAAAATGTACAATACTTCATGACATTTTTTACACTAAAGGCATTTTCATCGTGTTTATTAAACAATTGTTTCACATATTTCCAAAAAAAATGGTCATCATAGTTACAGTTACATAGAAAAGTTTCAACAATTCCTTGTTTCATTATACCTTGTACAGTTTGTCGTAGTTGTTATACCCTTGCACTTAATACAGTGCATACATCAATACGTCTATGTATAGTTCTAATCTGCAACCATTTCAGTTAAACGTCTTTGACATGATGAATTCTTTCAAACAACTGTTTCCAGGAAACATCAATATTTTAGTTTCTCGGTCTGACTACTTTCGGCAACAGACTGACTCAATGTCATTCACGTAAGTGCACATGTATAATAAGATTTTAACATAAGGGACAGTTACAGCATCATTCACGTTCTCATTTAGTAGCATTACGTTTGTTCCTGACTCTGTTTCATTGATGATTCCAACCATCAAAAGTAACAAAACAATGCGACAGTCAAATTCAGGTTTAAATCCTCATGTGCCTTAAAACTTTCCTTTGAGTAAATGCCCAATAGATTACATTCCTTTTTCTGTTAATCTATTGTGTTCGTTTGTTATCCACCAATATTTTTTGCATGATAAGAATGGATTCTGCTAAGAACTCATCGAAACTTTTGGTATGATACAATGAAAGAATGTCTTGTTAGCTTTAAACATATGGGCTAGAAAAGATTACTATTATATTATAAGGGACAAATGTTGTTCCATCATACTCAATGTTCTGCAGAAACGGGTACATATCTGCTACCGTTTATGATTTGCAGTTTTAAATTTTCTTATCAACAGTACTTTTAAGGCGTGAATGTATGTTCGAATATCAGGTTTATCTTATCCATCGCGTTTTGTGCATTTAAAAGTCGCCTTTGTCTTGAATTTATCCTATTTCCCATCACATACGAACTGAAGACATTATTTCTGAATGGGGTAATTGTTTTCTATGATTGAGTTGTAAACAGTAACTTTATTTCTGAAAAAATGTCGTTATAGTTAAAAGTTTTACATCCCTCTAGATCCTGGGAAAACCGGTGCCAAGAATTTTAAGGATTTCATGATGTTGATAATGATGATCATGACGATGATATGATGATTTTGTTATAATTAATGTTGTTGCTCTTGCTATCATTAATATTGTTATCAATGTTATTATATCATTAGCATAACTGTTGTTGTTTATATTAGCAGTAGTAGTAATGATATTAGCAGTAGTAGTAACTCAGGTAATTTTATATCTGAATATTGTATCATATTATACACAGACAGCAATCTTTTAGTATCACCTGTGTATTTCTTTTATACAAAACCAGTCTGGTCTTTATTAGTTAAAATGGTTGGCCTATTATTTGTTTCATTCGATTGCTAATATAAGTTTGTCTTATTTTGTTATACTACTACTACTACTACTACTACTATTACTATTACTACTACTACTACTACCACTACTACTACTACCACTACTACTACTAATTACAGTACTCATATCGCGCCAAATCTTGACAATTCAAAGCAAAGCGCGCTCACACAATCGACAATATTTAATGCACAGACTGAGCGACAGATGTAGCTGTAGTTGTAGAATTCATTGTTGGGAAAAGAGGTATGTTTTTAAATTGGATGTAAAAGTGTTTTTGATCTTCATTGTGAATTTCTGGATTGTCTCCTTTTGAAATGCATATTGTTGTTCCTTCTTTCTTTGTAGCTGAAAATTCACCTTTATCAGACCATCTGTTTATTGCCCTGAAGATGATTATCCCCAATTTGACCCAAACCGGAGGAAAAAGTAATAGTGCTAAAAAAAACCCTGTGCATGAGGTTTCACAGTTTTTCATTTCCTTATATGCAAAGCTTGCTTCCTTAATCGTAATTGTTTTTTCTATATTATCTGCTTCATTTACACTTAGCTGCGACAATTTCTAACCGTTATAAAACTTCAATATTTTTTCTTGAGTCAAAATTTTCCAAATTTCTTAATCTCATTAAGAATATTGTCTCAATCAATTAACATATTGCATTTATTGTTTAATAGTTTGGGAATACTTTGATCACATAGTGTTTTGTTTTTCAAGATTACAAGAATATTTAGTTATTTGTTTTCTCCGTGTGCAATCCATTTTGCTTTGGAATGCAGCAGTATATTATCCACATTTTCTCTCTGATCAGTCTTAAGGTATTTCTTTTCATTTCAAACAGAAATGTTTCGCCATTGCTTCTGCTTATTTTCCTACGATTTTCTCTTTTTCAGGTGTTGTTCTCTTTTTCATTGACGCATATGTAATTGTTTTGGATCCTGTCATCATTAATGAAAGGTGTAAACATACATCGTCTGAAATTGATAACTCTAAAAGTCTCTTTTTGGGATCTGCAAAACTATATCTTTTTGCGTATGGACAAATTGTGTATCCTTTGAATGACAAATAAATATGATTTATCTCATGTACACATGGTTTATCTTTTTAGCAATGATGCATTAAGGTTCCAAAAGATATTACACTTTCATGGTTGATAACATTTTAGATTCAAAGTAAGTATGATAGCCGTCCGTTCTGTATCCACTTATTTTACCAGCATCATTCCCATCAGGACAATTTTATCCGAGACCAGTAAAAATTCCAACTGACTTTGTTTGCCACGTCATGTCTATCCATAATATTTAGGTTGAAATCTTGCCAAATATGGGATAAACTGAGCTCGTTTATAATTTGTTCAACTGGCTGTTGTGCCCTGAGATTGTTTATATATCTATAGTTATCATACATGTAGTCGCATGAGGGATCTATGACAAGGTTCAATCACCTGCGCTTTGCAAAATCCAGGACTGTCGCTATTAAATTCTTCAAAATTACCTAAAGGCACTGTCGTTTCCTTATCTGTACAACAATTACAATAAAGTTCTCGTATTATCCTTAACAATCCTTTCTAGTTTAAGATTCGAAATTATTATGAAACAAAAGAGTTACTCCTTTTGATTTTGAACCAAATAAAAGAAAACTATGTGATATTTTCATTCTGATGACATATGATTTTTTTTTAATTTTGAATTGTCCAGGAGAAATTATAAAAAGGATTTCTTATTTATTCATAATCGAAAATATATCTTCTTTTCCATTATCATTAGACCCCCGGCAAGTTACTGACAGGACTGAAAGTACACTATCCGTTTACATACAGAAAGAGTTTGTTTCCATCACATAGATTACTGACACATAAATGACATGTATCTTCCTCTAAAATCAAATTGACTACATCCTGATCAACAAAAGACTTAGAAATTCTTTACTGTCAGCAACAACACTACCAGGCGCAGACTGCAACAGTGACCACAATCCGGTAGTGGGAAGGTTTAGGCTGAAATTGAGGAAAAGGAAACAGACCAAAAGCAACATCAAACTAAACCTTGGACTCTTGAAGACAGATGAAATGATACGTAAAAAATTTAATGTACATGTTCAAAACAAATTCAGTGCTCTGGAAGACGTTGGTGACAGTGAGGAACAATGGACAAAGTTGAGAAGTTCTATAAATGAAGCTTGTGAGGAAATCCCTAAGGCAAATAGAAAAGCAAAAAAGAGCTGCATGACTAATGAAATTTTGGGCCTGATGGAGAAAAGGAGGGAGGCAAAGAGAAACGAGGAGATATACAGGAAGATAAACAAAGAAATCAGGTATAGGTGCAATGAAGCTAAGGAAGCTTGGCTGAACACAAAATGCAAAGAGATAGAAGAACGACACAAAATGGATCCTCAGGGTATGTACAGACGAATTGAAGAAATTGTTCACAGGAAAAATACATGCACATCAACTGGTTGCTTAAAATCAAAAGATGGCACGCTTATCATGGAAAAAGACAAGGTATTAGACAGATGGGGAGAGTACATTAAAGACCTTTTTGAGGATGACAGAAACGAAGAACACATTATAAAAAAGAACTTTGAAGGACCACCCATAATGAAAGATGAAGTCAGAGCAGCACTGAAAAAGATGAAACCAGGAAAAGCCCCAAGACCGGCAACATTACTACAGAGATGATTGAAGCCCTGGAGGAATTTGGCATAGAAAAAATAACAGTCCTCCTAAATGAAATTTATGACACAGGAAAAATCCCCAAAGATATGTCAAAATCAATTTTCATTGCACTTCCAAAGAAGACAGGGGCTATAGAATGCGAACTCCATCGCACAATCAGTTTGATGAGTCATGTAACAAAAATCCTGTTAAGAATAATCATGATGAGGACAAGGAATAGAAAAATCAAAAGAGAAATAGCAGAAGAACAGTGTGGATTTGTGGAGGGGAAAGGAACTATTAATGCCATATACATCCTAAGAACTATCATAGAGAGGTAAGTTGAGATGAATAAGGATTTGTATTTATGCTTTGTTGACTATACCAAGGCTTTCGATCGGGTAAGACATGAAGAATTGATCAACCAACTGGAGAGACTCAATGTCGATGGAAAAGATCTACGAATAATCAGGAATATGTACTGGGAACAAACAGCTGCAATGAGAATAGAAAACAATATAAGCTCTTTTCAAAACATCAAAAGAGGAGTCAGACAGGGTTGTGTTTTGTCACCAGATCTGTTTTCACTATATAGCGAAAACATCATGAGAAACCTAGAAGAAGACCCTGGATTAAAGGTTGGAGGGAAAATGATAAACAACATTCGGTACGCAGATGACACCGTGCTAATTGCAGAAAATGAAAGGGACCTACAAAACCTTGTGAATATACTAGAAACAGAAAGCAAAGGTAAGGGGTTGGAACTAAACAGCAGGAAGACTGAAGTCATGGTGATCAGTAAAAAACATGAAATCCCCTCCTGCAAAATAACAGCAAATGGCACAACCTTGACACAGGTTAATAAGTTCAAATACCTGGGAACGGTCATTTCATCAGACGGCAGATGCACATCGGAAATAGCTGGCAGAATCGGCCAAGCCAAAACAGCATTCAAGAAGATGACAAGCATTCTTACCAACAAATGCCTATCAATTAACATCAGAAAGAGAGTCCTTCAATGTTATCTAGAACCAATACTGTTGTACGGATGCGAGGCGTGGACAGTCAGCAAGCAAAGCCAGAGCAGGATTGAGGCAGCCGAGAGGTTTCTAAGAAGAATGTTGAGAGTACCATGGACAGCAAAGAAAACAAACGAAACAGTCTTGAAGGAGGCAGACACAAGTCGATCACTGATAAGGAAGATTAGGAAAAGACAAGCAACATTTATAGGCCATTTTATGAGGAAAGGGGATTTGGAGCACCTGGTCACAACGGGAAAGCTGGAGGGAAAGAGAGCACCGGGTAGAGCCAGGGAGAGAATGCTGGACGGACTTGCAAGGTGGCTGAGGATGAAGAGGGTGGGGGAGATGCTGGGGGCAACGAGAGATAGAGATGGCTGGAAGTCCATGGTCGCCAACGCCATGCGGCAGGGCACCTGATGATGATGATGATGATCTTCCTCTTCCCACAGTACCTGATACTCAGAAGATCTGCCACAAATATTCAGCTCTTTGATAAAAAGATTTTTAAATAGCATAGATATACTACATAATTTTTCAGCCATTTTGTTATTGCCATTGTTATGACCAGCCAGTAAAATGAATACTAGCTGCTGGCTCTTGACACACAAAACTTGGAATCATGAGAGGCAACAACTCATGAATATATTCATTTTCTCCATGTTTTCGTTCCAGAGCGTCAAACTCTGGTTTTCTACGACCTTGTTCTGAGTCCCTCATAGACGTTTTGTGATCCACCATCCCATACAATCCTATTTCCATAATGCCGTCAACTTCCCACCAAACCTCCGATTCCACCTCTTGTGCTTGGTTGAACATTTCGGAAAATAGCACAAACACTCACACACAGACGCACACACAGACGCACACACAGACGCACGCATGCACACACATCACACACATACACACACACTCGCGTGAGCGCACACTCACACACACACACACACACACACACACACCACACACACACACACACACACACACACACACACACACACAACACACACACACAGCACACACACAAACACACACACACACACACACACACACACACACACACACACACACACACACACACACACACACACACACACACACATACACACACACACGGTTCCGAGATACAAACTGTTACGGCTGAAGCTGAACCACTTATGCATGGATTGACAATTTATTCTGCAAGAAAGGAGGAGAAAAATCAACAGAAACATATTGCACACATGCACACACATCACACACGTACACACACACTCGCGTGCACGCACTCTCTCTCTCTATCTCTCTCTCTCTCTCTCACACACACACACACACACAACCACACCACACACACACACAAAACATACACACACACACACACACACCACACAACACAAACACACACACACACAAAACGCACACACACACAGACACAGACACACAGGCACACACACACACACAACACACACACACACACACACACACACACACACACACACACACACACACATACACACACACATGGTTCTGAGATACAAACTGTTACGGCTGAAGCTGAACCACTTATGCATGGATTGACAATTCTGCAAGAAAGGAGGAAAAAAATCAACAGAAACATATTGCAAACCACCGGCCGTTAATCTGCTAGTATTGATTGTACAGCACCCTCTCGCTATTTAACAAACATGAAAAAAAAAAGTAAAGCACGACAGAGCAAGCGTTTACAGCTTCCTGCTATTACATAAGATGGATTACAACACCCACAGCTTGACACTATCTGTGCAATAATAGCAGCTGCCGCGGAAGGAAGAATAAACATTGGAAATCAATAATCATCATTGTCAACACGGGCAGGCTGACAAGCCATGATATCAAGTTCTCACCACAATGAATGTGGATGGAGAGAAGGTGGAAAGAACACTTCTCTTTGGCGTTATGTTCCATTGCCTTACCATCTACCCCACTCTACATCATCATCATCATCACCATCATCATGTGCCCTGCCGCGTGGTGTTGGCGATCATGGTCTCCATACGAATCTATCCCTTGTCGCTGCAAGTACATCTCCCACCCTCTCTATCCTCAGCCACCCTGCAAGTCAGTCCAATATTTTCTCCCTGGGTCTACCTGGTGCTCTCTTTCCCTTCAGCTTTCCTGTTGTGACCAGTTGCTCTAATTTCTCTTTCTTAATAAAATTTTTACATTTTGTTTGTCTTTTCCTAATCTTCTTTATTAATGATCTTGTGTCTGCCTCCTTCAGGACTGTCTCGTTTGTTTTCTTTGCTGTCCATGGAACTCTCAACATTCGTCTTAGAAACCGCATTTCAGTTACCTCAATTTTGTTCTGAATTTGCGTGTTGACTGTCCACGCCTCACAACCGTACAACAGTATCAGTTCTATACAACACGAAGAACCCTCTTCCTGATGTTAATTGATAGGCATTTGTTGGTAAAAACGCTTCTCGTCTTTTTGCATGCTGTTTTAGCTTGGCCGATTCTGCTGGTTATTTCTGATGTGCATCTGCCATCTGGTGAGATGACTGTTCCCAGATATTTAAACTTATCAACCTGTCTCAGTGTTGTGCCATTTGCTTTTATTTTGCTTGAGGGGATTTCTTGTTTTTTACTGGTTACCATGACGTCCGTCGTTTTGCTATTCAGCTCCAGCCCTTTATTTTTGCTATTTCTATCATATTCACAAAATTGTGTAGGTCTTTTTCATTTTCCGCAAATAGCACGATGTCATCTGCGTAACGAATGCTGTTTATCATTTTTCCTCCAACCTTTATCCCAGGGCATTCTGGTAGGTTCCTCATGATAGTTCCGCTATAAAGTGAAAACAAATCTGGTGACAGTAC
>CM060311.1:52705191-52712691 GCA_030674185.1 Monoplex corrugatus | reverse complement strand
GGTCGTTGTTGTTATCATGTTTATTTGTATCATATCTAACACTGACATTTGTTTGTCGACAGCTGACAGCAAATTGCAAAGTAAAACACAACAGGACGATACCACACATCTCCTGAAGTGCCTCTGAACTCAATGCATATATTCCACGTTTACCTTCTTCCTGACCACCTATACCCTACAGTGTTTTTCTTTCACTTTTAAGACATCTTGTGTTTGAACATGGCATGCATCAACAGTTTTGAACAAAAAATGACATTAAATCTAGATATGTTACACAGACAAATTAATGAATGATGTTTTCTTCAAAGTATGAAACATTCTCGTGCTCAAAAATGATTATCAGAAAATAACAAATCCACTAGGTATATAAATCCTGTAGACAGACAAGTGCCAAATAAGACAACAAAAGGGCCACAGATCAGCTGAAAATATAGGTATATATGACTAGGTCAAGTGATTGATCAACTGAATGAAGTCTACTATAACAAATCCACGGACTGATTGAAATGTAGAAATTTAGCATTCATATAATATGACATTCCAGAAAAGACACAGTTTCAACGGACACTGTAATACCGTGTCCCTATAGTTTCATGATACAATGTGACCAAACAGCTCATTGCTATTGCACACTTCTCAGAAGACACGCACCATCAACATGAAAGTGGGACATACACTGTATTACTTCCAAAGCCGCGAAGAAGTGCGCAATGCCACACTGTTCAGAGACGCTACAGCTCATATAGAGGGGGGCGTGCTGTTGACGGTGTCGGTGGTGGGGGGAGTGGGCAATCTCCTCATCCTGTGCGCCACAGCCGTCTGCTCGCGATACCGCACCACGTCCTGCGCCTTCCTGTCTCACCACTGTCTGCTGGACTCGCTCAAGTCCATCTTCTGTGTGCCCTTTGCCTGCGCTCTGCTCCTGGACCTGGACATCCCCTACTGTAACGCTGTGGGCGCCACCTACATCTTTCTCATGACACTCACTGCCTACAACCTGCTGGCCATCCACATCAACGAAGAGTACCAGCTGACTGACCGACAGGGCTACATCCCGGGACGCACCGATGGCAACAGACATTACCGCATGGACAAGAAAAACTCCTTTTGGTGCGTGTCCTTTGGAATCTTCATGATCTGGTTCACCACCGTGCTCCTACATCTAGGTGTGGCCTTTCTGCCCAGCTCTGCGGAGTTCAACTACGACATCGGCAACTGCGTGTTCAACTACGGCACGCCCAAAAACTATGTCATCCACATTCTGTGGACCTTGCTGGTGACGGCAGCGCTGGTCATTGCCATCATCTGCTTTGCCATGTTCTTCTGCAAGCTGCGTGCACGTATGCACAGCGAGAAATGGACTCTGCTTCACACGTCCATTTCGCAAGGGATGAACCACAGCCCGGACATGCCCCCACAGGCTGCAGGTTCCCACAGTCAGCGCAGGCACAGGTCCGGCCATCCACAGCTCCTACCACCAGACGCGGAGGAGGTGAGATTGTTTCTATGCTATACACAGATTAAAACGTTGATTTCTTGGGTATGGATGGATTAGCGCTTAATGTTCATTTAATCCTTTGACTCCCACACCCTGTCCACCAGCTTCCTGCATTGCCAAATAATTAAATGTTACCATTAAACAACTGGAGGCCTGACTGGCACACAGGTCCTGCCTGCAAATCTGACTGTGCAGGTTTGAGTCTGGCTCGGAAAAAATTCGAGCTTTCAGTCCGACCAGCCGTGAACAGGCGCCTTAACCCATTGGGGAAGGTAAAACAGCAAGGAATGGGGAAGGCAGAGTCCCCAAGAAAAGTTCAGTCTCTACAATCTCATTCCCATTAACCTGAGGGTTTTGAGGCGAGTTCAATCTTTTTTCAATTTCCTTTTGTTCATTTGTTAAGGAAAAAAAGGAAGAGTGTTTCACGTTGCTTGGAGGTAATAATAATAATTACAATATTTATATAGCGCAAAATCTTGATAAAATCAAATCTAAGCGCTGAAGCAGACACACACGCAGGCACGCACGCTCGCACACACACGCACGCACACATACAGACACACACACACACACACACACACACACACACACACACACACACACACACCACACACACGCATGGCTATAAATGGGGAGAAAGAATAAAAGCAATAAAAGCAAGAATAAAAGCAATGGAAAATTATAGAGAGCATAGCATACAATTATATATTATAACCATGTGATTCCCTCCGAGCGGAGACAGGCTGCAGAGGGGAGGGTTGAGTGAGGTTAGGATTTTATGCAGGAGAGAAAAGGTGAGTTTTGAGAGCGGACTTGAAGGAGACAAAAGTAGGTTGCTGACGGACTGAGAGAGGAAGTTTGTTCCAGGAGAGTGGACCAGAAACAGAGAAGGCTCGTGGACCATAGGTATTGAGCTTAGTGCGTGGAAAGCGAAGAGTCAGAGGATCAGAGGCAGAGCGGAGGGTACGTGAGGGAACATAGATCTCAAGTAGGCTTGACAGGTAATCGGGGGCTGCGTTATTGAGGCTTTTGTAGCACATGGTGTCTAGTTTGTACTGTATGCGCTTTGATACAGGGAGCCAGTGAAGTTGTGCCAGGAGAGGAGATATGTGGTCAGCTTTTTTCTTTTTGAGTACAAGGCGTGCAGCATTGTTTTGAATGCGCTGTAGGATGTGAATGGTGGAGGCAGGAAGACCAGACAGGAGTGAATTGCAATAGTCAATGCGAGACATTATGAAGGAGAGAACGAGTTTTGCAGTTGTTTCGACAGAGAGATACTTCCTGATCAGCTTTATACGATGGAGATGATAGTAGCAGGATCTGGCAGTTTGAGAAACAAAGTTGTTCATGGAGAGGGTAGAGTCAATGCAGACACCAAGGTTTTTAGCTGAATCAGAAATTGGGACTGATGTGTTACATAATGGGAGAGAAAGAGGAGGCAGCTGAAAAAGTTACCGGTTACCGGTGTGTGTGGGATGGGGGGTGGTGCGTAGGGGTGTACGTGTGTGTGTGTGTGTGTGTGTGTGTGTGTGTGTGTGTGTGTGTGTGTGTGTGTGTGTGTGTGTGTGTATGTGAGTGTGTGTGTGTTTGTGTGTGTGTTTGTGTGTGTGTTTGTGTTTGTGTGTGTTTGTGTGTTTGTGTTTGTGTTGTGTGTGTGTGTGTGTGTGTGTGTGTGTGTGTGTGTGTGTGTGTGTGTGTGTGTGTGTGTGTATGTGTGTGTGTGAGTGTGTGTATGTAAGTGTGTGTGTTTGTGTGAGTGTGTGTGTGCGCGTGCGTGCGTATGTGTGTGCGTGTGTGCGCTCGCGAGCGCGTGCGTGTGTGTATTAAGAACATGTGGACAA
This sequence comes from Monoplex corrugatus, assembly GCA_030674185.1. Classification (NCBI taxonomy): domain Eukaryota; kingdom Metazoa; phylum Mollusca; class Gastropoda; order Littorinimorpha; family Ranellidae; genus Monoplex; species Monoplex corrugatus. The sequence continues at coordinate 52,709,352 of CM060311.1, read as the reverse complement.
GACTTTCTCAGCTCGTTATGAGTGGAACTTTATTAAATTTTGTCTAAGATGTGGACCGTTGAGGACTTGTAAAGCTTTATGACGTCAAGATCAAGGTCACCCGGAATGTTTAAAAAAAAAAAAGCCTAAAATCAGCACGTTTTGAAAAAAAAAGTTGTTAATATGATAATTTCCCAGGATTTCCTGAGAATATTTTAAATCTGTTTTCATTGTTGTGGCAGCTTACCACTGTCCTCGTTCCATGTCTTTTTAAAAAATGTATATATATACATAGCACCTGGCACATTTCTTACGTTTTAAAGTGAGGATATAAGCACGTAAAATCCTGTCTAAGTGCGGATTCATCTTACAAATGTAAAAACGATTGCACGTAAAATCTTGTCTAAATGCTGATTTATCTTACAAATGTAAAAACAATTGCACGTAAAATCTTGTCTCAATGCTGATTCATCTTACAAATGTAAAAACGATTGCACGTAAAATCTTGTCTAAGTGTTGATTCATTTACAAATGTAAACAATTGATGTAAAATCTTGTCTAAATGCTGATTCACTTACAATGTAAAAACAATTGCATGTAAAATCTTGTCTCAATGCTGATTCATCTTACAAATGTGAAACCGATTGCACGTAAAATCTTGTCTATGTGTTGATTCATCTTACAAATGTAAAAACGATTGCATGTAAAATCTTGTCTAAATGCTGATTCATCTTACAAATGTAAAAACGATTGCATGTAAAATCTTGTCTAAATGCTGATTCATCTTACAAATGTAAAAACGATTCTTGAATCTTAGATTTGTTTGTTTGATGCAACTCTCTGACTCCCCAGATTGCTTTGCCCTTTTATATTAGAATACGTTTGCATATGCATTCGATCACTTTTTACCTCAAGTGAATGAAATAAAAACTGAGAGTTTAAGCCACAACAAATTCGACTGACAATGACCTGATCATGAAACAGAACTGGTCTGTAGGCAGTGACTACCTGGTAGATTAGCAGCTGGGAGTAAGAAAGTTAACTGAAATGCGAATAGTTGTCACTATGTATGTACGCCAGTAGTTAAACAACAACAACTGATATTATCATGTAGATACAACTGAAATTGGTACGTCATATCGCTATAGCATTCCACAGATCTGGAGAACGTTTAATAAATTGAGCATTTACTTGTTAGCACATTTTTTTTCTTATTACATATAGAAACTGGTTCAGCACAAACAAACAAACAAACAAACAAACAAAAACAAACAAACAAACAGACAAATAAACAAACAAACAAACAAACGAACAAACAAACAAACAACAAAAATCAGCACTTTCTAGCTATTTTCTGCCTGCCTTCATGAGACTACAGACAACACTACATTCATCAATAACCATTTCATAATTTTTTCTGTTTTGTGTCAGGTACATTGTTTTCGGTTTGTTTGTTTGTTTGTTTGTTTGTTCATCCAAAAATTTACGACCGTCTGATCTGTAGTCCTTTGTCGAAAAAATGTCTGTCTCTAACTTTCTGTGTCTCTCTGTCTCTGTCTCTATCTTTGTCTCTCACTCTCTGGTGTGTGTTTTTGTTTTTGTTGTTGTTGTTGTTGTTTTTTGTCTGTGTCTCTGTCTCCTGCGTCTCTCTCTTTCTCTCTCTGTCTCTTTCTTTCTCTCTTTGTCTCTGTCTTTCTCTGTGTGTCTCTGTCTCTCTCCGTCTCTTATTCTGTTATCTCCCCCCCCCCTTCTCTCTCTGTCTGTGCATGTCTGTCTGTCTCTCTCATTCTCTCCCTCTGTCTCTCTCACTCTGTCTTTCTCTTCTCTCATTCTCTCTCTCTCTCTTTTCTCTCTCACTTTCTCTCTGTGTATCTGTCTCTCTTTTCTTCTCTATATCTGTCTGCCTCTCTCTCTCTCTTCTGTCTGTCTGTCTCTGTCTTTCTGTCTATCTCTTGCCCCCCCCCCCTCTCTCTCTCTTCTCTCTCCCCTCTGTCTCTTCTCTGTTTCTCTCTCTTTCTCTGTCTGTCTGTCTCTCTCCTCTCTCCGTCTTTGTCTGTCTCTGTATGTCTGTCTGTCTCCTGTCTGTTTGTCTCTTGTCTTCTCAGTCTCTTCTCTCCCCCCTCCCCCGTCTCTCTCTCTGCCTGCCTCTCTCTCTGTGTCTTACTTTCTCTATCTAGCTGTCTGTGTCTCATCTCTCTCTCTCTCTTCTCTCTCTTTCTCTCTCTTGTCTCTCTCTCCGTCTCTGTCTATCTGCTTGCCCCTCTCTCTCTCTCTCTTACTTTCTCTATCTAGCTATCTGTGTCTCATTTCTCTCTCTCCCCCCCCCCTCCATATTTCTCTCTCTCCCCCCCCCCCCTCCATCTTTCTCTCTGTCACTCTCTTTCTTTTCACTCTCTCTCTCTTTCACCTCTCTCTTCTCTGCTCTGTCTGTCTCTGTTTGTTGTCTGTCTGTCTGACTGTCTGCCCGTCTCTCTCTTCCTTACTTTCTCTATCAAGCTCTCTGTGTCTCATTTCTCTCTCTCTCTCTCTCTCACTCGCTCTCCCTCTCTGTGTCGCTTCTCTATCTCTCCGTTTCTCTCCTCTCTTTCTCTCTGTCTTTCCCTCTCTCTGTCTGTCTGTCTGTCTGTCTCTCCAGCCTCGATCCTTCTATTGTTCACTTAATTGCCACAACATATCGTGCTGGCTTCTTTGTGTGATGTCTGTCCAAGCGATGCCTTTGTATGTCATGGTGTGGTTGTTCTGTCTGTGCTCAGCTTCACTATGAGTTTGCCGAGGGCGTGGACCAGACAGCCAGCCGTCAAATGAAGCTGTGCCTCCGACGGGTGGTGGTGATGCTGCTGATGGTCATTTCGTTTCTTCTCTTTTGGTACCCTCTGTTCATCCTCACCCTTCTCGACGTTAACTACACTCGCCCGCCCCAAGCCTACCGTGTCTGTATGATCCTTGCATGGAGTCACCCCGTCACCACTCCATTCTTCTGCGCCGTCATTTACTTTGACATGCTCAGCATGAAGACGCTCACCAGGTCCGTCTACTCTGCCGCTATTCCGCTGAAGGATTCCTCCTCTTTTACATCCTTTCAGCGGAGTGACGACGTGCGCCACAGAGCTCCCCCCTCCAGGCAGAAGTTGTACGACCTGGGATTCACCAACGAGAACTTTTCCTTTTCCAATCATGGATCTCCCAGCAACAGGCGTGGATGTGGTAGTGGTGGTGGTGGTGGTGGTAGTGGTGACGACGGAGGTTTGTATTGTGTTGTGGCTGATGACGGTAGCGGTGGAAGTTGTGGTGGTGGTGGTCGGTATGTTGAACATGACACCGAGATCCACGCTGCTCCCCCGACTGTGCCCCTGCCCCTGCCCCACCGTGTGCTGAGTGAAGGTCAGGAACACGAGGCCCACCGCTCCTGCAGCGCTCAGGACAGATATCAGACGCTCATCATGTAGACTCCTCTTCACTGCCTCTGACCGTGGCCTTCGTGAAGAAATATTTCGCGAAGGCCATGCTCTGACACGTGTGTCAATGCAACAGACCAGGTGAGGGTGCGTTCATGTTGTACCTGGCCACTAGTCGGCACAGCTGCTTTTAGCAGCTTATAGGAAATCGCGCACACATCAGTGTCTTCTGTCCCATCATGTGAGTGGGCGGCAGGCGTTCAGGCTGGCACCAATCAGGTCTAGACAGCCCCAATATCTGATTTGTGGTATGCAATTTTGAACTGGTTGCTGGCCCCAGCATTCAACGTTGATGATCTGGGTGTCTGAAAGCCTACTGACTAGTTTTAAGTTGTCAACACATTGCTCCAACGGATCATGAAGTGTCAGATGTGTTTGTTACGTATTCTTATAATTTCTATTACTCACTCCATAAGGTGAACGTCTGAAGTTTTTAATTTAATGTTGTTGTTGTTTTTATTTTTGTTTTATGCGTGCTGCAATGGGACGCTCAGAATGTACCATACTCGTATTTGCAATGATAATTCATTTCAATTTTATTTACCTCAGTCACGAAGGAAAAAGAGGTTGGTGAGTCTCCTGCCTAGAAACAGAAACTGGCTGTATTCTGTATTAACAGCGTTGATGTGTCTGGATGACAGCGACTGGCAAGATTTAATGTCGACACACCCTTGGATCTATCACATTAAATTTTTATGTGTAGAGAAACTAAAACTAGACACAGGGT
>CM060311.1:52657691-52697691 GCA_030674185.1 Monoplex corrugatus | reverse complement strand
CGGTCAAAGGGAAGTAATTATTTCATGCAAAATATTATTTTGCAGGACAGGGTGAAATGCGTTAAGATGCTCAGTCTAAACTAAAATACATCGAACTAAGAATGAATATTGATCGTCGTATTCATGAAATCAGAAAAGCTCCGTATCATTACTAACATTAGTACAAATGTAAAAAAAAAAATCTGTTAAAAACTCCTGGTTTCAGTTTTCGTGTCATGACGAATATACATATACTACACGTCATTATTGAAGGGCCAGGAACGTTTTTGAGTCAATTTTTGAAAGGAGAAATAACCTATTTTCTCTTACTCTTTTCTCCAATTCGTTGCCGTAACTGAATGGATAAGAGCTCAGACAACATTGCAGTTTCCTTTTGGCACGTGTTTGGGGATTTGCCGATTTGCAATGGGCGGCCCAAGGAAGACAATTTCCACACGAAATTGTCGAATCTTCAGCAGGGTCTCTCTGACGACGCAGGCAAGGTAGCGACAAAATTCGCTTTGCACGTGCAAGGCAAGCCCTTTTTGAACACTACTCCAGCCAAAGTTGCCCGCAGACGAGGATAAAAAGGACCCGTTCTTGGTTCGTTTTAACCATGCTTGCAAGACGACGGATGACGGATGAGCAGCGGGGGAGAGCCCTCGCTCTGCTTGATGAGGGCCTAGCGCAGCGGGAAGTTGCTAGACGACTTGAAGTGTCGCATTCCACAATCCAGAGACAGCTGGAGCGCTTCAATGAGACTGGAGCAGTCCAGGAAAGGCGTCACACGGGTCGACCCAGAGTAACGACAAGACAGCAAGACCGCTACCTTGCCCTCTCCGTCCTGAGGGAAAGGGCATCCACTGCGGTGACCTTGAGGGGTCAGCTGAGGGACGCAACAGGTGCTAACATCAGCTGCAGCACGGTGAGAAGACGGCTACATGAGGCAAACTTGAGGTCACGGAGACCGGCCGTCCGACCCGTGCTGTCACCGGTCAACAGAGTGCGCCGCATGACCTGGGCCAGGGAGCACGTGACCTGGACAAGGCAACAGTGGGCCCGGGTCTTGTTTTCGGATGAGTCCAGGTTCACCCTGACCTTTAACGATGGCCGGGCTCGGGTGTGGCGACGTCAAGGGGAGAGGTTCGCTGACGCCACTGTCCAAGAGCATAACCGGTACGGCGGCAGGTCGGTGATGGTGTGGGGTGGCATGAGCCGTGGTACCCGGACCCCCCTGCTCCCCATTGACGGCATCCTGAACGGGGTCCGGTACCGGGACGAGGTTCTGGCGGCCGTGGCACTGCCTGCGCTTGTGGACCTTGGTGAAGGCGCCATCTTCCAGGACGACAATGCACCTGCGCATCGAGCACGCCTTGTGACCGACTTCCTGGAGCAGCATGAAGTCGTCCGTATGGCCTGGCCAGCGTGCTCACCTGACCTGAACCCAATTGAACACCTCTGGGATGTGCTCGGGAGGCGCATCAGGGACAACCACCCCCCACCGGGCACCCTGGCCAGGCTGGTCGACATCCTGCAGATCGAGTGGGCGGCCATCCCTCAGGACACACTCCGTACCCTTGTGGGGTCGATGCATCGGCGCTGTGAAGCATGCATCCAGGCTCGGGGCGGACACACGCGATATTGAAAACAGATTGGCCAAATCTGACACTTTCTGTTTTTTGAAAAGGGGGGGATGTTCCTTTAAATGCATGTGCTGTTCACTAATGGGTCATTGTGCTAATTTCTTTTTCCAAAACAGGTGTGGAAATGATGAAATAAAACATAGAATCAATTCTAAACATTGTCAATTATTTCAACTTAAAATTAGAGAGGAAGGAAGAAGTGGCCCTTAAATTATGATTAGGAGTATATTACAGGCTTTATCACATGCAACAATAAGTGGAAATGGCAATCCAACTATTTAGGTGAAATTATTACACACTGATGAGTGTAAGACTATTTAAGCTAAACCCACCTCTTAACCATTGCGTTACTGTCCTAATAATTATAAAGCGACAATGGATATTATTTTATTAATTCGGAAATCATGCCACTGAATGCTGAGAAGATTTCGTTAGCATATAGTTTATGAAAACTTGCATAACTCGTTCTGTTCTCACTCAGGTCTTTACTATGTGAAGAAAGTGAATACCGATGACAGCCCGACTACATTACTTTATGCACATTTGGATAACTGGCTTTCTTCCAAAACAAGTAAGAAATTATACCAAGAACCCTGCTCCTTTGTTCTTCAAAGTTTTACTTAGAAAGAGAGACAAAGAACATAAAGAAAGCAACCTATAACATCATGAAAGAAACAGTACAGCGTTTAAATGACGTGTGTGGTGTGTGTGTGTGTGTGTGTGTGTGTGTGTGTGTTGTGTGTGTGATGCTGATTCCTATTTTCATTATCTTCTCATTTCTTCCCCAAGTAGTGCTCGCCAACTTCCTGATGGTCACCAGCTTGCGCCTGGTTTTATCTTTTGCTCTTGCAATGTGTGACGTCCAGGTCTGCCTATTGTCAAATGTGATTTCGGATAGGTTACTTCAAGTAATTTTTCATCCTTTTTTTAGAGAGGTTTGATGTGTCAGCCTTCTGCAAGTTCAAAAAGGTGAAAATTGTTGTAGAGACTTATCTTTGTTAATTAAGATGCACGATTTTCCTGCCTATGCATTCAGTCCCCGATAAAGACAAAGATTTTTGTAATCAGAACGGCAGCTCTCCGCAAGTTCAGAAACTATAACAGCCGCACATAGGGCTGAATTTGATCCGAATCTTGTCACTCATGGTAGGTTGGTTTAAAACAATTGATCCATAGTTTGCCTGCTTCAACAGCAATATGTATGGTTGGTGCTGTTCATCTGCGAGCGTTATCCTTGATCATGGTTGACAATTTACGCACACCCTTCCCTTACCTCATATCAATCGAGTCTTGCTGTCCACACTTTTCCCCCTCCTCATTGCTTGTCTCCCTCCCTCTCTCTCACATATTTCTGTCTATGCGCAAGGATGGCACGTGCTTTCTGGTGGTTTCATATTTCCCCCCACCCTCAACCTCTCCCACAGTCCAACCCCCCTCTCTCCTCGCTCGTTCGTCTATCTGCCTCACTCTAACATTATGCATATTTTTCTGGTTGTTTGATCTAAGATGTTGTCTTTCTACATACAAACGTGTACCGAACACAAACAGTTCCAGAAACTTGGCTGTAGATCCCGTGTTCTTTGTTTAGGAATTGTACAATCCGGAAAAAATCCCCCAAGATGTCAAAATCAATTTTCTTTGCACTTCCAAAGAAAGCAGGGGCTGTAGAATGCGAACCTTCGCACAATCAGCTTGATGAGTCATGTAACAAAAATTCTATTAAGAATAATCATGATGAGGATATGGAACAAAATCAAGAGAAATAGCGAAAGAACAGTGTGGATTTGTCGAAGGGAAAGGAAGTATTGATGCCATATACATCCTAAGAACTATCATAGAGAAGTTGGTCGAGTTGAATAAGGATTTATATTTTTGATTTGTTGATAATACTAAGGCTTTCAATCGGGTAAGACACGGAGAATTCATCAACTAATTATAAAGGCTCAATATTGATGGAAAAGATCTAAGAGTAATCAGGAATGTGTGTTGGGAACAAACAGCAGCAATGAGAATAGAAAACAATGTAAGCTCTTTCCAAAATATCAAAGAGGAGTTAGGCAGGGTTGTGTTCTGTAACCAGGGTTGTTTTCACTTTACAGCGAAACCATCACGAAGAACCTAGAAGAATGCCCTGGGATAAAGATTGGAGGAAAAATGATAAACAACATTCGTTTCACAGATGACACTGTGCTAATTGCAGAAAACGAAAAAGACCTACAAAATCTTGTAAATACAACAGAAATAGAAAGCAAAAATAAAGTGCTGGAGCTAAATACAAAGAAGACTGAAGTCATGGTAATCAGTAAAAATTAGAAAATTTCCTCACACAAATTAACAGTACATGGCACAACTTTGAGACAGGTTGATACGTTTAAATATGTGGGAACAGTCATCTCACTAGACAGCAGATGCATATCAGAAATAGCCAGCAGAATCGACCAAGCTAAAACAGCATTCAAGATGGAAAGCGTTCTTACCAACAAATGCCTATCAATTAACATCAGGAAGGTAGTTCTTGAGTATTATATAGAACCAATACTGTTGTATGATTGTGAGGCGTGGCCAGTCAACACGTAAAGTCAGAACAAAATAGAGCAACTGAAATGTGGTTTCTAAGAAGAATGTTGAGAGTTCCCTGGATATCCAAGAAAACAAACGAACCAGTCCTGAAGGAGGCAGACACAAGAAAATCATTAATAAAGAAGATTAGAAAAAGACTACGAACATTTATAGACATTTTATGAGGAAAGAGAAAGTAGAGCACCTGGTCAGATTAGGAAAACTGGAGGGAAAGAGAACACCACTAGACCTAGGGAGAAAATATTGGATGGACTTGCAGGGTGGCTGAGAACAGAGAGAGCAGGAGATGTACTTGCAGCGACAAAGGATAATTTATGAATGGCCATGATCACCAATGTCACGCAGCAGGGCACATGATGATGATGATGATGATGATGATGACAATCCCGAAACATTCAATCATTCCTTGTGCAATGTACAGTGAAGAGTTGAGAGCTGGAGTGTGAGTTCTCATGGCGAACCCTCTTCAAGGCAGGGATCTCTGGTCCCAGACGTAAGGTTGTAAGTATGAACTGTGTTCTTAGTTAATGTAGCACGCAGAAAATGTGTAGGACTTATCCATAAATCAAACTGTACTCATGTTGAAGCTTCACCATCAATATTCATTTATTCTTCTTCAGTTCTTGTATAAAGCTTAAGTGATCAAAGTGTATCATGAGTATCTTTCAATTGAATGTATCAGATACAACTTATCATGTATAGTATCCTTCATTTGAATGTTTGGTCTGTTTCTAGAAAGACTGTGTCTAGTCACATATAATCATAATAGATGTGAATGCCTAATATTGAAAGCTGTATTAAATGTTTTATTTTTTTTATTCATTCTCTTTATTCAGAATAAAATGTAGCATGTACACACTTTATACCAACGTTTAGTCTGTTTCTGAAGAGTCTTTTTCTAGCCATCTATAGTTGTAAGACAGCTGTGGATATTATTGAGAGTTTGTTGTCTCACTTTCCTCCTTGTGTGCCCATATTCTAATAGACCGAACAAGTAGCCTACATCAAAACATTTTTTCTTCGTGTCATAGTTGCAACAAGAGAATATTATGAAATTAGTGAATGCATAAATTTTAGAAATCGCATGGATAAAGCACTCTGCATGCGCATGGTTATTACCTTAGGTAAGAAATACATGTACTGTTATTCAATGTCGCTTCATAAATATTTTTGTCGTGAATAATTTCGGACAAGAGGAACAATATTTTTCCTGGCAAATTCATTACTTACAGTTTGCTAAACCAGACTATTATAATTGAAGAGTTAATCATAGTTTACTCCAATGGGTGAGGGTTGAATAATGGGTTATTATGGATGATGTAAGGAGAATGAGAAATTAAATGATAATAATAACAATCTTGATATATAAGTCAAATCAAAGTGTGCACTCTCATTATTCACAAAAGCATTCACTCGCAGTGACAAACTTGAAATTCCAAGGTACAAAACACACACAAAGCAGGAGGAAGAGGATAGGAGGGGAATAGGACAAAAGGTGTGTGGGCACACAGAGAGAGAAATCATTGATGGACAAAAAGGCATGTCTTTAAGTTTAACAAGTTAGACATGAAGAAAGAGTACGTGGCTGTCGAAAAGACAGGAAACCTGTTCCAGTTGTATGGATCAGACACAGAAAAGGAGCTGTGACTGACTATGGAACATCTGTATCGAGAAATTTGTAAACAAGTAGTGTCAGAAGCAAAACGAAGAGGTTGGCCTACTGAGGGGTGTATATTTGAAGGTGGTGACAAATATAAATAATAATGATATACATTTATGGTGTGCCCAACAGTGCTCCAGGCACTTACAAATTCTACAATACAAAAAGAAATGAATATCTATCTCTCTCTATATATAATATATATATATATACAGTGGAAACCATTTATAACAGGACCGGTTATAACAGGAATCCGGATATAACAGGGCTTTTTTCAATCCCCATTTTTTCTTCCTCTTTGTCTCTATTAAAACTTATCGGCAATAACAGGGAGACAAGAGGGCTCGATCGGTTATAGCAGGGATGCCGAGACGGGCTCTGCAGCAGAAAGGCCTAGGCCTAGACTCAGCACGCCACGCAGTAGGCCTAGATCTAGATCTAGGCTAGCCTTGGTATACTGTGTATGTACACTGAAAGAACGCTTCGCAATGCGAGGTGATGCGCGCGCAAGCGTGTAGGCCTGAGGCCACTGAGTCAGTGACTGACTGCGCCATCATTCAGTTTGTAAGCTTACTGCACACTTACACCAGACCAGATCTAGGCCTAGATCTACTGTTTATCAAGAGTTAGTTGATCAGTCCTTATTTCCCTTGATATCTGATATAACAGGGATCTGATATAACAGGGATTTTGATTTGGTCCCATCATCCCTGTTATATCAGGTTTCCACTGTATATATACACACACACATATGTATATGTATATATATATATGTGTGTGTGTGTGTGTGTGTGTGTGTGTGTGTGCATGCGTGTGTGTGTGTAAAACATACATTCACTTATTCTATCCATTAACATTATGCACACATTCTCAAAATATCCACAGATAAGACACTACAAGAACGCACTAAAACAGGATGGGATAGGGTCAGTATAACACAGTTAATTTAAACAGAAGAATTCACAGAAAAGGCAGGTTTTGAGTTGGGTCTTAAAAGAGGAAAGGACAAACAAATTTATCAGGTCAAAGGACTGTTTATCATTTTCCATAGAAAAGGTCCAAAATGGGCAAAAGATCGGAAAGCGTGAGTCTTGTGTCTGTATCGAGGGATTTTGAACTGCCGAATATCAGAACAAGAGCGAAGAGTAAGCTTACGAGAAGGAGAATAGACATGGAACTGTTCAGAGATATAAGCAGAAGCAGCACCAGAGACAACAAAACAGAAACAGTACCATTGATACACTTGTAGCCTAGTCTATTGATTTTGTATGAAATTCTTTGAGAAACAGGCAACCAATCGAGAAAATCAGAACCATCGGGGTGATATGACTTGTGGCTCATATTTTTAAGTCATTTCAAATGAATGCCCAGGCCAGGATTAAGCAGAATGAGTCATGGCACAGGAATATGCTGCGAGACTTATAATGTTGTAAATAATTCATATATATCGACTCTGCCACATAATGGGGACAGTAATACCATTTTCAGTTCCCTTAGCTGGCATGTATAACATGTACAAACTTAACTGAATTTGAAGATATCAAAGTTAGCTATTACAGAGAGTGTGGAATTATTGTGACCATCGGTGTCGTGCAGTTTCCAGTATATGGTTGTGGGTAGCTGAATGTCACAATGGGGCCTAGCAGCGTCCATTGATTGTCACAGTCCATAATGTTCCGGGATGGGCACTGGTTCTGCGACAAGAATCCAAGAGACTGAAGGTGACACAAACAAACAGTGCAAATGAAAATGTGAAATTAAAAATAAACTGATCAAAATTGTGTATTTTTTCAAGGATGGAGACGCATTTATAAACAAGCAAACATATTAAGAAATAAAACCAAAACCTGAACTTGTGAAGGACGAACATTATATTTAAATTTGAAACAACGAAACTCCAAAACCTCGGGAAAACGACAACTAATGCAAATGAAATATATTGAAGCAACACATGAACTAACTCACGGATGCGAAATTTAAGAGGCACTTATACTGAGGTATACAAGTACTCAGGAAGACATCGACAATTTCTACGAAGTATTAAAGATGACCAAGGCCCAATGTAAATCACAAGAAGCTACAGTAATAATCAGAGATTTTAATGCTAAAGTGGGACAGGATAGGGTGGAGGATATAGTTGGACCTCATGGCCTTGGTACACAAAATGAAAGGAGAGGGAGATGAATGAGTTCATAGTAGGAAACACCTGGTTTGAACAGCTTAATAGAAGAAAATGGCCTTGGATGAGTCCAGGAGATAATACCAAAAAATCAGATTGACTACATTCTGATTAATAAAAGATTTAGAAATTCTTTACTGTCAGCAAAAACACTACCAGGTGCAGACTGCAATAGTGACCACAATCCTGTAGTGGGAAGATTTAGGCTGAAACTATAGAAAAGGAAACACACCAAAAGTAGCTGAAACTAAGGAAAAGGAAACAGACCAAAAGTAACATCAAACTAAATCTTGGACTCTTAAAGACAGATGAAGTGACATGTGAAAAATTTAATGTACATGTTCAAAACAAATTTAGTGCTCTGGAAGACGTTGGTGACAGTGAGGAACAATGGACAAAGTTGAGAAATTCGATAAATAAAGCTTGTGAAGAAATCCCTGAAGTAGATAGAAAAGCAAAAAAGAACTGGAAGACAAAAGAAATTTTAGGCTTGATGGAGGAACAGAGGAAGGCAAAGAGAAACGAGGAGATATACAGGAAGGTAAACAAAGAAATCAGGAATAGGTGCAATGAAGCTAAGGAAGCTTGGCTGAAAACAAAATGCAAAGAAATAGAAGACCAACACAAAACGGATCCTCAGGGTATGTACAGACAAACTGAAGAAATTGTCCACAGGAAAAATACATGCACATCGACTGGTTGCTTAAAATCGAAAGAGGGTACACTTATCATGGAAAAAGACAAAATATTTGATAGATGGGGAGAGTAGCCTACATTAAAGACCTTTTTGAAGATGACAGAAATGAAGAACACATTATAAGAAAGAACTTTGAAGGACCACCCATAATGAAAGATGAAGTCAGAGCAGCACTGAAAAAGATGAAACCAGGAAAAGCCCCAGGACCAGACAACATTACTACAGAGATGATTGACGCCCTGAAGGAATTTGGTATTGAAGAAATAACAGTCTTTTCAGACATCATGTGCCCTGCCGCATGAACTTGGCGATCATGGCCCTCCATACGAATTAATTAATCTGTTGTCGCTGCATCTCCCACCCTTTCTGTCTTCATCCACTCCGCAAATCCGTCTGTTGACGACCTATCGGTATACTCAGACCTATCGATATGGAAGCAGGTGTTTTCCTTCCGGCACATCCCGACTAATAACTCCTTCCAGGAGCACTTAGCACTGGCAACCGCGTCTGTTATAGGTGCCTCATCGCTGGCACCGGTGTTCAGTCATGGGCATAGCCATGTTAAAATTAATACATTACATATCACTTTATGTTTTATGTACCTTCCTTCCGTTTTAAAAACATCACAAAAATAATGTCTTTGAGTTTGAATAATAATTTTGCAAAAAAAAGTATCACCGTTCGCTGTAAAAGCAGGCAAAACCAAAAAGAAGGTTGGGATAGGGAGGCCAAATTGTATCAAGGAATTTTAAATTAGTGCATTTCTAACTTAATCGTGACCTTTTAATTTTCATTGTGTTACACATTTATAGCCTAATGTTCCGAAGCGAGGTGTTGAAACGTTAAGCTTTAGATTTCGTAGGCCCTATATTATATATTGTTGTGTATACTGTTTTTAACAAAATAGGCTATTTGCTTAGCTTAGCTTAGATTGGCTTAGCTTAGCTTAGTAATAGGGACATAACACACTAGCCGTTCGGCTATTTCAAGTCCCATCATTTTTCTTTTTTTCTTACACTCGACGCTCGTAGTCAACTGTCAAGGTTTGTCGTACGCCCAGTTTTTTGATGATTCATTCATCATATTCGTATTGGCCTACCAAAGACGTTAAAAATGAGTTTGAGGCCTACCGATAGGTTTGTGAGTATGGAACTTCAATTGAAAAACATGGAAGTGAACGTGCAACAAATATCAAGTAGTCAGCTAAATCATACAAATGCTATTTTTCAAAACTGACAGCATTTTTCCATTTTAATGTTTTTCGTTTTCTGTTATCGGGCCATATTCCGTCAACTCCTCTATCGTTCCACCCCTTTCCTGTTCTCTTCGCGTGTCCTGATATACCCTTGATGTCTGTGGTCCTGATATACCCTTGGGCCTTGATGTCTGTGGTCCTGACAAACCTTTGGGTCTTGATGTCTGTGGTCCCGATCATCATGCATTCCGATCCTCAATTTCTACATTTCTATGACGTCAGCAACTTTTAGGCTCACAGTCTTGTGACGATTTACGCATACGGGTGTGATTCACGGTCACGATTTGATTTTGTTGCTGGGTTGCTTCATAAACAAGCGTTGACAGTTTTTGGTGGATGCTCTGGTCGGTAGGTCGTCTCTTGTGAAGCAGTCAAAATGTTTAAAAGCGGCCCTAACTACACCAAGTTAAAGACAAACCTGCGATTGACTATCAATCGTTTGAAACTCTTGGAAAAGAAGAAGACAGAAATAGCTCTCAAGTCTCGGAAGGAAATAGCAGACTATATAAGTGCTGGAAAAGAAGACCGAGCTAGAATAAGGGTGGAGCATATTATCCGGGAAGATTACCTAGTGGAAGCTATGGAACTGCTTGAAATGTACTGCGACCTGCTGCTGGCGCGATTTGGGCTCATCCAAACACAGAAGTAAGTTAAAAAGTTTTGTTGTCAGTGTGACGGGTTGAGTTAATACAGTTATCCGGAACTACAATAACTGAATAAGTGAATAACAGTTAACATGTGGATCTTGTCGTTGTGATAATGATTATCTGTATCAACATGTTACCATGATTAATTATCAAGGTTAGTGTTCATATCAGTGGTAAGTGTTTTGTTTATTGCTTTTAACAGTTTAACTTTTCTGGTATATCAAAACGGATTTAGTTTTAACTTTCATTAATATTCATAGGCCCAGGGCCTAATTGTTACGTGAGGAAATATAAATATCTATCAGAAGACTTGTCAAACTGAAAGTAGGTCTACCAATTGAATTATTGTGACAGAAAGTGATAGTATATTTTAACCCTTTGACCCCTGCACCCAGTCCACCAGCATTCTGCATTCTCAATCATGCTAGCGAAGCAGAAACTTAACCCTTTGACACCTTCACCCTATCCACCAAAGGTTTAACCCTTTGACTTCCTCACCCTATCCACCAGCTTCCTGCTGGAAGTTGGCGGACAGGGTAACCCTTTGACTTTCTCACCCTATCCACCAGCTTCCTGCTGAAAGTTGGCGGACAGGGTGAGGGAGTCAAAGGGTTAAGCTTTTGCAGTTGGTGGATAGGTGTAGGAGTCAAACTACAAAAGGGTTAACGAGTTTACAAAACACCTGTTGTTGTCGATGAAAACGAATAATTATTTGTAAACATTGAATTGGTATTTCTGATTTTGTTTGGATCTTTGAAACTTAAGGAAATGAGTACAAAATACAATAAATAAATATTGTTCAGTTAACAATGATTTAGTTCATGTGAGATTAGTTACAATGTCCATAGACTATGTAAATATGATGTTAAGTGTAAAACTTGTATATTTATAACTTAAGTGTGTGTGTGTGTGCACAGGAGTGAGAAAAAAGTGAGGAAATGCCATGTCAGTATATAAACATATATGAACTCTCCTGCCCAACAAGCCTTCTAAAGCTGTCCAGTTTCAAGGGTGCTTCTCTCTTAATATAGTCTTAATTGTACCTTGGCCCTCTTATCTACTTGTGGAAAGAAATCCTTTCCTGTTTATGGCCCAGCACAGTAAAACTACTGCCCAGTGTCTTTACTAGTTTAAGGCAAAGCAGTTTTCTTGCTAAAATATACCTCAAAACATCTGTCTTTCAAAAATATCCAAAATTGCATAGGTTGATGGCAGTTGCTTTTCATTTTCCAGTTTTAGTCATATTGCAGTTTGTGTGTGTGTGTGTGTGTGTGTGTGTGTGTGTGTGTATGTGTGTATCATCACTGTATGTTTGTGTGTTCGTTTGATATTTCTTTTAACATCTATTCACATGTGTACTTTTCGACGATATGTTTGTGTGTGTGTGTGTGTGTGTGTGTGTGTGTGTGTGTGTGTGTGTGTGTGTGTGTGTGTGTACAAACATTACACTTGTACTTGATTCTATAATCTGTGTATAAATTTACCCTGTGCCCTTTTAGTTTATAAATCATTTATAAATAATAGTTTATAATACAGGATAAGACAGTGAGTAACGGTTACCTGCCTGCCCAGGGCCATCAATTAATTGTGTAAGGCACATGGTGAGCATTGCAACCTGTCCGCTGGGCAAGTGTAATATTTTCAAACCATCTTCCATGAAGAATTAGGTCAGCTTGTGTTAACTATAATTATATATGGTCATTTGAAGTCATCCCACATTAGCCGAAGTGGGCAGAACTATTAATATTACACTTAATGATGTCAACATTATTACATATTGTGCAGAGTTATTGGCTCAGTCAGAAGACAGTAAGTAGCCAGGCAGAATAGGGCTCACAGTTTATTATTTTTAGCCACTTGCAGATGACACAATAGCAGACGTCGAAGTCAGACCGAAGCCGTGACAGCTGTGAAAAGACCGCCACTGAGCTCCCACTCCGAGAAGTGATCAATATGAGAGCAATTCCTGGGAGATAGGACAGATTTAATTAATGACTTTCCAGACCTGAAAAATAGTGAAATGAATGCGTATCATATACTGTTAGTAAAATCGATCAAGAATGACTGGAACAGCAAGTTAAGTGGCAGTATGAGTATTCTGTCCAAACTTAATATACTAATATACATTGAGGACCTACTGGGTTGGGTAACCAAATTAGAGGCTGTCTTTTCCAGAGATTTACAATAGATGAAATCTCGAAAAAGATTTTTATGTAAGAAATATCATATGATTTGTCTACATATAAAAATCTTTGTAATGATGTGTAATTTTATATTGTTAATTCACTCTTTTGCTGTTTTGCTTCAAGAACGGGTTGAATGACCATGATTCATTCAGCCATTGAGTTCAGTAAGGAGCTATTAAGTTTAATAAGAATGTCAGTTGTCATTCATAATATCATTGGGTATGAAAATGAAAGTTGTGACTACGTTATTTCAGTCATTACCACTTCACGAGTCTGTCTTTGTCACTGTGTATGTCATTTTATGCATTTCTGTGCAAATATGTTATTGTGTATGGTTTGTAAAGTCAGCATGATATGTTGTCTCAGTGTCTGATATGGTCATTCTCATTGAATTGTCCGATTCACAACTTGAATTTTTTCTACACAGGGAGTTAGACCCAGGACTGGAGGAAGCCATCGCAAGCTTGATCTGGGCCACGCCACGCCTCCAAGCTGATGTTCAGGAATTTAAGGCCATTTCTGATGAATTTGCCTCAAAGTATGGCAAAGAATTTGCCCTAGCCTGCCGCTCAAATGACCTGAGCAATGTCAGTGAGAAAGTGATGCATAAGTTGTCAGTCCAAGCACCACCGAAAACTCTGGTAGAGCGTTATATGGCGGAGATTGCCAAATCATACAACATCCCCTTTGAGCCAGATGCATCCATTGTGGCTCAGGATGAGATTTTGATGGCGGAGAACCTGTTGATCGACTTCGGGGGAGAGAAGAAAGGGACATCTGGTGGTGGTAGTGGTGGGGGTCCTAGTGGAGGCATGGGAGCCATGCAACCAGCACAACCACAGGTGAGATTTTCATGAAAATTATCATTATCCTGTGATCTTATAATCAACTGCAGCAAGACAGAGACTTTGTTTTAGCAACACCTTCTCAGGCTTCTGGCTTTGGAAGACTGACCAAACGCTTGTAGCAAGACAATAGCCTCAGGCTCGCCGCTGTGCTTGCTGTGTGTAGAGTAGTGTTCTTGTGTGTCCTGTTGTATTCATAACGCAGTCAGCAGTTGGAAGGATTCCACCAATGATGTATGCTCAAGATGTTTAATCTCATATTGATAGCCTAGCCTTCAAATTCTGAAGAGGTGTGGCTTGCCAGATATGTTAAGTGTCCTCTCGTCATATGCCAGCTTCATTGAACAGGACGGATGGCCTATGGAAGACAACCACATTCCAAAGATGCGTCTATATAGAGAACTGTAGCAAGGATACTGACCAAGAAAGACCACTAAAGTGATACAAACATACACATGAGACTAGCCTTCACATGGGAAGACTGCCTGCTGTAGAGGAATAATAGTAATGACATTTAAAAGATGCCGTATCTTGATTATATAAATACAAGAATCAAACCAAGCACACACTATCATCATTTACCAAAGCAATCACTCAACAACGACCAAAGCTCCAGGGCACAAAGCATACGCAATTTTATGGGAAGGGGGGGGGGGGGGGTTCACTGGGGCAAAAGGGTGTGCACTTCATCATCATCATCATCATCATCAGGTGCCTTGGTGTTGGCGATCATGGACTTCCATCTGTCTCCATCTCTTGTTGCTCAAGCATCTCTTCCACCCTCTTTGTCTTCAGCCACTCTGCAAGTCCGCCTAGTGTCTTCTCCCTGGGTCTACCTGGTGCTCTCTTTCCCTCCAGCTTTTCCATTGTGACCAGGTGCTCCAATTCCCCCTTCCTCATAAAATGGCCTAAAAATGTTGCTTGTCTTTTCCTAATCTTCCTTGTGCACTTAGAGGGGGGAATCACTGCTAGACAAAAAGATACGTTTTCAAGCTAGACTTGGGGAAATCAATACTGGGCAAAAAGGTAGACAGAGTTTATGACTGTTGAATAGATGGGTGAAGATTATTCCAGTGGTATGGACCAGACACAGAAAAATAATATTGGCAGACTGTGGAACATCTTTATCGAGGACTTTGTAAGTAAGTAGTATCAGCAGTAGTACAGAGAAATTGGGCAGGTGTATACATTCAGAGTTGGTTACAAAGATAAGTAGTTGCAGTACCATTAATATAGTTGTGGCATAATGTATTGAAATTCTTTAAGAAACGGCAACCAGTAGAGAATGTGAAGCAAGGTAGTGATGTGATCACGCCTCTTTTTACAAAGGACAAAACGGCCATGGAATTTTTAATATGTGGAGGTATGCAGCAGAAG
The DNA here is from genome assembly GCA_030674185.1 of Monoplex corrugatus. Lineage (NCBI taxonomy): Eukaryota > Metazoa > Mollusca > Gastropoda > Littorinimorpha > Ranellidae > Monoplex > Monoplex corrugatus. Next base: position 52,682,643 of record CM060311.1, on the reverse strand, counting down.
AAGCAGGCAAGCCAGAGAGCAGAGAGTTACAATAATCGAAGCGAGACAAGACCGGAAGTTTAGATGCTGCAGAAATTGAAAGACAGTGGGGAATAGAGCTGAAATGTCACATTTGACGGTAACAAGGTTTGTGTGATGAACTTCTGCATAGACAGTTGAGGATCAAGAACAATGCCAAGGTTCTTAATCAGAAAGTACAATAGTGTTGTCACCTAGTTTGGTGGAAAGCTTGTGCTTTGTGTCTTTGAGCATTGCTTATTCTGCATCATCCAGTTATGGATTTCAGCATAATTGTCAAGAGTCTTCTGAAAGAAGAGTTGGAAGAGTTTCAGGAGATGCACTGTTGTAGAGCTGGGAGTCATCAGCATAAAAATCATTTTTGATGTGCTGACTGATGACATTTGCAAGTGGTGAGGTGTGGAGTGTGAAAAGGACTTAAGTAGGTGCAAGTACAGACTTGGAGGACCCTGTATGGAAGTTTAACCGGCTAAGACAGAATCATTTCCATGAGTGACTGAAAGCGGTCAGATAGATTTGACATAAACCATGAAAGAGCACTACCTTGGATTTAGTATGCTCTAGTTGAGAGAGGAGGATGGGATGGTCAGTGGTGTCAAAAACAGTAGAAAGATTTAAAAGAATATGTAGAAATTTGGCCACAGTTAGCTGAAAGCAACAGATCATGGTAAAGATTGTTGGCTGAGAGATGATTATTCAGCTGTTTCAAAACCACTTTCTCAAGGAATTTGGAAAGGAACAGCAAGTTGGACTTGGAGAGAGGACAATAGTTTTTGAGACTGTTAAGATCAAGATTAGTCTTTTTCAGCAGAGGTAAAACAATGGCTGTTTTGAGTAAAGATGGGACAGATCCAGTGAGAAAAGAAGTGTTGATGATATGTGTTATGGATGGAAGAAGATCAGGAGATATTTGTGAAATGAGAGAAGTAGGTATATGGTCAAGTTCAGAAGACTTGAATGACATTTCTTTCAGGATGCTAGCAAGCATAGTTTCAGGTACTGGTTGACATTCAGTGAGTAGAAGGCCTGTGAATGGAGGATCACTGTGAGATGGAAGAAAAGATGTTTATGTAGCTTGGCTTGAAAATCATTAATTTTGGAAGATAAAAAAGTTGGAAAAGTCTGGGAGATCTGAAGGATAGATGTTAGAAGTGGAGATGACCTAGTAGCAACTTAGTAGTACCCAAAAGATCAGACATGACAGAGAACAAGCATTTTGTAGAACTTTACTTTGTAGATTCAAGGACTTGCATAGAATAATAGTTGTGGCTTTTGAGATCATTTTCATAACTCTTTTCACATGCTCTCAAAAAATCCCGAAATGAACTACTAGTTAAGAGGACTGCCATGATGTTCGGCATGTCTGCACACTTGTTTGGCTGCCCTAATTTCATTGGTATATCATGGTGCAGATGGAAGTCAGGCAGAACAGGGATGACTGGGGGTGCATGCTCATCTAGAAGCTGTGCAAAACTGACTTGCAGTGACTAGCAGAACTGGAGGAATTAGACGATTTACAGCTTTGGACGAGAAGAATTTAACATTGATAGATAGTAGGTTATGACGGGTAACAGTTCGCTTCTGGCATATAGGCTTAGACAGATAGAGTGAAAAGAGCACAGCAGACTGGTCTGAAGGAAGTTGGTCTAGGACTGAGACTGATGTAACAGGTTCATCAGTGTTACAGATGATAAGCCAATCAGTTATATGTCCTTTAATGTCTGTGGGCTGGGCCAGAAACTGAGAAGGAGAATTTTCCTGATCTTAGAGTGTAGTGATGGAGAAGAGGCTTGAGTTCATAATAAAACATGGAAGAAGCGTGTTTGTTCGCATGACTAGGACAAGGATGGTGTGCTGCATCCACTGTGCATGTAGTGTTTGGTAGAAGCAGAACCTAGGGCTGCAGGACTTTTTCTCATGCAGTGTCTGTGAAAGAATATTATGCCTCAAGGATTGGTCTTGTATCCCACATGAAAACTCAAACCAGTATGCCTACTCATCTCTTTGAGTTGGATTGATGGGAGAGTCCCCATAATCATCGTTATCACTGTCATTATCATTGATATTACAGTTTGATCATACTCACAGTAGCATACATCTTTAATGACCAGAAACAAGAGATAATACAGGAGAAGAAACTGCTACACATTTTAACCTGATATTCTTTAATAACCTCATACATCGAAATTTACTTTAGTAACCATTTAAGAAGCATACTTGTAAAGGAGCAGTGCGTACCATTGACCGATTGAGTAACCTGTACATCTGGTACTTAGTCTTTAGCAGTTTAGTGCCTCTTGTGCACCAAGGGTGCATTATTTTATGCATTAATTGAAACACGCGCACACACACACACACACACCCCACACACACACACACACACACACACACATGCATGCATGCGCACACACACACACATGCATGCACACACACACACACACACAGTGACACACACACACACACACGCACACATGCACACTCGTACACACTTCCACTGATTAAAATCAACTGTTCCTTAAAACTTTTGAAAAAGTCCACCAGGAGAATTGTAAATTTTGGAATTACTCTTGTATTAAAGAAGGACTTGTATATGAATCATTATGATTAAAAAGAAATTTAATTTCTTAATTTGATTAATAGCATTTATTGCTGATCGTATTAATGACACTTATTTCTCTGTCTGCTCATGTCTTGATTGAGTGTCTTTATAATCTGCCAGAATGTAGTAAATAGTGTCACACATGTGTGCAGGCCACCTTGTGGTATTGGAGATAAGACATCATTGGTAATGGCTGTGAGAGTGTATTTACAGAGTGTTCTTTTCCATTGGCATAATTCTTTAGATGTACATGTAATAGTTATAGTTGCTCTAAGAATAAGTATGGTATATATTATTCTGATGCTCATGATCATATGATAAGTGAATGATCATGATAAAGAGATTGTATGTTTTTTTTTTTCCAGATGTGGTGTGTGTGTGTGTGTGTGTGTGTGTGTGTGTGTGTGTGTGTGTGTGTGTGTGTGTGTGTGTGTGTGTGTGTATTCCATAAAGATTCAGTGGTGAGTAAATTGACTTGACAGTCCTGTTTCTTTTTTCCCCTGTAACCACACTGTTATTCATACATGGTTTCTGTGTAACAGGCTGCTTATCCTCCAGGAGGAGCAGCACCTACACCTGCTCAGCCTGCCCCCTTCGCCTATCCAGGTTCCAGCCCCTACCCACCTGCGACTGCCAGCTATGAACAACCTGGACCCCCACCCAACATCAACGACCTTTATGACAACCCCAAACCTACACAGCCGCCTCCACCTGCAGGGTTTCGTGACTGCCCCACCCCGCCTGGCCCCCCGCCTAAAATAGATGACTTTCCTGATTTGCCCACTGTCCCTACCAGCAGTCTACCCGACACACGCACCCTGGGAGGCACCTCTGCTGGAGGGGAGGATGTGGACTTTGACGACTTGACACGCAGGTTTGAAGCGCTCAAGAAGAAAAAATAAGTCTGCAAAGGAGGAGGAGAATTAACTGTTCATTGGGTTTCGATGATTAAACGTGCTTGCTGGTTTGAAGAAAATGCTGTTTTAAACTTGGAAGTGCGCTGTAGGATATGTTTCATTTTTCCTTTTCAAAACGGAGTAAGACTTTCAGAAAATCCAGTTATCCGCAACCTCTTTTTCCGTTTTAATCCACCGCCCGGCCCATGCCATTTTTTCCTTTATAATTTCCCCGTTTTTGAAAAAAATGATTTTATAAGTGACTTGGTAGAGGAAAATATTGCGGTAATAGTGTGTGTGTGTGTGTGTGTGTGTGTGTGTGTGTGTGTGTGTGTGTGTGCGTGCGTGCGTGCGTGCGTGCGTGCGTGCGTGCGTGAGTGCGTGCGTGCGTGCGTGCGTGCGTATGTGTGTGAAAATGTGTCAGTAAATTATTTCATGTTAATGGATTGATTTATGTTTTACCAGATTTGGACCACAGATCTAGCCCGATAACAAATTCGTCTAAAGCATAACCCTGGGTTTTTTGTTTTGTTTCGTTTTTGTCACATTGACCTATAATGTCCGTATTTCTCAATAAAGAATGAGAAATTTTGTGTTGTTTGTTTAAGGATTTTGTGAAATAATGAATTTTGTATATTATGTTCATATTTTGGAGTTGTAATGTTGTGGTTGTCAAAGCCATTCAGCAGTTTTCTAAAACTTAGTAGATAATCTGTTTATGACCACAAGGGAAGTAATTTTCCCTTTAATCATTTTGTGAATATATCACTTGTTGTTCCGTGTGTATAGGTTCTTGATGCATATCAAGACTCACTTTAAATGACACTGGCCAATATATTTTCAAGGTGACTGTCATGAGTATGTATATATATCACAGGAAGGACTGAAACATAATTTTCATTGTAGGTAACTGATAATAAGATGCGGGGAAGAGAGGCAAGGATCAGAGATAAGAAGATTGTTAGTGTAATAGGATCACATTATTACCTCTTCAGAAACGTGCATAGAAAAATAGGTACACTATCATTCTGATCAGTAATACTTGACAGACTTGTGCTTCAATGCAAGATTTGAATCAGAGGGACAAGTATCACTCAAGGAATGATTTTAGAATACATTTTCTCTTGAAGTTATATGGAATACCCATAGAATACAATTTTATGGTTATAGTCTGAGCTTGAATGAGATAGACTGGGTGTATCATATCTAAATTCTCTGCACCATTTATTTTATTTTTGTGTAATTGTTTATTTTACTCTTGGTGTTGTCTAGTCTGCTATTTACAACTTTTTATTTGTTCTGTTACTCTGGCAAGAGACTGTCCCTTAACCTTCGTCCTATGCCTCAGGTGAAAATTCACCCAGAAAATCTGTTAAAGATTACTATTTTAAAAACTGAGTTTCATCAAAAAGATTCTGACTTTTTTCCCATATACTCACAAGAATGGTGTCTTTTGTGAAATAGAATATTTGTAAATAAATCAGAACATCAAATTTTTGCATGGCATACATTCCTTGTGAAAATTCACGTACGCAGTTAAAGAATAACTTTACACAGCGTATGTCCTGAGTGAATTTTCACCCCTGAAGTGGTGCTACCCAATATGCAATAAGGGGCATGATTGACCTAGCCGACAGATGCCATAAACAGTGAGGGGAATTCAAGTGTTTATCTCTCTGTGAGTTAGAGGGGAGGTGGTGGGTTGTGTGAGTGTGTTGGTGTGTGTGAGTTTGGCAGTTTGACCATCTGCATGGTGTATATGTGTGTTAGCATGCATGCTGTGAGTGCATGTGTGTGTGTGTGAAGAAATAAACATGAAAGAAAATCATGCAGTCTGTAATTAAAAGCCTCATCATCATGTGGCATTTCACACGGTGTTGGTTATCATGGCCCTCCATATGAATCTTTTGTTGCTGGAAATATACTCTGCAAAACTAATAATTTCTCCCTGGGCTAGCTGGTGCTCTTTTTTCCTCTAGCTTTCCAGTTGTGACAAAGTGCTTGAAATTCTTTTGCCTCATAAAATGCTATGAATGTTGCTTGTCTTTTTCTAATTTTCTTCATTAATGTTATTTTTGCCTTTTCTTCTTTATAGACTGTCTTGTTTGTTTGTATTTTTGCTGTCCATGGAACCCAACATTCTTCTAAGAAACTACATTTCAGCTGTCTATCTTGTTCATACTTTGCTTGTTGATTGTCCAGGTTTCGTATCCATAGAACAGTATTGGTTCTAACACTTTTCATTATTTTGAATGCTGTTTTAGCTTGGCCAGTTCTGCTGGATATTTCTAATGTGTACTGTCTGGTGAGATGACTGTTTGAAGCCGTTTAAATATATCAGCTTGTTTTGTCTCAGTGTTGTGCCATTTGTTATTATTTTATGCGAGGGGATTTGCTTTTACTGAATACCATAACTTCAGTCTTTCACTTACTATTTAGCTCTAATTGTTTATTTCAGTAATCAAGCACAAACGATAAAGGAAGGAATAAAACACTCAGCCAGTTATGAGAAGGGAGCAACTTCAAAATGTGATACATGCACAGTTAGTGCAGTGTATTTCATTACACCATATGATGACAAAATTTCTATTTTTATGTAAAGCTGGTGGTGTACGACCCTTCCCCCTCAGCAAAAACAACAACAAACAAAAAAACTCCCACTTTGGTATGCCCTGATACCAGTATGTCTTAAGGAAGGAAAAGACATGTAAGACAAAGTCATGCATGTGTCGGTTCCAACAGGTGCACACATACAGTGGCATGCACAAGTTAAACATGCACAAGCACACTCACTCACACATATACTTCTCTCTCATGGTCTCTCGGGTAGATCATGTTTCTCAGTAGAAGACACTTCTTTTGTGCTTGCTTTTTTTGTTGTTTTTATTCTCTCAGTTGATGTACATTGGAGAACTGTCGACTTTCATTTCTTCTTTCCACACATACACACCCCATACTTGCTCACACACACACACACACACACACACACACACACACACACACACACACACACACACCACACACACACACACACACACACACACACACACACACACACACACACACACACACACACACACACACACACACACACACCACACACACACACACACACACACACACACACACACACACACACACACACACACACACACACACTGAAGGCTTTTTATTTTCTGTATCCACGGTATGATGAAAATGAATATTTGGTTACAGATAAGGCCATTCGGCGCAGCTCACCAGCCTGCACATGCTCTCTTTCTTTCTCTTTCATATAAAACACACACACATACACGCTTGCCCTCATACACATATACTGTACGTACATGTCATACACATGCATGTACAGACGCACACAAACATTCACGCACACACACACACACACTTTCTCACACATTGTAATATCCACAGCACACATCATGAAGGGTATTGCATGTTTATGTTGCCACACACACACACACACACACACACACACACACACACACACACACACACACACACACACACACACACACACACACACACACACACACACACACATACACAACACACACACACTTTTACATTTTCTCACCATTGTAATGTCCACAGCACAGGTCATAAAGGGTCCTGCATGTTTGTGTTGCATACACATGCATTCACAGACACACACACACACACACACACACACACACACACACACATTCGAGTAGCTGCAGTCCCGCTTCCACCTCGAAGTGACAAATGAGTCATTCAGGTGTAGATGGTCAGGTAGGAGGAGGACAGGGAGTGGTTGACATTGTTGATGCGTGTCAGTTATCCGTGGCACTCCAGCTGTCTCCAGTCCCTCAGTCTGCTCTGTGGTCGACTGCACTTTAAACTGGTGAAAAATGCCTTTGGGTTGACAAAAAACTGCGGAACCCTCTTATCGTTCTTATATCTCATAACGTACAGCTGGTCATTAGTAAGGTGTAGCTGTATTCAAACTTTATGCAAAGCTCATTCAGGTTGATCAAAGGGGATTTGCGCCAGGTGACTTTGGACACCTTGACCAGTCTTCCTTTGTTGTTTTTCTTGAAGCTGGCGAAATTTTGCTCTTTAGCATTTTCAACTGCTGCTGTGCATTTTTACACACACACACCACACACACACACACACACCACACACACGCACACGCACACGCGCACGCGCACGTTTGACTGATGATTGTTTAGTTGTTTTCACAAAATTCTGATCTCCCTTGTAAACATTTGGATCCTCAAGCACATGGTTCGGTGATTTCTTTGTATATTCATTTTATTAATATTTTGCAGTACATTTATCTGCTATATTTTCTTCCTATTTTTGGAACTTCAGTGATGATTTAATCAAGGGTGATTATTTCACCCACAGCATACTCTGTGGTGAGTTTCACAATTGTTAGCAGCTTTGGGCAAATAATTACCCATTCTATACTGTTTGAGATACCTTCTTTAGAAACATGGGTGAATTTTCACTCTGTTTTGTGGCATGCAAAAATTTAGGCAACGTATGGTGAATGTTGAAAGTGTTATATCATTTAAAAGAATTCAAGCTGTGTATGTATTTTTTGTTTTGTAACTTTACATTTGTTTTTACTGTTGACAGTTACTCCAAAAAACTAAAATGTTGAATGTGAAGACAGTGTATACGACAGAAAAAGAGAGAAAATGGTGAGGGGGGAATCGTTTTTGTTATCATACCCTGTTGTCATCATAGTCTCATATATCGGGTAATGTGTTTTGTCATTTTTGCTTTACAAATTTTTTTCATGTGTTCCTTTTGTTTGTCTGTAAAACACCCAGCCAGGGGATGAAATATACATGAGTGCAACTTTTTCCATTTGACGACGGAATCCTTTTTTTCAAAAGCGTCAGAAACGGAAAATCCGTTTTTTGAAAAAGCTTCAGCTTAGCCCCCCAGACCCCCCATACGGGACGCTGCCGGCACCTGGACCCCTTTCAGTCTTTTAACTTTTTCTAAGTTGCACCCTTGAATATATGATATCGGGCTGTTGTGTTTTTTGTTAGTCTGGTGATCACGGTATGCTTTGGTGGATACTTAGTCTGTCAACATCATATGTAATCAGTCATTCCTGATGAATTTCAACTTCAGTTTTTAAAAATCTCAGTTTTTTAATGATCTGCTGTTGAAATTATAGACTACTTCAAGGCACTAACATAATATTCAGATGAATCTTGTCTGTAGCAAATCATTTTGTGATTATCTTGTTTTTGTACTTCAGTGGGTGTGGTGGTGGCTATTCATATGAAAGTAGTTCTCAGTTTTGCAGAATCGAACTAAAGCAGATGTTTTCATGGTGTATGTGCATGAAATATGACATTGTTACGCATTTGATGATTTTTTTTAAAGAGATCAACAACAACAAAACTAGAACTTGACAGAAAAAATATGGCTGATAGTTTAATGTAAGAAATGCATACATTGTCAAGCTTTTTGATGTTAAGTAGATTAGAAAGAACAGCTTGACAATATTAGAAGGAATGTGAAAACTTTTTGTTTGCTTTTTAAATAAAAGGTCTCATGTTTATGCAATTTTTGTCCATATATGCCCTGTTATTTCTGTAAATATTTGTCATAGTCCTTCACTGGCTACAGGGACTTGCCTTTGAATAATAACCATTGTTGACTTTTAGTTTTAATTGTTCATTGTGCATGTGTTTTGTGTGTGTGTGTGTGTGTGTGTGTGTGTGTGTGTGTGTGTGTGTGTGCACTTTTGGTACATTCCTGAGTGTATGTACAGCTGCACTCAAAGTTAATTTGAGTTGGGGGGGGGGGGGGGTAGGATGAATTTTTTTAGATAGAGTATTATAATTGTGTTAAATTTATATCACGACCAGTGTGATGATCGAATTGATAGGACAGAATTCCAATTGGAAGATCTGGATTCAATCCTGTCTGGGTGTTTCTGCCTCATGGGTGAAATGTGGAGATTGTCCCAGTCTCCCAAGTCAGTGTGTACACACTGGGGGTGCTTAAACCACCGTTGTGTACACACACACACACACACACACACACATACACACACACACACACACACACACACACACACACACACACACACACACACACACACACACACATCAAATATGCATGTTACGATCCCGTAAGACCCGTCAGTATACTGCGGCTTAAGGAAACATGAAAAAAGAAATCAGCAATCCTATGTGAGCCCACAGGAGATGAAGTACCGAGACGATTTAGCAACAGAGACTACCACATGTACTATGTGGGTAAAACAGGGTGCAAAGATATCTATACATATTTAATGATTACTTTCCAGTAGTTGGAGTTATCAGCTAAAAACCATTTTCATACTGGCCGTTGTTTGCATGGTGGGTGTTACCATGCTTCCATAAACCAGCAACTGACATGACTTAACAGGATCTTTAACTACTTGTATATTTGATATTCTGCATCTGTATACACACAAAGGAGGTTTAGCACAGGCAGGTCAGCTCTTCTGTTGACTTGGGAGATTGGGAAAATCTCCATCCTTTACTCACCAGGCGGAAGGTGTAGGCGAATTGAACCCAGGATCTCCCAATTTACCCACTTGATACCACATTCATTGAGTTAGAAGAAGAAACATAGGAAACAGTATTTAAAATAGTATGTGTGTGTATATATGTGTATGTGTGTGTGTGTGTGTGTGTGTGTGTGTGTGTGTGTGTGTGTGTGTGTGTGTGTGTGTGTGTGTGTGTGTGTGTGTGTGAAACAGATGGTAGGGAGAGAACGTGTAAGACATAGACAACTATTTATTGACACATTTTACTTGTGTGTTCGTTCTTTAATTTAACGTCTTTTCACTATATACTTGTGTGTGTATATGTGTGTGTGTGTGTGTGTGTGTGTGTGTGTGTGTGTGTGTGTGTGTGTGTGTGTGTGTGTGTGTGTGTGTATGTGTGTGTGTGTGTGTGTGTGAAACAGATAGTAGGGAGAGAACGTGTAAGACATAGACAACTATTTATTGACACATTTTACTTGTGTGTTCGTTCTTTAATTTAACGTCTTTTCACTATATACTTGTGTGTGTGTTATATATATGTGTGTGTGTGTGTGTGTGTGTGTGTGTGTGAGAAAGCGTGTGTGGAACAGAGAGAGAGAGAGAAAGAGTCTGTGTGAGTTCTGACGAGGCTGATGAATATTAACGTGGTTTTGGTTGTTAAACGCTGTTAAAACACACACACACACACACACACCACACACACACACACACACACAACATACACACGCGCGCGCGCGGAGCTGATACCACGCTAAGCAAAACAGAAAGTATTTTGTTGGACACGTTCCAAAAACTCGATCATGCTGAGCGAAGATTTATAAATAGACGGACGCAATGGCGAGGTGGGCCATAGGATCTATCAGGTCAACATGTCAGACCTGTTAGAACCGAAACCCCTTTCATAAAGAACATCAAAAATGCACGTTAAAGTCATGTCAGTGTCCGGTTATTTATGGAAACATAAAAACACCCAGCATGCACGCCCACTGAACATGGAGTATGCAGACTGTGCAGCAATATACAGCCTGAACAGTGTAGGTAAAACAGTATGGTTAGGTCACAGTCAGGTTCGTAGTCACAGCTCAGCGCTGCTTAGGTCAGGACCTAGTATCTAGTCAGTTCAACTCTGGTTAGTCAGGTTCAAGTACCTAATCACAGCTCAACTCTGGTTAGGTCAGGACCAAGTGCCTAGTCACAGCTCAACTCTGGTTAGGTCAGAGCCAAGTACATCAGTCAGCGCATCTCTGGTTCGGTCAGGGCCAGGTACCTAGTCACAGCTCAGCTTTGGTTAGGTCAGGACTGAGTGCCTAGTCACAGTGCATCTCTGGTTAGGTCAGAGCCAAGTACCTAGTCACAGCTCAACTCTGGTTAGGTCAGGGTCAAGTACCTAGTCACAGCTCAACTCTGGTTAGGTCAGGACCAAGTGCCTAGTCACAGCTCAACTCTGGTTAGGTCAGGACCAAGTTCCATGTCACAGCTCGTTAGGTCAGGGCCACGTACATAGACACAGAGCATCTCTGGTTAGGTCAAAGCCATGTATCTTGTCACAGCGCATCTCTGGTTAGGTCAGAGCTAAGTTCGTTGTCACAGTTAACTCTGGTTAGGTCAGGACCAAGTACTTTGTCACAACTCTGGTTAGGTCAGGACCAAGTACCTTGTCACAACTCTGGTTAGGTCAGAACCAAGTACCTTGTCACAGCTCAACACTGGTTAGGTCAGGGCCACGTACATAGACACAGAGCATCTCTGGTTAGGTCAAAGCCATGTATCTTGTCACATGGCATCTCTGGTTAGGTCAGAGCCACGTACATGGACACAGAACATCTCTGGTTAGGTCAGAGCCAAGTTCCATGTCACAGCTCAACTCTGGTTATGTGAGGGCCACGTACATGGACACAGAACATCCTGGTTGGGTCAAAGCCAAGTTTGGATGTCACAGCTCAACTTTGGTTAGGTCGGAGCCATGTACGTTGTCACAGCTTAATTCTGGTTAGGTCAGAGCCATATTACGTTGCTGCAGCTCAACTCTGGTTAGGTCAAAGTCATGTACGTTGTCACAACTCAACTCTGGTTAGGTCAGGACCGGGTACTTAGTCACAGCTCAATTCTGGTTAGGTCAGGATCAGGTACCTAGTCACAGCTCAACTTTGGTTAGGTCAGAGCCAAATACGTAGTCACAGCTCAACTCTAGTGACGTCAGAGCCAAGTGTCTAGTCACAGATTAACTCTGGTTAGATCACAGCCAAGAACCTAGTCACAGCTCAACTCTAGTCAGGTCAGCCCAGGTACCTAGTCACAGCTCAACTCTGGTTAGGTCAGGCCCAGGTACCTAGTCACAGCTCAACTCTGGTTAGGTCAGGCCCAGGTACCTAGTCACAGCTCAACTCTGGTTAGGTCAGGCCCAGGTACCTAGTCACAGCTCAACTCTGGTTAGGTCTGAGCCAAGTACCTTGACACAGCTCAACTGGTTAGATCTGAGCCAAATACCTATTCACAGCTCATCTCTGGTTAGATCTGAGCAAAGTACCTGGTCACAGCTCAACACTTGTTAGGTCACAGCAAAGTACCTAGTCACAGCTGAACTCTGGTTAGGTCTGAGCCAAATACCCAGTCACAGCTCAACACTGAATAGGTCACAGCCAAATACCCAGTCACAGCTCAACTCTGGTTAGGTCAGAGCAAAGTACATAGACACAGAGCATCTCTGGTTAGGTCAGAGCCAAGTACGTAGTCACATCTCAACTCTGGTTAGGTCAGAGCCAAGTACCTAGTCACAGCTCAACACTGGTTAGGTCACAGCCAAGTACCTAGTCACAGCTCAGCTCTGATTAGGTCTGAGCCAATTATCTCGTCACAGCTCAACTCTGGTTAGGTCTGAGCCAATTGCCTTGTCACAGTTCAACTCTGATTAGGTCAGGGCCAAGTTCCTAGTCACAGCTCAACTCTGGTTAGGTCAGAATCAAGTACCTAATCAAAGCTCAACTCTGGTTAGGTCAGAGCCAAGTACCTAGTCATAGCTCAACTCTGGTTAGGTCAGGGCCAAGTGCCTAGTCACAGCTCAACTTTGGTTATGTCAGAGCCAAGTACCTAGTCACAGCTCAACTCTGGTTATTTCAGAGCCAAGTACCTAGTCACAGCTCAACACTGGTTAGGTCAGAGCCAAGTACCTAGTCACAGCTCAATTCTGGTTAGGTCAGAGCCAAGTACCTAGTCACAGCTCAACACTGGTTAGGTCAGAGCCAAGTGCCTAGTCACAGCTCAACTCTGGTTATGTCAGAGCCAAGTACCTAGTCACAGCTCAACTCTGGTTAGGTCAGAGCCAAGTGCCTAGTCACAGCTCAACTCTGGTTATGTCAGAGCCAAGTACCTAGTCACAGCTCAACTCTGATTATGTCAGAGCCAAGTACCTAGTCACAGCTCAACTCTGCTTATGTCAGAGCCAAGTACCTAGTCACAGCTCAACTCTGCTTATGTCAGAGCCAAGTACCTAGTCACAGCTCAACTCTGGTTATGTCAGAGCCAAGTACCTAGTCACAGCTCAATTCTGCTTATGTCAGAGCCAAGTACCTAGTCACAGCTCAACTCTGCTTATGTCAGAGCCAAGTACCTAGTCACAGCTCAACACTGGTTATGTCAGAGCCAAGTACCTAGTCACAGGTCAACTCTGGTTAGGTCAGAGTCAAGTACCTAGTCACAACTGTATGGACTGTAGGCCACATGTACAAAGTATTTGTGCAGCCAGACTCGAACCCGTACAGTCCAGTTGAAAGGTTGGAGCTCGACATCTATTTCAGCCAGTCTTCATAGTGACACGCAAAACGGTTCTGTGTATGATACCTTACATTGTTATTTTCTTAATGAATGAATAAGTAATCTTTATTTTCCCACGGTAAGTGAAGCAGTACAGCTTGGTCAATAACGAATTCATATCTATATACATTTTTTAGGTAGCATCGTTGTGTTCTCAATACACTCATCCTCACAGTGCACTCAGCGTGTAGGTATTTCCACTGTGTTGTTCTTACAAACAATTGGTGTAGTCCCTCAGCTCTAAATTTCTCTGGTATTCGCTTTCGGTATGTAATGCAATATGACAGTGTGTGTGTGTGTGTGTGTGTGTGTGTGTGTGTTCGTTCGTTCTTTAATTTAACGTCTTTTCACTATAAGTGATATTAGACGGGGGGAGGGGGGGAGGGGAAATTTAAAAAAAAAAAAAAAAGTGAGCAAAATAAAATGTAGAACGATAGTTGGACGGGTTGGATTTGGGCAGAGGGAAGACAGAGGAAAAAGACATTAGCAGGTGGGGGAACAGTAAAATGGAACGAGAACTTAACACTAACAATTAACTTCAATAACGTGAAGGGAAATTGTAACACTAAAATACAAACCGAATAAAGTTAAAGTAATGCATTAACAGGACTGTGAACTAATGATTCTGAAATTCTAACTAACAACGTTTGATCTGATGTAATTTTCTGGAAATGATTTTCAGAATACTTTTCTTGAGTAAACATTTTCGGTAAAAAAGAACGTAGCATTTTGCAGTAGAATAAACAGTGAAACAGTGTGAACTGTTCGCCGCAAATACACTTGACATTTTTACAATATTTTGTTCTCAATGCGTTTAGCTGAATACGAAAATAAACAGCAACAATCGATCTCAAATGATACATAGAAGAATACTGCAATTTTTTACATACATTTTGAACGGTAAGTTTTATCATTTGTTGTGACACAAACTGTTCATCTGAATGTTCAAGAAATCGAGTCCATGAGGCTGATTCGAGCAAGTTGCAAGCTTCTTTTACGGAGGTATGAACATGTAATTCTATAGCATTATCAGCATTCTGGGCGCCTTGCTTAGCTGCTCTGTCAACTACTTCGTTGCCGTGAAGACCAACATGAGAAGGCACCCAGCATAAACTGATATCTGTACCTTTGACCCTTAAACGATGTATAAGATGATTTGCCTCAGTAATTAAATCAGGTCTTGTGTCAGCATTAAAAGACCGTAAGGAATATAATACAGATTTTGAGTCAACAAAGAGAACTACTTTGAAAGACATGGGTTTAAGATTTACTAGATAATGCAATGCTTGATTAATAGCGACTAATTCCGCTGTAAAGATCGATAAGTTTGCCCCAACGAAAAATGACTTTTTTATCTTAAATTTTGGAACATAAAATGCTGCTCCAGCACATTTATTCTCTAAGACTGACCCATCGGTAAAAATGTGAAGGTGGGTACGGTATTTTTCATCGATGTGTTCTCTTGCTGTGGATATCGAAATGTTGACGTTTTCAGATTTCTTAGCGTCTGTATAATCAATATCAAAAGAGGCTTTTTGCATTTCACATGTAGGGATAGGCGTTGTTGATGGTGTCTCAGCTATTTCATCCATATTTATGTTAGACTGTTTGACCAAGTCAGATATGTAAGTTGAAACAGTCATTTGTGATGAAATGCTTTTTGCTCGCTTTGGAAAGTCAACATCAGACCTGATTTTAATTTCCTTACTCACAAAATTGTCCGTTTGTGAAGTAGTTCTAACTGCAAATTTTGCTGTCGCTAGCTCACGATAGTTGTTCAGAGGCAGAATTCCAGCAACTTTGTACGTTTCCAGATTAGAGGCATGAGTAGGGACACCTAGAGCAATTTTAATACTTTTGCAGTCTAAGCTTTGTGTGGTGGTGTGTGTGTGTGTGTGTGTGTGTGTGTGTGTGTGCACGTGCGTGTGTGTGTGCATGTTGCGTATGTATGTGTGTGTGTGTGTGTGTGTGTGGGTGTATGTGTGTGTGTGGGTGTATGTGTGTGTGTTTGTGTGTGTGTGTGCGTACGTGCATGCGCGCGCGCCTTCGTGCATGCATACATTTGTGTGACGCTTTCACAATTATGATTCTAATAAATTGGACATATGGCTGAATATCATTCATGCATCGAAGAAACATAAAGTAAGACGTCCACAGATAGTCACATTGTGGACGACAATGACCGTCAGACATATCCCAAGTCTGTCAACACTATTCACCCACCAGAATCCTACTGGACTACGATTGTGGTCTGCATGTAAATACAGATCTGTCCAGTCACATATGAACAACTTCTGTTGACATACTATGTTCTCAGACATACATTCATATCGTTACCATCCTGTAGTGGATAAGAAACAATCACTTTCGCGTAGGACCGTTGATTTTAACCTTTTGACTCCCGCACCATGTCCGCCAGCATCTTGCATCACCAACCATGCTAGCAAAGCAAAATCCAAACCCTCTGTTTCCCTCGCCCTATCCACCAGCTTCATGCAGGAATCTGGTGGATAGGGTGAAAGAGTTAAAGGGTTAAAATTTTGCAGTTGGTGGACAGGGTCGAAGGGTTAAAGCTCACATTCACATTCGACCAAATGATAGAAAGACTACCTATATCGCGTGTCAGGTCCACGTATATTCAACTTCTTCGTCTTTTAGTTTGTTTAAGGGGGCAGACCTACCCAGATTTGGGTACCAAGATTGTGATGTTCAGTGTTTCAGTTCTAATTAACCAATCACCATGATATTTGGCAAGAAGATACCTCAGACAGTATTCTTTGGATTGAATATCTTTGTTGGAGTCTGTGAGTTATGAAAATTTGACAAAAATTAATTAGTTAAAAATGTACGATTTTTCGCGAGATTGTATACATCAGACATAATATGTTCAAAAGTTTTCATCCGATTTCCTTGATATTTTGCATACATATAGCAGGGACAGGTACCTATAGCCGTTAGTAAAATCTTGCAGTTCTGCTTGAAAGAAACATTTTTATCAAAAGTTGTATTATATAAATTTTTTTTATTAAAATTATTCTAAAAATTGGTGTGATAATTGTACAGAAAATAATGATAGTAGAGCTAAGATTTTACTACATGCCATACATACTATACAGATGTGTTTGCTCACTAAATATCAAATCCGTAACATGAGTATATGTGTAGTTATAAATGTCACAGTATGTACTATATCATTTTCATTTTCGCGAGAACATTTTTTAATTAATTATTTTTTGTCAACTTTTCTTAACTCGCAGACTCCAACAAAGATATTCAATCCAAAGAATACTGTCTGAGGTATCTTCTTGCCAAATATCATGGTGATTGGTTAATTAGAACTGAAACACTGAACATCACAATCTTGGTACCCAAATCTGGGTAGGTCTGCCCCCTTAAGAGGTCTGGCATCACCTGACTGACTCTTCTTAAACGGCATTCAGCCTGATCTTGCGTGTCACCCAGACGGCAGTCTCGATTACCAGCATACCTGTCAACGTTACCCAGCTGTGAATTCAATTGGGGTATCTGGAAAGACTTTACGTTAACTGGTACTGGGCAATTGTTCGTGTTATCATGTAGATGGGCAAGGTCTGACGAGAGAGTCCTTCGTCAAATTTTCTTGTGAATATCTCGTAAAAATTATTGCTTTTGTAGGAAATAATCAATCAATGAAAAGCTGCTTTCGTTTCTTCTTCATCACTGTCTCCATCGCATCCATCAAAACTCAACTCAGCATCTGTTACAAGTGTTGAGTCATTGTACATCTCGTCAATATTACAAATATATGTAATAGATAGGAACGGTTTCTGATTCCTTTCTGACTCTAGTACAACTACTGGTTCTGCTTTCACGGTTGTGAACATTACTTTTGGGTCTATTTTCCTCCGTGTATTCCGTCTTTGTTATATTCCGTTTGACTTATATCAAACTTTCATAACATAATTGCGCGCGCGTGTGTATGTCTGTGTGTGTAAATGTGAATGTGTGTGTGTGTGTGTGTGTGTGTGTGTGTGTGTGTGTGTGTGTGTGTGTGTTGTGTGTGTGTGTGTGTGTGTGTGTGTGTGTGTGTGTGTGTGTGTTGTGTGTGTGTGTGTGTGTGTGTGTGTGTGTGTGTGTGTTGTGTGAATATCTCGTAATATCTTGTGAATATCTGTCCATCCCAAAAGTAAAGGCATCAAATGCAGGAAAACATCGCGGAAATGTTTGGTGGAATAGGGATTGTGAAAAAGCAGTTAACGAAAAGAAAAAAAGCTTTAAAACATACATAAACAATCGGACACCTGAAAATCATAGAGCGATGAAAAGTGCCAACATAAAATGTAACAGAATAATAGAACAAGCCAAAGAGGTGTATTGGACAACATTTTGTAAATCTGAAATAAATAATCACAAAGACATGCATAGAATTTGGGAGAAACTAAAAATTATGAAAAATGGGATCAGTTTGCCGTCATTTCCGATAAAGCTAGCCAATAGTCCTTTCCCAAGCTCGTTGGAAAAGGCAGAAGCTTTTGTAGATTTATTTGCTGAAGTCTGCCATAATGACGGCCTTCCTGTTTCCAGTCAAAATCATAGGGAACGAGAAGAAAAGACAGAGGTTTATAACGACCCTGCCCCAGATAATACACACTACATGAACGCAACAATTACACTTCAAGAATTAAAAGATGCCATTAAGTCTATTCCAAACAAAAAAGCGTCAGTAGGATTAGATGCCATTTCTAATCAGATGCTGAAACATTTACCCGAAAATTTTGTAATTTTGCTATATACTATCTTTGAAAAATGTTGGAATAGTAGCAAAATGCCGGACACTTGGAAACGGACAATAGTGGTTCCTATCCCAAAAGCGGGTAAATGTAACACTGATCTGAAAAATTATAGGCCAATTGCACTAACATCCCACGTCTGTAAACTGAGGAAGAAAATTATTGTACACCGGTTGTTGCACTATTGTGAAAAGAAAAACATTATACCTGTCAATCAGGCTGGTTTTCGAAAAGGCAGGTCAACAGTGGAACTCTTAACTAAATTAACCACTGACATAAAGCGACAATTTGCAAGACGTAAATGTGTATTGGCCACATTTTTTGATATAACCAAAGCATACGACCAAGTGTGGCACTCCCGATTATTATTTAAATTAAAAAGCATAGGACTAACAGGTCGCGTTTATAATTATGTGAAGTGTCTGTTGGAAAACCGAGTAATTCAAACCAGGATTGGAAACGTGTATTCAAAAAAACGAACCCTTCAAATGGGTATCCCACAGGGATCAGTTATAGCACCTCTCCTTTTTATGATACTAATAAATGATTTACCAAGTAGAATATCTAAAGATGTCACATTAGTCCAGTATGCTGATGATCTATGCATGTGGATGCCGGTAAACTGAAGAGGAAAACTCCTTCTCGTAGTATCAACTATACACGCAAACTTTATCAATTAGAACTTGACAAAATAGCGCAATACATGGCAGAAAATGGGCTCCATCTATCTACGGAGAAGACAAAGATAATTTTATTTAATAGTGGGTCTAACCCGGACATAATGCCCACCTTTAAACTAGGAGATACCGTTCTTCAGTATAACCAAACCATTAAATTCTTAGGTGTTTTCTTTACAGCAAAATTATCATGGAATCTGCATGTCGACTACTTACTCACAAAAGCCCAAAAGAGTCTAAATTTTTTGAAAATAGTGTGCAAACAACCATGGGGACATAATCCATCAACACTTGTACATTTATGTAAATCTCTCATTAGATCTAAACTAACATATGCCCAAGAAATATTCTTTAGTGCACCTAGACACTTACTACAAAAACTACAAAGTATAGAATGCAAAAGTTTTAAACTTGCGCTTGGTCTTCCGATGCATGCTTCCAACCTCCGCACATACGGTGAAATTGATACGTTGCCGCTTGATGAACAAAGGAAACTCGTCTCTACCAAATTTCTGCTAAGAAATACCACCACTGAAAATGTTTTGAGACCTGATATAAATTTAAGATCAGACATTGATTTTCCAAAACGAGCTAAATCAATATCTTCACAAGCCACACTTGCAACGTATACATACGACATCATGAATGGCTCTGGAATGATTTAGAAGCGGATCCTATATCTATAAGACCTTCTTTTTCTCCAGTACCCTGTTGGAAACTCTTAAGAGCAAACTTTGACATACACCACACTGATTTAAAGAAAGAAGATAATATCAACTTATTAGCGAGTCGAGTTAAATGTCATATTGAACACTTTTATCCCAATCATTTAAAAATCTACACAGATGGCTCATTAATTGAGAAAATAGCAGGTTCTGCGTTTCTAATACCAGCTCTTAAAATAGAGAAATCTTTCCATATAGGACCCAACAAATCAATATTTACAGCTGAACTCTTTGCAATACTGATGGCTTTGAATTACTTAGTAAATTATCCTCGAAATATATCACAACTCCTTTTCTGCGTTGATTCTAAATCAGTGCTTCAGGCTCTTGAATTAATGAAATTAGACACTAGATCTGAAATGGTAATAGAAATTAGCCATTTAATTCATTACTTATCCCTAAGAGGAACTGATCTTACTTTTTGTTGGATACCATCTCAATGTTCGTTTCATCATAACGATGTGGTTGACAGGGCTGCCAAACGAGGAGCTAAGGGTTCACCAGAATCAAACAACATAAAGCTTTCTCCCTCTTTAAATGAATCTTGTAATTTAGTAGACGCCTATGTTTGGAAACTGTTTCAAGATAATCAGAAAAAGTACAATACTAATAGCATGGATTTTAAAATCAGCAAAATCAGTAAACAGTCTACTACAAACAGATATATACAGTCCCTTATGTATAGGTGGAAACTCGATGCATTCAAAACAAAGTACACCAGAAATATTGCCTGTCTTTGTGGACAGAAAATAACGACCAGTCATTTACTTTCTTGCATTAGTGTAAAGCGATACATTCCGATACTTTCTACTCACACAATTTCCGACATATTTGAATCATCATTATTGACATATGAATTTTTCGTCAGCCTATCTAAAAGTCCAATAGTTCAATATTTATAATTCGTTCATCTTCCTGTTCATAGTTACAGTTAGCTAGTTTATTGTAATATTTGTTGTAGTATGCTACTTCCTTTGTCATGTTTATGCTTCCCTCCGACATTTGCATTGTCCTTGCTTCTTACTTGTTTTTCACATAGTTTCAGCCCGAATGTT
The DNA here is from genome assembly GCA_030674185.1 of Monoplex corrugatus. Lineage (NCBI taxonomy): Eukaryota > Metazoa > Mollusca > Gastropoda > Littorinimorpha > Ranellidae > Monoplex > Monoplex corrugatus. The sequence goes on along the minus strand of CM060311.1, from coordinate 52,661,568 downwards.
TTTTGATGCTCGAGTGGGCTAAAAGTAATATGAATTTAAACTTGAACTTTTAAAAAAAAAATTTATTTCATTTTTATTTTCTAATTTTTTATTTTATTTTATTTTATTTTATTATTATTATTATTTTTTTTTAAACCAAGATTGACTACACGTAAACACCTGCATTTACCCTTCCTATTTCTACTCCCCTTCCCAACATCGCTTCGTTTTTTTTTGTTTTTTTTTTGTGGGTTTTTTGTTGTTGTTTTTTTTTGGTTCATTTATTTATCTATTTTGTTTTATCTTTTATTTATCATTATTATCATTGTTATCAATTATTATGTTTTATTTATTTATTGTTTTTTTTGTTTTTTTGTTTTTGTTTTGTTTTTGTCTAAAATCACTTAAGTGAATAGACATTAAACCAATGACCACCACACACACACATTCTGAACAAAACCGAAAAAAATTCACATACCCAACCCTCCAAGTGAATAAATAAATAGATAAAACAGATAAATAAATAAATAAATAAATAAATAAATAAACGAATAAATAAATAATAAATAAATAAACAAATAAATAAATAAATAGGAGATAAGTCATATAAACCGAAAAGAGTGTGCAGGATACGAAGCTCGAATTATACTGGCTAGTCAAAGTCTGGATGGCTGCTTTGTTGGTCCTGTTCTCAGTCTGTAAACAGGAACAAAGGTAAAAAAAAATGTTTTTTTTTACTAGCCCTCGCCCAAGGAGGATCTACACTACGCACAATAAATGCACTAACTTCATCAACATTTCGAAACAAAGCAAGAACTTAAGTATCAGTATCATTACTATTTTCAAACAGATTTCAAGTTGATGTGCTAAATAGTGTACATACCCACTACACACTGTCAGTGACTGTTCGGATTGTTGGCCATTGGGAAGCCTATGCCAGCTGGCGGCGGGACGGGCTGCCCAACGGTAAGAGGTGAAGACCTGGAGTAAGGCAAAGTGGGGGGGGGGGGGGGGGGGGGGGGGGAGGGGGCCCTCTCATGTCCTCTTGGTCCCCTGGTGTGCTATGTGTGGCTGTGTCCTGGGGTTTTCATCTCTTCACCTTGCCATTCAGCTTGTAGCGAGGTAACTGATGACGGGGTTCCAATGAATAGCCGCCCTTTGCCCGGCAAAATGGCTACCGTGTGGAGCTGGGAGGTCATTGTCCTATTGGCGATGAAGTGTCCACGCTCTGGGTTCAATCCGGCACCCTTGTTAACTTAATTCATGAGATGAGTTAACACACCTTTTTCTTTAATACTGTGAAACGGAGATACTCTCGAACTTTTCGGTAGTGTGTTCCTGTAGGTAGCTCCCTCAATGATATCTGGTCAGTTCTCTATTTCTCCCGTGGCTAAAACACTCATGACATTTTCAGCCCAAAACGTACAAGGCAAATCAAAAATAAAGTAAGATTGACGAACACATGAACACACAGGCAAAACAAACATTCAAATTGTAACAAGGACTTATAGGTCAGACATCTGACCGTATGAAGAGAGACATGAGGGAGAGTGAGAATAAGAATGAGATAAAGAGAAGGGGGGAGGGAGAGAAAGGAGAGACAGAGCACACACACACACACACTTCACAAACGCATTACATGAGGCAGCAAACAATTCAATTCCAAAAAAGGAAAAATGTAAACAAAGGTAATTAAGTTGGAAATAACTGGTGGAATCAATTATGTGAAGAAGCAAAGAATGAAAAAAAGAAAATGTATAAAACCTATTTAAAAACTGAATCTCCAGAAGACCATTACAATATGAAAGTGACAAAGATTCATTCGCGTAAGGTTATAGCCCAAGCCAAAAAGTTATTGGTCAGATTTCTGCTCTCAACAAATTTCCAGTCCTAAAGATCTTCCTAAAATTTGGAATAAGGTCAAAGAAATGAAAAATGGTTTTCATTTACCACAGTTTCCTATTAAGAATAAAGACGAAGAACTTCCTTCGTCATCTGAGAAAGCTGAAGAATTTGTACAGTTCTTTTGAAGAGCAAGTAATTCCAGTAGCTTGTCTCCACAAATATAGGAGAAAAGACGGATAACTGAAGAATCAAAAGAATTCTCAGATCCTTCCCCGGGTAGTCACATGTACATAAATTCAAAAATTACGTTACAAGAACATTAAAGATGCCCTTCTCTCTTTGAACAACAAAAATCGGGCGTAGGACTGGATGGCATTTCTTATACCCATTTAAACCATTTACCAGAGAAATGGATTAAATACTTACTCCATATCATACTAAAATGCTGGGAAAGTGGTCGCATACCTGACATTTGGAAGACTTCAGTTGTGATACCTATACCAAAAGCTAATAAACCACGCTCTGATCCAGGCCTATCTCGCTTACATCCCATGTTTCGAAACTAATGGAAAAAATTACTTTGAATCGACTGACTTATTTTTGTGAGAAAAATAATATAATACCTATTAACCAATCTGGATTTCGAAAAGGTAGATCGACGACAGACCATTTAGTGAAATTAACAACTCAAATAAAAACTCAGTTTGCTAGAAGAAAAATGTCTTAGCTACCTTTTTCGATCTTAAAAAAGCGTATGATCAAGTCTGACGTGCAAGACTTTTGTTGAAATTAAAACATATTGGTCTCAAAAGTAATCTTTGTTATTTTATCAGAGCATTTATAAGTGACCAAAGTATAGTCGCTAAAATAGGTAATACATACTCTGAAAAACGACCTGTAAACATGGGAATTCCACAGGGTTCCGTAATATCTCCTCTATTATTCAATATTTTGATCAATGACCTGCCAACACAAGTCTCAAAACAATGTAAACTTAGCTCAGTACGCTGATGATATAGCGATCTGGATGAATGTTTCGTTGAAAAGAAAGACTTCCTTAAGAGAAATAAACTACATTAAAAAGATCTATCAACGTGAAATTGATCGTATTTCCACTTATTTGAAAGTGAACGGTCTGGAAATATCCAATGAAAAGACACATATGATACTTTTTAATAATGGTCTCAGTCCTAAAGAGTTTCCACTGTTCAAAATTGATAAGGAGGAATTGAAATATACTACTCAGGTGAAATTTCTGGGAGTTCACTTGACTTCTAGTTTACAATGGAAAGTACATATTGATGCCTTGTTATACAAAGCTGTGAAAAACTTAAATTTAATGAAAAATAATCAGTAAACAGTCATGGGGGCAGGACACTAAAACGTTGTTACATCTTGTAACGGCTTTAGTCAGATCGAAGCTGGCTTATGGGCAAGAGGTCTATTTTTCGGCTCCAACATGTTATTTGAAAAAACTTCGAAGCTTAGATAGTAAAGCTGTTAAATGTGCTCTTGGGGTACCGGTGTGTACAAAAACACAAGAGGTATATAAAACAGCCGGCATCCTTCCTTTGGAAGATTGGAGGAAGTTATCAGCTGCTAAATATATAGTTAGAGCAAATGCAGTAGCTAATTATGTTGACACGGAACTTAAAATTCGGCCTGACGTCCATTTCCCCAAGACAGCAAGAACAATAAAGGCACAAGAAACAATATCCACTTACACAAATGAGCTCTTCGAAATTTCAAGTGTAGTACCTAAAAACGTTTCACATAAACTGATATGTTGTCCTCTACTCCGCTGGGAATTGTCCACTGCTACTTTTGATATCAACTACATTGAAACTGACTTGAGAAAAGATTTTAATCCACACTTAATGGCAATTGACGTTCTGTCACGTCTGCATGAAAATATTTACATCACTTGAAAATATTTTACTGATGGCTCTGTTCTAGATGATGGTGCAGCAGGCATTGGTTTTGAAATTCCAAACTTTAAAGTAGAAAGTCTTACTCTTTAGGACAGGGACATTCAATCTTCACATCTGAATTC
>CM060311.1:52560191-52647691 GCA_030674185.1 Monoplex corrugatus | reverse complement strand
TCACCAGATTCAAACAATATAGAGCTTTCTCTCTCGTTGCTTTAGTACGAGTATTACACTTTATTGGACACCTACGTCTGGAAGCAGTTCCAAGGAAAACAGAAAAAGTATGATAAATGTCACATGAACTTTGAAGTTAGCAAAATATTAAGCAGTTTCCTGCCAGCACAATTATACAATTCCTTATGTATAGATGGAAACTTGATGCATTCAAAACAAAATACACCACGAACATAGTGTGTATGTGTGGAAAGAAGATAACACATAGTCATATTCTTTCTTGCGTTAGGGTCAAACGACATATTCTTACATTATCTATGAGGACAGTTTCTAACATATTTGCCTCATCATCATTGATATATGAATATTTTGTTAGCCTGTCAAAAAGTCCTATAGTGAAGTACCTTTAAAATGTTACCTCACTTGTTCATTGTCATTGTTAGTCAATTCTTAGTTTTATTTATTTTCATTTCTTCTAGATATTTAATAATTTTGTTTGTTGTTTGCTTGTTTAAATCGTTCATTATGGTAACGTTATTTGTAAGTTTAACCTTCCCCTCGGGATCATATTTTCTCAAGACCAAACTTGACAATTTTCACATATCCTCTTCACTCCTTCTGTATCACCCCCCCCCCCTCCTCTTATTTATTTATATATTATTTATTTATTTGTTGATTATTTTATTTTTGTGTGTGTGTCTAAAATCACTTTAGTGAATAGACATTAAATCAAAGACCACCATCACCACACACACACACACACACACACACACACACACACACACACACACATACACACACACTCTCATACACACACATACACACACCCGCGCGCGTGTGCGCGCACACACACATACACGCGTGCGCGCGCGCACATACACACACACACATACACACACTGAGTAAAACCATCAAATGTGTCTGTTGTGATTATATAACAGTTAATTGTTGTTTTGTTGTTTCGTTGTGTGGGCGAATGTGTCTTTATTTCCCTACATCATTTACAAATTCAAATCAGAACCATACTGATTCCACTGGATATTTACACATTGCTAGGCGTTTACTGCATAGTCCCGTAGGTCGTTTCCTTTCATTAGGCCCGATTGTTTTATACCTGTAACTCCCACCTACCCCTGTTAGTTTGCTTGTTAGGTTTTTCTTTACTCCTTGTTTGTTATAACGCTCATAATTTGATAAAAGTTTCCTCTTTTCCCCTTCTGTCCCACCAGGTTGTGTTTTGTCACCAGGTCTGTTCTCACTTTACAGCGAAAACATCATGAGAAACCTAGAAGAAGACCCTGGATTAAAGTTTGGAGGGAAAATGATAAACAGCATTCGGTACGCAGATGACACTGTGCTAATTGCAGAAAATGAAAGGGACCTACAAAACCTTGTGAATGTACTAGAAATAGAAAGCAAAGGTAAGGGGTCGGAACTAAACAGCAGGAAGACTGAAGTCATGGTGATCAGTAAAAAACATGAAATCCCCTCGTGCAAAATAACAGCAAATGGCACAACCTTGACACAGGTTGATAAGTTCAAATACCTGGGAACGGTCATTTCATCAGACGGCAGATGCACATCGGAAATAGCCGGCAGAATCGGCCAAGCCAAAACAGCATTCAAGAAGATGACAAGCATTCTTACCAACAAATGCCTATCAATTAACATCAGGAAAAGTGTCCTCGAATGTTATATAGAACCAATACTGTTGTACGGATGTGAGGCGTAGACAGTCAGCAAGCAAAGCCAGAGCAAGATTGAGGCAGCCGAGATGTGGTTAATAAGAAGAATGTTGAGAGTTCCATGGACAGCAAAGAAAAGAAACGAGACAGTCTTGGTGGAGGCAGACACAAGTATATCACTTAAAAGGAAGATTAGGAAAAGACAGGCAACATTTATAGGAAGGGGGGTTTGGAGCACCTGGTCACAACGGGAAAGCTGGAGGGAAAGAGAGCACCAGGTAGACCCAGGGAGAAAATGCTAGACGGACTTGCGGAGTGGCTGAAGACGAGGAGGGTGGAGGAGATGCTTGGGGCGGCAAGAGATAGAGATAGATGGAGGTCCATGATCGCCAACGCTATGCGGCAAGGCACCTGGTGATGATGATAATGATCCCACCAGATAATAACAAATGGCTTGTCTTACGCCAGCACAGGACCTTACATGTTCGTAGAGTGCGTGAGCACGCGCGAGCGGCGTGCACACACACACGCACGCACACAAACGCCTGATCGGTCTAATGTCCATATTGCTTTTCTCATGTTCGTTAGATTGCTTGATTTTACCTTATATGATACAACGCCTTTATGTTTTCATAGATTCTTCCACCCCATAGACATCTATTTATCTTATCTTATGTATTTCTTTATTTGTTTCTTATTTATCTATGTATTTATGTATATACCAATTTATCTACTAATTTATTTGTCTTTTGTTTTGTCTAAAAGCACGTATGTGAATAGACGTTAAAAGAAATTTGAACGAACAAACAAACACACACACACATACACACACACATACACACACACACACACACACACACCACACACACACACACACACACACACACACACACACACACACACACACACACACACACACACACACACACACGCGCGTGCTCAAGTGCTCACGTAACACGTATACGCATGCATGATCCCCACTTATAAAAAGTTGTTACACCCACACTCACACACACACACTCACATGCACACACACAAACAGACACACACACACACACACACACGTGCTCACATAATACGCACACGCGTGCATGATCCCGACTTATACAAACTGTGACACCCACACTCACACACACGCACACACACGCGTTGATTCAAAATCAGTACTTCAGGCTCTTGAATTATCAAAATTACAAACAAGATCAGAAATGATTCTGGAAATTAGTCACTTGATTCATAATTTATCTTTAAGAGGCACTGATATTACTTTCTGCTGGATACCTTCTCATAGTTCTTTTCGTTATAATGATAAAGTTGACAGGGCTGCCAAACGGGGAGCTAATAACTCACCAGATTCAAACAATATCCAGCTTTCTCTCTCGTTGCACGAGAATTACACTTTAGTAGACAACTACGTCTGGAAGCAGTTCCAATTAAAACAGAAAAAGTATGATAAATGTCACATGAACTTTGAAGTTAGCAAAATACTTAAGCAGCTTCATGCCAGCAGAATTATACAATCCCTTATATATAGATGGAAACTTGATGCATTCAAAACAAAATACACCAAGAACATAGTATGTCTGTGTGGAAAGAAGATAACACACAGTCATATTCTTTCTTGCGTTAAGGTAAAACGACATATTCCAACACTATCTATGAGTACAGTTTCTGATATATTTGCTTCATCATCATTACTGTATGAATTTTTTGTTAGCCTGTCAAAAAGTCCTATAGCGAATTACCTTTAAAATGTTATTTCACTTGTTCACTGTTATGGTTAGTCAATTATTAGTTTTATTTTTTTCTTCGTTTCTTCCAGATATTTATCAATTTTGTTTGTTAGTTTGTTTAAATCGTTAATTATGGTAACATTATTTGTTAGTTTTACCTTCCCCTCTTCAAAACAGTTGTTTTCTGGATCATCTTTTCTCAAGTTCAAAATTGACAATTTTCAAATATTCTCTTCACTCCTCTTATCACCCCCCCCCCCCTTTTTTTGTTTTTTTTTGTTTTTGTTTTTTGGTCTAAAATCACTTTAGTGAATAGACATTAAATCAAAGACCACCACACGCACACACACACACACACACACACACACACACACACACACACACACACACACACACACACACACACACACACTCACTCACTCACAGAGAGAGAGAGCGAAAGAGAGAGAGAGAGAAAGAGAGAGAGACTGATACTTTTTTTTCCAACGGTAATAAAGGGTTATTAGCTAAAAAGCCATTTTTCAAACTTGCCGTTGCCTGCATACTGGATGTTTTCATGTACCCATAAGCCACCAGACACTTGACAAGATTTTAGACGCTCCAGTTGATACTGTGCATGCATTTACACACACACACACACACACACACACACACACACACACACACACACACACACACACATACACACACACACACCACAAAATACAAACACACACAACTATGTGTCCATAGCGCTGAATGACATCAACACAAATCGGACCATGTCACAAGCTAACATGACTTCAGCTTTCAGTCATCCAGTCTTCTCTCACGCTGATCTCTGCCCATACATTCTCCTCACCACACATCAGTCCTTTACCCACCTACCGCCCTGCACACACACAGAGGTACATGCCATATGGGCCTCTGTTCAAAGTTACAGTCACAAACATGGCTTAAATACCTAAATTTTCGAAAGTGCCGAAATGAATATATCCAAAACAAGTGTGACCACCCGCGTTCAAGCAAACAGGAACCAGAAAAAAAAAAGAAAAAAAAAACACGAAAAGAAAAAAAAAAAGAAGAATCAGAACGCGTATTTAATAAGACCAGACAAGACAGGCGCAAATTTTCGGCCAATTGACCTATGTCAGGCGTAAGATCACAAACAAACAAACACCAAATACAAAAAATAGCTTAGTCCTTTTCTCACACTGCACGAAGCAGCAGGGAAGTTTCAGTCTTTTTCTCCTAATTTTTGTATTTGGTGTGTGTTTGTTTATGAGCTTACGCTTGACAAAGACCAGTTGGCCGAAAATTTAAGCCTGTCTTGTCTGACTATTAAATACGCGTTCTGATTTTTCCGATTTCGTGTTGGTTTTTTTTTTCTTTTTCTGGTTCTTGCCCCAAACAATAGCTGGATGTGGTCTGCCTGATGTCCTGGGGGTAAGGCATTCAATTCAAAAGGAGCAGCCCATCTCGATGTCGCTGGCCGTGCCGTCCATGACCAGCACTCAGTCCCTTGTTCCAGTAACACCAGGAAGAAACTTGGAAGACTATGTAAGCACGCGGAGAGGCTCACGACAGTGTAAAATAATGGAACAGTGCTCTCGCCACTGCGTAAACTTGTGAAGTTTTAAAATGGGAATCACAAAAACTGTAAATTATGAAATTGTGAAACAATACACTGTCAAATATAAAAACTGTGAATTGTAACGTACAGGAACTGTGGAACTGTTTGTTGTAAATCTATGACCTACAGAAATGTGAAATGTAAAACTGTGAATTATGAAACTTTTAAGTATTAAAATGACCCCGCGGCAGCCTGCTGCTCTACAAAAATTATGTAATAAAACGTTGCTGATACCGTAACTAGGTGTGCGTGGTAAGTAAAGGGAATGAATGAAACTTTTTTGTGTCGTTTTTTGACAGCGTATACCAGGCCAATTTGTGACTGCACTTGTTTCTGAACACTTGCTCATATCCATAAAGTCCTGTCATTTATTGTCCCATTGCCAATATGCTATTGCCACGACACAACTGTTGCAATGGTTATTCCAGGTATAGCTATCAGAAATTAGAGCCTAGATTATGTTTGTTTTGTGTAATAATTGACTGCGTCTATAGTGTCATACTGTTTGTTGTCGTTTTACGTGATGTGTGTATGTGAGTGTACATGTAAAATGAGGGACAAAAGAAGTGAATAAAACTGTCAGCTATCGTGTCAGATGTTGACGGGTGTGTTGTTTGTGGTCATAGTGTAGCTGGATGGGGGTAGGTCTTAGGAGTTTACTCAAACCTTTGTATGGTTTGACAATAATCCTTATTCCTTTAGAATGACCGTTTCTGTAAGTGGTTGTGATTACCTACATGCGTGTAATGACCGCCAAATATTGGAAATGATTAAATTATAAACGGCCAAGGAAATTCAGTTAGAAATGTAAGTGCTCAGAAGACAATCGAGACTTTATACTCGTCAAGGTCATTGTGACCTTGAAAAAGTATCCGATGAAGTAAAACATGACACTGACATGACATGCAAGCTGTGTGCCATCACCTGGAGTAGATCATGCGGCAATCGAAAGGACTGTTTGAAAGGATGAGCCAGTTGTTCTACCAGTTTTCCATCTCCTCACCTGGTCGTTCTATGTACATACACCCACAGCTTTGTAACATAACAGTTGAAGTCGTCAACCACCAGGAAGTTGGAGGCCTGTTTTGATGCTGTCGAGAGAAAAAGCTATGTCGTTTGGGCAATAGAGGTTGACAAGTCAGAAGTATGTTTTACTTGTCCGGATTCAGATCATTTGTGTTCATTTGCATGTCTATCATGTCTACCATGTTAACCATATCTACCATGTTTACCATGTCTACCATATCTATCATGTCTACCATATACATCATGTCTACCATGTTTACCATATCTACCATGTTTACCATATCTACCATGTCTACAATATCTATCATGTTTACCATATCTACCATATCTACCATATCTATCATGTTTACCATATCTACCATGTTTACCATATCTACCATGTTTACCATATCTATCATGTTACCATATCTATCATGTTTACCATATCTACCATGTTTACCATATCTACCATGTCTACCATATCTATCATGTTTACCATATCTATCATGTTTACCATATCTACCATATCTACCATGTTTACCATATCTACCATGTCTACCATATCTATCATGTTTACCATATCTATCATGTTTACCATATCTACCATATCTACCATATCTATCATGTTTACCATATCTACCATATCTACCATGTTTACCATATCTACCATGTTTACCATATCTACCATGTCTACCATATCTATCATGTTTACCATATCTATCATGTTTACCATATCTACCATATCTACCATATCTATCATGTTTACCATATCTACCATATCTATATCATGTTTACCATATCTACCATGTTTACCATATCTATCATGTTTACCATATCTACCATATCTATCATGTTTACCATATCTACCATATCTACCATATTCTATCATGTTTACCATATCTACCATGTTTACCATATCTATCATGTTTACCATGTCTACCATATCTATCATGTTTACCATATCTACCATATCTACCATATCTACCATATCTATCCCTGTTTACCATATCTACCATATCTACCATATCTACCATATCTACCATATCTACCATATCTACCATATCTACCATATCTATCATGTTTACCATATCTACCATATCTACCATATCTACCATATCTACCATATCTACCATATCTACCATATCTACCATATCTACCATATCTATCATGTTTACCATATCTACCATATCTACCATATCTACCATATCTACCATATCTATCATATCTACCATATCTATCATGTTTACCATATCTACCATATCTACCATATCTACCATATCTACATCTACCATATCTATCATATCTACCATATCTATCATGTTTACCATATCTACCATATCTACCATATCTACCATTCTACCATATCTACCATATCTACCATATCTACATATCTACCATATCTACCATATCTATCATGTTTACCATATCTACCATATCTACCATATCTATCATGTTTACCATATCTACCATTTACCATATCTATCATGTTTACCATGTCTACCATATCTATCATGTTCTACCATGTCTACCATATCTACCATATCTACCATATCTAATGTTTACCATATCTACCATATCTACCATATCTACCATATCTACCATATCTACCATATCTACCATATCTATCATGTTTACCATATCTACCATATCTACCATATCTACCATATCTACCATATCTACCATATCTACATATCTACCATATCTATCATGTTTACCATATCTACCATATCTACCATATCTACCATATCTACCATATCTATCATATCTACCATATCTACATGTTTACCATATCTACCATATCTACCATATCTACCATTCTACCATATCTACCATATCTATCATATCTACCATATCTATCATGTTTACCATATCTACCATATCTACCATATCTACCATATCTACCATATCTACCATATCTACCATATTCTACCATATCTATCATTCTACCATATCTACCATATCTACCATATCTACCATATCTATCATGTTTACCATATCTACATATCTACCATATCTACCATATCTACATATCTACCATATCTATCATATCTACCATATCTACCATTCTACCATATCTACCATATCTACCATATCTATCATGTTTACCATATCTACCATATCTAACCATATCTACCATATCTACCATATCTACCATATCTACCATATCTATCATGTTTACCATATCTACCATGTCTACCATATCTACCATATTACCATATCTATCATGTTTACCATATCTACCATATCTACCATATCTACCATATCTATCATGTTTACCATATCTACCATGTTTACCATATCTACATGTTTACATGTCTACCATATCTATCATGTTTACCATATCTACCATATCTAACATATCTACCATGTTTACCATATCTATCATGTTTACCATATCTATCATGTTTACCATATCTATCCATGTTTACCATATCAACCATATCTAACATATCTACCATGTTTACCATATCTATCATGTTTACCATGTCTACCATATCTATCATGTTTACCATATCTATCATGTTTACCATATCTACCATATCTAACATATCTACCATGTTTACCATATCTACCATGTTTACCATATCTATCATGTTTACCATGTTTACCATATCTACCATATCTACCATGTTTACCATATCTATCATGTCTACCATATCTACCATGTTTACCATATCTACCATATCTACCATGTTTACCATATCTACCATGTTTACCATGTTTACCATATCTATCATGTTTACCATATCTATCATGTTTACCATATCTATCATGTTTACCATATCTATCATGTTTACCATGTCTACCATGTCTAACATATCTACCGTATTTATTATTATGTATACCATGTTTACCATATCAACCATGTCTAACATATCTACCGTATCTATCATGTCTACCATGTCTATCATGTCTACCATATCTACCATGTCTATCATGTCTACCATATCTACCATGTCTACCATATCTACCATGTCTATCATATCTACCGTATCTATCATGTCTACCATGTTTACCATATCTACCATGTCTAACATATCTACCGTATCTATCATGTCTACCATGTTTACCATGTCTACCATGTCTATCATATCTACCGTATCTATCATGTCTACCATGTTTACCATATCTACCATGTCTACATATCTACCGTATCTATCATGTCTACCATGTCTATCATGTCTACCATATCTACCATGTCTACCATATCTACCATGTTTACCATATCTACCATGTCTAACACATCTACCGTATCTATCATGTCTACCATGTTTACCATATCTACCATGTCTAACATATCTACCGTATCTATCATGTCTACCATGTCTATCATGTCTACCATATCTACCATGTCTATCATGACTAAAATATCTCCCATGTCTACCAGATCTACCATGTCTATCATGTCTACCATGTTTACCATATCTACCATGTCTAACATATCTACCGTATCGTCATGTCTACCATGTCTACCATATCTACCATGTCTATCATGTCTACCATATCTACCATATCTACCACGTCTACCATGCCTACCATATCTACCATGTCTACAAATCTACCATGTCTACCATATCTATCATGTTTACCATATCTACCATGTCTATCATGTCTACCATATCTATCATGTTTACCATATCTACCATGTCTATCATGTCTACCATATCTTTCATGTTTACCATATCTACCATGTCTATCATGTCTACCATATCTATCATGTTTACCATATCTACCATGTCTATCATGTCTACCATATCTATCATGTTTATCATATCTACCATGTCTACATGTCTACCATACTACCATGTTTACCATATCTACCATGTCTAGAATGTCTACCATGTCTATCATGTTTACCATATCTACCATGTCTATCATGTCTACCATATCTACCATGTCTACCATGTCTATCATGTCTACCATATCTACCATGTCTACCATATCTACCATGTTTACCATATCTACCATGTCTAACATATCTACCATATCTACCATGTCTACCATATCTATCATGTCTACCATGTCTACCATGTCTATCATGTCTACCATGTCTACCATATCTACCATGTTTACCATATCTATCATGTTTACCATATCTACCATGTCTAACACATCTATCATGTTTACCATATTACCATGTCTAAATATCTACCGTATCTATCATGTCTACCATGTTTACCATATCTACCATATTTACCATATCTACCATGTTTACCGTATCTGCTATATCTATCATGTTTACCATATCTACCAAATCTGTCATGTCTGCCATGTCTATCATGTCTACTATGTTGACCATATCTACTATATCTATCATGTCTACTATGTCTACCATATCTATCATGTCTACTATGTCTACCATATCTATCATGTCTACCATATCTACCATGTCTATCATGTCTGCCATATCTATCATGTCTACCATATCTACCATGTCTATCATGTCTACCATATCTATCATGTCTACCATATCTACCATGTCTAGAATGTCTACCATGTCTATCATGTCTACCATGTCTGTCATCTCTACCATGTCTATCATGTCTACCATATCTACCATGTCTACTATGTCTACATATCTATCATGTCTACCATATCTACCATGTCTACTATGTCTACCATATCTATCATGTCTACCATATCTACCATGTCTATCATGTCTACCATATCTATCATGTCTACCATATCTACCATGTCTATCATGTCTACCATATCTATCATGTCTACCATATCTACCATGTCTATCATGTCTGCCATATCTACCATGTTTACCATGTCAGTCATGTCTACCATATCTACCATATGTACCATGTCTACCATATCTATCATGTCCACCATATGTACCATGTCTACCAATACCATATCTACCATATCTACCATGTTTACCATGTCAGTCATATCTACCATATCTACCATATCTATCATATCTACCATTTCTACCATGTCTGTCATGTCTACCATATCTAGTCATGTCTACCATATCTATCATGTCTACATGTCTACCATTCTATCATGTCTACCATATCTATCATGTCTTACCATATCTATCATGTCTTCATGTCTAACCATATCTATCATGTCTCCATGTCTACCATATCTATCATGTTACCATATCTATCATGTCTACCATGTTACCATATCTATCATATCTACCATATCTATCATGTCTACCATATCTATCATGTCTACCATATCTACCATGTCTACATTTACCATATCATCATGTCTGTCATGTCTACCATATATATCATGTTACCATATCTATCATGTCTACCATGTTTACCTATATCGATCATCTCATGTTTACCATATCTATCATGTTTACCATATCTATCATGTCTACCATTTCTACCATATGTCTACTCATGTTTACCATATCTACCATGTTTACCATATCTATCATGTTACCATATCTATAATGTCTACCATATGTTTACCATATCTACCATGTTTACCATATCTATCATGTTACCATATCTACCATGTTTACCATATCTATCATGTCTACCATATCTCCATATCTACCATGTTTACCATATCTACCATATCTACCATGCTTACCATATCTACCATGCTACAATATCATCATCCTACCATGTTACCATATCTGTAATGTCTACCATATCTACCATGTTTACAATATCTACCATATCTACCATGTTTACCATATCTACATTTTACCATGTCTATCATGTTTACTATATCTATCATGTTTACCATATCTATCATGTCTACCATTTCTACCATGTCTGTCATGTTTACCATATCTACCATGTTTACCATATCTATCATGTCTACCATATCTATCATGTCTGTCATGTTTACCATATCTACCATTTTACCATATCTATCATGTTTACCATATCTACCATGTTTACCATATCTATCATGTCTACCATTTCTACCATGTCTGTCATTTTACCATATCTACCATGTCTACCATATCTATCATGTCTACCATGTCTACCATATCTATCATGTCTGTCATGTTTACCATATCTACCATGTTTACCATTTCTATCAAGTCTACCATGTCTACCATTTCTTACCATGTCTATCATGTTTACTATATCGTGTGAGTAGATGTCTCGCCAGCAGGCAGCAAAAGTGTGTGTGGTGTTTTACAGTGATTTTATCGTGGTTCTATTTGGTTTTATGCATTGAATTTTGTATGTTTGTTGCTTTGAAATCCGGACACACGGTGATGTAAATATTTTTTTAAAATTTTGAATATTTTACCAGATAATCCGATTTTAAAGTTTTTATACCTACTTTTCATCATTTTAATTCAGCCGCTCAAGTCGGACATTTTATCTGTGAATTGTGTTTACACCTTAGCCTACTGTGTTCGCCCAACGCTACAGCTTCCAAACCTTTGTGTTCTGCGTTCTCTGGATTTTAGTGTTGTGAACTGACCAACCCACACACCAACTGCAAGTGTCTTCCTCTCCTGCCTGGCTCGCAATTATGGACCCGTCTTTTATAAAACAAATTGGACTGACACTTTTTAAACTCAGCAAATGCTACCTCGGTGGAGGCGTCTACCAGCGCATACGTACATTGGGGCTGTGTAGCAAGCCCCGCACTGCGCGATCCTGTCGTGGTGGACGTCTCCACCGTCTTTGGCACAACCTGCCTCCTGCCCGACGCCACTTTTCGTCTCCTGCTTCTTCTTCTCCTCCACTGCCCCTGCCCTTGACCTCGCTGCTGCAAGCTTTGTCTCCTCCTCTGTCGCCTTCGCCTTCGCCTTCTGTCCCGCCGGTGCCGCTCTCGCCTTCTGTCCCGTTGGTGCCGCCTTCGTCGCCACCTCAGCCGCCACCATATGACTGTATAGGCTGAAACTATGCCTTTTTAATGCTCAGTCGGCATGCACTGGTGACAAAGCCGATGTTATTGCTGACTTTGTCGCAGATGAGCATGTTGACATTGCTTTTATCACGGAGACATGGCTTAACCCCCTTGGTCACGAACCTATACTTGCTAGCCTCACTCCGAGTGGTTACAGGCTTGCTTCTTTCCATCGCTCATCCCGAGGTGGCGGTATCGCCATCCTCTACAACGACTCACTCCATTCCCGCCTATCTTTCTCGCAGTCTCTGCCTTTCTCCCATCCTTCTTTCGAGCACGTTGAAGTATCCTTCCAATCCACCCCTCACCCCATCACCTTCTCCTGTGTCTATCGACCCCCACCTAGCTCTGCCAACAAACTCACCACATCCATGTTTCTCTCTGACTTTGACCAATTGCTTGACCACTACTGCCTCTTACCTGGAAATCTCATCATTCTAGGTGATATCAATGTCCACTATGACAACACTCACCGTTATGACACAAGACATATCATCAACTCTCTGTCCAATCACAATATGACTCAACACATTTCTGAACCAACCCATCAAAAAGGTCACATTCTTGACTGGATCATTTCTCGTGATCATCACAATTCCGCTACTGACAACTGCTTAGTTCTTTCTACCCGTCTAACTTCAGCCCTTCCATCTGACCACTCTGCAATTCTCTGTTCTCTCGACATTTCTCCTCCTTCCCGTACCATGCGCACAGTGACTCGACGCAATCTCAAATCTATCGACCTCTCCACATTTTCATCTGATGCCTCCCGTCTCCTTTCTGAAAAGTCACATAACCTTGCCGATGAATTCTATACTACTCTCCACCATCTTCTGGACACTCATGCTCCAGCCACAACCCGTCTTTTACCTGACCGCCCCCCTACCCCCTGGCTCACTCATGAGATCGCCTGTGCAAAACGTGCCCGCCGCAGAGCAGAGCGCCGCTGGCGCAAATCCAAACTCACTGTACACAGGCAACTTTTCCAAGCCTCTAAAACAAAAGTATCCACCCTCATTGCATCAGCAAAAACAAGCTATTTCCAAACCAAAATCCTGAATGCCTCTTCTTCAAAAGAACTCTTTACAACCATGAATCATCTCCTTGGCACACGAAAAGATTTACCTCTCCCAACAAAACATACAAATGAAGAACTCCCATCTGTATTCTCCAACTATTTCACCACCAAAATACAAACTCTTCGTGACAGGCTTGACAGGACACCCTGTCAACCATGCCCACCTGACCCTTCCTTCTCTGGCACACCTCTTACTACTTTTACCCCAGTCTCACAAGAAGAAATTCTCAACACAATCAGATCCATGTCGTTCAAAACCTGCGAACTGGATCCTCTTCCAGGTTCTGTCTACGCCGACTGTCTCCCTACTCTCCTCCCATTCATCACTGACATCATCAACACTTCTCTTCAAACTGGAACTGTCCCAGATTCTTTCAAGTCTGCTATTGTTCACCCTCTCCTCAAGAAACACAATTTAGATCCAAATGAACTGAAAAATTACCGGCCTATCTCTAATCTCTCTTTCTTGTCAAAACTCCTTGAAAAAGTCGTCCTCAACCAGCTGAACTCTCACCTGTCTGCCAACAATCTCCTCAATCCTTTCCAGTCAGCCTACCGCCAGTGCCATAGCACTGAAACTGCCCTACTACACATTCTCAACAATCTCCTCCTTGCAACTGATACTGGCAAAGTCTCTCTCCTCACACTCCTTGATCTGTCTGCAGCCTTTGATACCATTGATCATGGTATTCTCCTTTCTAGACTTCATCATACTTTTGGCATCTCTGACATTGCTCTGTCTTGGTTCACTTCATACCTATCCAACAGAAAACAAACCGTTCTCATCAATGGCACTTACTCTCAACCTGCATACCTGACCTGTGGTGTTCCACAAGGATCTGTCCTTGGCCCTGTTCTTTTCACTCTTTACACCTCCCCCCTGTCCACCATCACCAACTCCCATTCTATAAAACACCACTTCTATGCTGATGACACCAACTTCAAGACAGTGACTCACCTGATAATATACAGCGCCTGTTGACTCGCACCACTGAGTGTTACTCGGACATTAAGAACTGGATGACACACAATAGACTTCAGCTTAATGACGACAAAACAGAAGCTATCCTCATTGGCACCCGTCAGAAACTTTCTCAGCTGCCTCCTCTTTCTCTCCCATTATGTAACACATCAGTCCCAATTTCTGATTCAGCTAAAAACCTTGGTGTCTGCATTGACTCTACCCTCTCCATGAACAACTTTGTTTCTCAAACTGCCAGATCCTGCTACTATCATCTCCATCGTATAAAGCTGATCAGGAAGTATCTCTCTGTCGAAACAACTGCAAAACTCGTTCTCTCCTTCATAATGTCTCGCATTGACTATTGCAATTCACTCCTGTCTAGTCTTCCTGCCTCCACCATTCACATCCTACAGCGCATTCAAAACAATGCTGCACGCCTTGTACTCAAAAAGAAAAAAGCTGACCACATATCTCCTCTCCTGGCACAACTTCACTGGCTCCCTGTATCAAAGCGCATACAGTACAAACTAGACACCATGTGCTACAAAAGCCTCAATAACGCAGCCCCCGATTACCTGTCAAGCCTACTTGAGATCTATGTTCCCTCACGTACCCTCCGCTCTGCCTCTGATCCTCTGACTCTTCGCTTTCCACGCACTAAGCTCAATACCTATGGTCCACGAGCCTTCTCTGTTTCTGGTCCACTCTCCTGGAACAAACTTCCTCTCTCAGTCCGTCAGCAACCTACTTTTGTCTCCTTCAAGTCCGCTCTCAAAACTCACCTTTTCTCTCCTGCATAAAATCCTAACCTCACTCAACCCTCCCCTCTGCAGCCTGTCTCCGCTCGGAGGGAATCACATGGTTATAATATATAATTGTATGCTATGCTCTCTATAATTTTCCATTGCTTTTATTCTTGCTTTTATTGCTTTTATTCTTTCTCCCCATTTATAGCCATGCGTGTGTGTGGGTGTGTGTGTGTGTGGGTGTGTGTGTGTGTGTCTGTATGTGTGCGTGCGTGTGTGTGCGAGCGTGCGTGCCTGCGTGTGTGTCTGCTTCAGCGCTTAGATTTGATTTTATCAAGATTTTGCGCTATATAAATATTGTAATTATTATTATCATGTTTACCATATCTATCATGTCTACCATATCTATCATGTCTACCATGTCTACCATAGCTATCATATCTGTCATGTTTACCATATCTACCATGTTTACCATGTCTATCGTCTCTATCATGTCTACCATATCTATCATGTCTACCATGTCTATCATGTCTACCATGTCTATCATCTTTACCATGTCTACCATATCTATCATGTCTACCATGTCTATCATCTCTATCATGTCTACCATATCTATCATGTCTACCATGTCCATCATGTCTACCATTCTGTCATCTCTACCATGTCTACCATATCTACCATGTTTACTATGTCTCCCTTGTCTACCATGTCTATCATGTTTACCATATCTACCATGTCTACCATGTCTATCATGTTTACCATATCTACCATGTCTACCATGTCTATCATCTCTACCATGTCTACCATGTCTATCATGTCTACCATATCTACCATGTCTATCATGTTTACCATATCTACCATGTCTACCATATCTACCATGTTTGCTATGTCTACCATGTTTACTATGTCTACCATGTCTACCATATCTATCATGTTTACCATATCTACCATGTCTACCATGTCTATCATCTCTACCATGTCTACCATATCTATCATGTTTACCATATCTACCATGTCTACCATGTCTATCATCTCTACCATGTCTACCATATCTACCATGTCTATCATGTTTACCGTATCTACCATGTCTACCATATCTACTATGTTTACTATGTCTACCATGTCTACCATATCTACCATGTTTACCATGTCTACCATGTTTACTATGTCTACCATGTCTACCATATCTACCATATCTATCATGTTTACCATGTTTACTATGTCTACCATGTCTAACATGTTTACTATGTCTACCATGTCTACCATATCTACATATTATCATGTTTACCATGTTTACTATGTCTACCATGTCTACCATATCTACCATGTCTACCATATCTACCATGTTTACTATGTCTACCATGTCTACCATATCTACCATATCTACCATATCTACCATGTTTACTATGTCTACCATATCTACCATATCTACCATGTTTACCATGTCTACCATGTTTACTATGTCTACCATGTCTACCATATCTACCATGTCTACCATATCTACCATGTTTACTATGTCTACCATGTCTACCATATCTACCATGTTTGCCATGTCTACCATGTCTACCATATCTACCATGTTTATCATGTCTACCATATCTACCATGTTTACCATATCTACCATGTCAGTCATGTCGACCATATCTACTATGTCTACCATATCTGTCTACCCTGTTTTACCATGTCTACCATGTCAGCCATGTCTGCCATATCTATCATGTTTACCATATCTACCATGTCTACCATGTTTACCATGTCAGTCTTGTCTACCATATCTATCATGTTTACCATATCTACCATGTCTACCATGTTTACCATGTCTACCACGTTTACCATATCTAACATAACTACCATGTTTACCATGTCAGTCATGTCTACCATATCTATCATATGTATCGTGTCTACCATATCTACCATATCTACCATGTCTACCATGTCAGCCATGTCGACCATATCTACCATGTTTACCATATCTGCCATGTTTACTATATCTACCATGTCTACCATGTCAGTCATGTCGACCATATCTATCATGTTTTCCATATCTGCCATGTTTACCATATCTACCATGTTTACCATATCTACCATGTTTACTATGTCTACCATGTTTACCATATCTACCATGTTTACCATATCTATCATGTCTACCATATCTATCATGTCTACCGTATCTATCATGTCTACCATGTGTATCATTTCTGCCATATTTACCATGTCTATCATGTCTACCATGTTTACCATATCTACCATGTCTATCATGTCTACTATGTTTACCATATCTACCATATTTACCATGTCTATCATGTCTACCATGTTTACCATATTTACCATGTCTTCCATGTCTACTGTGTCTACCATATCTATCATGTCTACCGTGTCTACCCGACAGGCGTTGATGATGTTTCTGACAACGACCAGGACTCCCCCTTTTCTTTTGTCTCTTCTTTCATACCTAGAGCACTGATTGCCTCTCACTTTGAAGGACTTTTCTCCCACTGGACGAAGCAGCAGAAAAGGTGTTTATTCGTGTTTGGTGTTTATTCGTTTGTGATGTTACGTTTACACTTGACAAAGGCCAGTTGGCCGAAAATTTGCACCTGTCTTGTCTGGTTGTATTACACATGCGTTCTGATTCTACTTTCGTTTTTTTCCCTGATTCCCGTTTGCTTGAACGCGGGCAGTGGCACTTGTTTTGGACTTGTCATACACGATATGGTCCAGCTCCTAAAGTTCCGATAGCTTCTCATTCAGAAGGTTATGTTGAGGCGCTGGGTCTCCATTGTCGTCTGATGTAGATACGGTGTGGATAGTTGCATCACATTGCATGGTACCATGATCTGTAACAAGGTGCTATCTAGTTTTTCTTTGGGCGTTATCCTGCCTTACCTGATGGCCAAAAGATCTACCCTGTTAGTGCATGGGGAGCTAGAGCTATAGGTGGCCTACGGATGGGCAGTTAGAGCTATAGGTGACCTAAGGATGGGCAGCTAGAGCTATATGTGGCCAAGGATGGGCATTTAGAGCTATAGTGGCCCAAGGATGGGCAGTTAGAGCTATTGGTGGCCTAAGGATGGGCAGTTAGAGCTATAGGTGACCTAAGAGATGTGGCAGCTAGAGCTATATGGTGGCCTAAGGATGGGCATTGTTTGAGTCATATAGGTGGCCCAAGGATGGGCAGTTAGAGCTATTGGTGGCCAAGGATGGGCAGTTAGAGCTATAGGTGACCCAAGGATGGGAGCTAGAGCTTAGGTGGCCCAAGGATAGGAGCAGTAGAGCTTAGGTGACCCAAGGATAGGGAGCTAGAGCTCTAGGTGACCCAAGGATGGGAGCTAGAGCTTAGGTGACCACATAGGATAGGGAGGGGCTAGAGCTCTAGGTGACCCAAGGATGGGAGCTAGAGCTTAGTGCCAAGGAGGGCAGTAGAGCTATAGGTGCCCAAGGATGGGCAGTTAGAGCTATAGGTGGCCCAAGGATGGGCAGTTAGAGCTATAGGTGACCAAGGATGGGCAGTTAGAGCTATAGGTGGCCCAAGGATGGGCAGTTAGAGCTATATGGTGGCCCAAGGATGGGCAGTTAGAGCTATAGGTGGCCCTAAGGATGGGCAGTTAGAGCTATAGGTGGCCTAAGGATGGGCAGTTAGAGCTATAGGTGGCCTAAGGATGGGCAGTTAGAGCTATAGGTGGCCCAAGGATGGGCAGTTAGAGCTATAGGTGGCCCAAGGATGGGCAGTTTAGAGCTATTAGGTGGCCCAAGGATGGGCAGTTAGAGCTATAGGTGGCCCAAGGATGGGCAGTTAGAGCTATAGGTGGCCCAAGGATGGGCAGTTAGAGCTATAGGTGACCCAAGGATGGGCAGTTAGAGCTATAGGTGCCCAAGGATGGGCAGTTAGAGCTATAGGTGACCCAAGGATGGGCAGTTAGAGCTATAGGTGACCCAAGGATGGGCAGTTAGAGCTATAGGTGAGCCCAAGGATGGGCAGTTAGAGCTATAGGTGACCCAAGGATGGGCAGTTAGAGCTATAGGTGACCCAAGGAATGGGCAGATTAGAGCTCTAGGTGACCCAAGGATGGGGAGTTAGAGCTCTAGGTGACCCAAGGACGGGAGCTAGAGCTCTAGGTGACCCAAGGATGGGGAGCTAGAGCTCTAGGTGACCCAAGGATGGGGAGCTAGAGCTCATAGGTGACCCAAGGACGGGGAGCTAGAGCTCTAGGTGACCCAAGGACGGGGAGCTAGAGCTCTAGGTGACCCAAGGATCGGGGAGCTAGAGCTTAGGTGACCCAAGGATGGGGAGCTAGAGCTATAGGTGACCCAAGGATGGGGAGCTAGAGCTCTAGGTGACCCAAGGACGGGGAGCTAGAGCTCTAGGTGACCCAAGGATGGGGAGCTAGAGCTATAGGTGACCCAAGGGGGAGTAGAGCTCTAGGTGACCAAGGAGGGGAGCTAGAGCTCTAGGTGACCCAAGGACGGGGAGCTAGAGCTATAGGTGACCCAAGGATGGGGAGCTAGAGCTATAGGTGACCCAAGGATGGGGAGCTAGAGCTATAGGTGACCCAAGGATGGGGAGCTAGAGCTCTAGGTGACCCAAGGATGGGGAGCTAGAGCTATAGGTGACCCAAGGATGGGGAGCTAGAGCTCTAGGTGACCCAAGGATGGGGAGCTAGAGCTTAGGTGACCCAAGGACGGGGAGCTAGAGCTATAGGTGACCCAAGGATGGGGAGCTAGAGCTCTAGGTGACCCAAGGATGGGGAGCTAGAGCTATAGGTGACCCAAGGATGGGGAGCTAGAGCTCTAGGTGACCCAAGGACGGGGAGCTAGAGCTCTAGGTGACCCAAGGACGGGGAGCTAGAGCTATAGGTGACCATTGATGGAGGTGGAGTCAGAGCATAGGTGACCCAAGATGGGGAGCTAGAGCTATAGTGACCCAAGGATGGGGAGCTAGAGCTATAGGTGACCCAAGGATGGGGAGCTAGAGCTATAGGTGACCCAAGGATGGGGAGCTAGAGCTCTAGGTGACCCAAGGACGGGGAGCTAGAGCTCTAGGTGACCCAAGGACGGGGAGCTAGAGCTAAAAGATGACCCAAGGATGGGGAGCTAGAGCTCTAGGTGACCCAAGGATGCTGATAGCAACCATCGCCGGTCGACCCGGCACTGATTTTTCGTTCAGGCAAACCTGGTTTATTTACCAGTCGCCGTGGTGTGATGGTTAACACAATGGACTACCGACTTGGAGGTTGTGGGTTCGAATCCCCATCAGTTCCTTCAAAAATGATTGTGGGATTTTTTCGGCTCTAACAAATTCCTACCCAGAGTTGGGCGTGCTATGGGCTCATTGGGAAGACTGGGACCACACAGTCGAGTCTCATCCACTTCATGGATGCGTCATTGAGGGTGTTGCTCAAATCGTCTGACCAACACCACAGGTGTTTGTATCTCTCGGACCTGGTTGACGCCAGGATATGTTATGATAGTAAGCGTAGAGCACAGTCCTGTCACGCAGTCTCAGTCCTAGATGGAACTCTGTAGCATCATGATAATCATCCTCATCGACAACATCATCATCGGATTGTAAAAACTGTGCCAGCTTCTGTGGCTATTAAGGTGGCGTAGAAAATGGGGCGGTAAATAAAAAGGTAACCTCCCTGAGTGCGATGATCCTAAAAAAGTAAGAAAAGCCTGGCTTATTTCACAGCTAACATCATGTCTGATTAACCCTTTGACTCCCGCACCATGTTCGCCGGCATCCTGCATTGTTGACTACGCTAGCAAAGCAAAAAAAACTTGAACATGTGACTACCTCACCCTATCCACCAGCTTCCAGTAGGAAGCTGATGGATAGGGTGAGAGAGAGTCAAAAGGTTAAGTTTTTGCAGTTGGTGGATAACATGCGGGAGTCAAAGGGTTAAGGCCATCCGCCAGTTGCGACCCACTGGTCCGGGGATAGTCGCCCCATTCATCGTCATCGTCATGTGCCCTGCAGCATGGCGTTAGCGATCATGGCCCTCCATCCCTTGTTGCCGCAAGTACATCTCCCACCCTCTCTGTCCTCAGCCACCCTGCAAGTCCGTCCAATATTTCCTCCCTGGATCTACCTGGTGCTCTCTTTCCCTCCAGCTTTCCTGTAGTCGCCCCATTGCCAAGCTGGAAGTAACCTTTTCTACACCTTACCCAGCGACAACTTCTCGTTTCTATGAATTGTTTTTGTGACTGCCAAGGTATAAAGTATCACGGAGCTCTTGTCTTGGTCCCCTGTTCTTGTTCATGTATGTGAATAACTGATCTTCCGCTGTGTAAAAGCTGTCTGTGAACTGTTTGCGGATGATGCAATAACCTGTATAAACCACAAACATTGATAATCTGATCAAATGGACAGAGTTGGATCACTTGTCACTTCATTCACAAAAACTAAGTATGTGCTTTTAAACAAAAACAAGAACAACAACGACAACAGCAACAGCAACAACAACAACAATGAGGAAAAGACACTGATCCTTCAAAATTCAGCTGATCTTTATTTATGACCAGAAGTTGATTATAAACAAAATTCCAGGTGTAACAATAGACAATAATCTTCTTTGATGTAATCATATGAACTCGCTGTGTTAATTCATTTCAGTGAAATAATTTCAGTTGTCTAAAATTTGAAAACCCCCCCACTATTTTTACATACAAATATTCAATTATCAATTTGCACGCGCGCATACAGCGAACACACATATTCACACATACCATCATCATAATTATAAGCTATTTTATGCTCAGGTTGATAAAAGAGTTGTACTGACAACACCACGCATACACACGCACACAAACAATGCACACGGAACGCACGCACGTACACACACATACATACACCCGCAAACACACACCCATACACACGCAAACACACACACACACCTATCACATCTATCACACCGGTTACAGTTCTCACTATCTCCATCTCGGCCAATGTGCACTGCTGACAAGAGTGTTTTCTGTCTGTGTGCAGACCTGCAGGTAGCCCGTCAATACAGTGGCAGCAGATTGTACCCGAGTGGAAGCGACAAAGATTTCCCCATGCACGCCACCCTACTTCCGACCATGTGGGGCGTTGCGGAACGATCCAGTCCCCTCTGCCCATTCTGGCAATTCGGCGTTGCGCCTCGTGCTATGCCTCGTGCTATGCCTCCTGCTATTTCCTTCCAACAAGCTCCCCCAGTCCATGTGCCCCGCGTGCCTTGACTTCATCTCAGCCAGCTGTACTGTGCGTTACAATTCAATCCTAGTTCTAAATGTGGCCTCTGTTTATTTACCAAGAGGCCCAGATTTTGAGAACACTGAGACATTTGCAAGATCAACAAGACAAATGGATCATTGGTGGTGACTTTAACGCACATGCTCCGTTTTGGGAAAGGGACTGTACCCATATCACCAGCAACAGGTTCGTCGATAACCTTGTGGACTCTAACTTGTTTGCTTAATGATGGACATGTTACCCATATCCATGACGTAGCCTACTATCCCATCGTCCCACAGCTAGACCTATAGATGTAACTTTGGTATCACTATCACTAGCGATAAACGCCACTTGGAAAACAGCTGAAGACTCTTTAGAATCAGATCACATACCCATAACTCTCAGCCTAAACCATAGTCGCGAAACAGAAAACATCTTACAAGATAGTATAATGTTACACTAAAATTTACCAAGACTTAATTATAAAGAAGCAGACTGGGCTAAATTTAAAGCAATCCTTCAAAGTACGAAAACAGATCTATCGCTAACATAGACAACGTGTATACATTTTTCTGTGACTCACTTTTAAGTGTTGCCAACTTTTCAGTCCTAAAACTAAAGGCATCAAACACAGGAAAACATTACGGAAATGTTTAGTGGAATAAGGATTGTGAAAAGGCAGTTAACGAAAAGAAAGAAATATTTTTTAAACAATCGGACACCTGAAAATCAAAGAACGATGAAAAGTGCCAACATAAACTGTGACAGAATCACAGAACAAGCAAAAACAATATTGGACAACATGTAAATCTGAAATAAATAATCACAAAGACATGCATAAAATTTGGGAGGAACTAAAAGTAATGAAAAATGGGATCAGTTTGCCGTCATGTCCGATAAAACTAGCCAATAATCCTTTTCCAAGCTCGTTGGAAAAGGAAGAAGCCTTTCCAGATATGTTCGCTAAGTCTGCCATACTGCGGCCTTCCTGTTTCCAGTCAAAATAATATGGAATGAGAAGAAAGACAGAGGTATGTAAGGATCCTACCCCAGATAATACCCACTACATGAACGCATCAATTACACTTCAAGAATTAAAAGATGCCATGAAGTTAATCCCAAACAAAAAAGCATCAGTGGGATTGGATGCAATTTCAAATCAGATTCTGAAAAATGTACCCGAACATTTTATAATCTTTCTATATACCATTTTTTAAAAATGCTGCAATGATGGCAAAATGCCTGACTCTTGGAAACGGACAATAGTGGTCTTTATACTAAAAACGGGCAAATGTAACACTGATCTGAGAAACTATAGGCCAGTTGCACTAACATCCCACGTCTGTAAACTGATGGGGAAAATTATTGTACACCGGTTGTTGCACTATTACGAAAAGAATAACATACTACCTGTCAGCTGGTTTTCGAAAAGGCAGGTCAGCAGTGGAACTCTTAACTTAACTAACCACTGACATAAAGCGACAATTTGCAAGACGTAAATGTGTATTGCCACATTTTTTTTATAACTAAAGCATGCAACCAAGTGTGGCATTCCCGATTATTATTTATGTTAAAAAGCATAGGGCTGTCAGGTCGTGTTTATAACTACGTGAAGTGTTTATTGGAAAACAGAGTATTTCAAACAAGAATTGGAAACGTGTATTGAACCAAAACGAACCCTTCAAATGGGTATCCCACAGGGATCCGTTACAGCACCCCTTCTCTTTGTGATATTAATGAATGACTTACCAAGTAGAATATCTAAACAGTATGCTGATGATCTATGCATGTGGATGCTAGTAAACATGAAGAGGAAAACTCCTTCTCGAAGTATCCACTATGCACGCAAACTTCATCAGTTAGAACTTGACAAAACAGCGCTATACATGGCAGAAAGCGGGCTCCATCTATCTACGGAGAAGACAAAGATAGTTTTATTTAACAGTGGGTCCAACCCTGACAAAATGCCAATTTTTCAACTAGGAGATACTATTCTTCAGTATAACCAAACTTTTAAATTCTTAGGCGTTTTCTTTACAGCAAAATTATCATGGATTCGACTACTTACTAACAAAAGCCCAAAAGAGTTTAAATTTTTAAAAAATAGTTTGCAAGCAACCATGGGGTCAAGATCCATCAGCACTTGTACATCTATGTAAATCACTCATTAGATCTAAACTAACATATGCCCAGGAAGTATTCTTTAGCGCACTGAGACACCTATTACAAAAACTGCACAGTACCAAATGCAAAAGTTTTAAACTTGCACTTGGTCTTCCGATGCATGCTTCCGACTTTCGTACATACGGTGAGATTAATGTGTTACCGCTCGATGAACAGAGGAAACTCGTCACTACCAAACCTCTGTTAAAAGACACCACCGTTAAAATGTGTTGAGACCCGATATAAAATTAAGATCAGACATTGACTTTCCGAAATAAGCTAAATCAATTTCTTCACAGGCCACACTTGCAACGTCTACATACAACATCACGAATGGCTCTGGAATTGATCTAGAAGCTGATCCTATATCTATATGACCTTCATTTTCGCCAGTACCTAGTTGGGAACTCCTAAGAGCAAACTTTGACATACACCACACTGGAATCAGAAAAAAAAGCACGAAAAAAGAATAAGTACGCATACTTAATATAACAAGACAAGACATGCACAAATTTGTGGCCAACTGGTCTTTGTCAAGCGTAAGATCACAAACAAACAAACACGCACTAGATACAAAAATTAGGAGAAAAAGACTGAAACTTCCCTGCTGTGCCGTCCAGTGTGAGGTCTGGGCGGAGCAGCAGGGAAGTTTCAGTCTTTTTCTCCTAATTTTTGTATCTGGTGTTTGTTTGTGATCTTACGCTTGACAAAGACCAGTTGGCCGAAAATTTGCGCCTGTCTTGTCTTGTTATATTAAATACGCGTTTTATGCTTTTTTCGTGTTTTTTTCCCGATTCCTGTTTGCTTGAACGCTGGCAGTCACACTTGTTTTGGATACACCACATTGACTTAAAGAAAGAAGATACGGTAATATAAATTTATTAGCGAGTCGAGTTAAATGTCATATTGAACACTTTTTCCCCCAATCCTTTAAAAGTCTACACAGATGGATCATTAATTGAGAAAAAAAGCAGGCTCTACGTTTTTAATACCGGCTCTTAAAATAGAGAAATTTTTCCATATAGGACCCAACAAATCAACATTTACAGCTGAACTCTGATGGCTTTAAGTTACTTAGTAAGTTATCCCAGAATTATATCACAAATCCTTTTCTGCGTTGATTCTAAATCAGTAGTTCAAGCGATTGAATGAATAAAATTAGACACTAGATCCGAAATGTGTTCCCTGTGTCTCTGTCTTCCCTGTGTCTCTGTCTTCCCTGTGTCTCTCTGTGTTCCCTGTGTCTCTGTCTTCCCTGTGTCTCTGTCTTCCCTGTGTCTCTCTGTGTTCCCTGTGTCTCTGTCTTCCCTGTGTCTCTGTGTTCCCTGTGTCTCTCTGTGTTCCCTGTGTCTCTGTGTTCTCTGTGTCTCTCTGTGTTCTCTGTGTCTCTGTGTGTTCCCTGTGTCTCTGTCTTCCCTGTGTCTCTCTGTGTTCCCTGTGTCTCTGTGTTCTCTGTGTTCTCTGTGTCTCTCTGTGTTCCCTTTGTCTCTCTGTGTTCCCTGTGTCTCTCTGTGTTCCCTGTGTCTCTTTGTGTTCCCTGTGTCTCTGTCTTCCCTGTGTCTCTCTGTGTTCCCTGTGTCTCTGTCTTCCCTGTGTCTCTGTCTTCCCTGTGTCTCTGTCTTCCCTGTGTCTCTCTGTGTTCCCTGTGTCTCTCTGTGTTCCCTGTGTCTCTGTCTTCCCTGTGTCTCTGTCTTCCCTGTGTCTCTGTCTTCCCTGTGTCTCTGTCTTCCCAGTGTCTCTGTCTTCCCTGTGTCTCTGTCTTCCCTGTGTCTCTCTGTGTTCCCTGTGTCTCTGTGTGTTCCCTGTGTCTCTGTGTGTTCCCTGTGTCTCTGTGTTCCCTGTGTCTCTGTGTTCCCTGTGTCTCTCTGTGTTCCCTGTGTCTCTCTGTGTTCCCTGTGTCTCTGTCTTCCCTGTGTCTCTGTTTTCCCTGTGTCTCTGTGTTCCCTGTGTCTCTGTGTGTTCCCTGTGTCTCTGTGTGTTCCCTGTGTCTCTGTGTTCCCTGTGTCTCTGTCTTCCCTGTGTCTCTGTCTTCCCTGTGTCTCTGTCTTCCCTGTGTCTCTGTCTTCCCTGTGTCTCTGTCTTCCCTGTGTCTCTGTGTGTTCCCTGTGTCTCTGCTGTGTTTTCCCTGTGTCTCTGTCTTCCCTGTGTCTCTGTCTTCCCTGTGTCTCTGTCTTCCCTGTGTCTCTCTGTTTTCCCTGTGTCTCTCTGTGTTCCCTGTGTTCTCTGTGTTCCCTGTGTCTCTTGTGTTCCCTGTGTCTCTGTGTGTTCCCTGTGTCTCTGTGTTCCCTGTGTCTCTGTGTTCCCTGTGTCCTCTGTCTTCCCTGTGTCTCTTTCCCTGTGTCTCTGTCTTCCCTGTGTCTCTCTGTCTTCCTGTGTCCTCTGTGTTCCCTGCCCTGTTCCCTGTGTCTCTGTGTCCTGTGTCCTCTGTTTCTCCTGTGTCTCTGTTTCCCTGTGTCCTTGTCTTCCTGTGCCTCCTGTCTTCCCTGTGTCTCTTCCTGTGTCTCTCTGTCTTCCCTGTGTCTCTGTGTTCCCTGTGTCCTCTCTGTCTTCCTGTGTCTCTTGTCTCTGTCTTCCCTGTGTCTCTGTTTCCTGTGTCTCTCTGTATTCCTGTGTCTCTTTTCCTTGTCCTGTTCCCTGTGTCTCTTGTCTTCCCTGTTCTCTGTGTTCCTTCTCTGTCTTCCCTGTGTCTCTCTGTGTTCCCTGTGTCTCTGTCTTCCCTGTACTCTCTGTTCTCTGTCTTCCCTGTGTCTCTCTGTGTTTCCCTGTGTCTCTGTCTTCCCTGTTCTCTCTGTGTTCCCTGTGTCTCTCTGTCTTCCCTGTGTCTCTGCTGTGTCCCTGTGTCTCTCTGTCTTCCCTGTGTCTCTCTGTCTTCCCTGTGTCTCTCTGTCTTCCCCCTGTGTCTCTCTGTCTCCCTGTCTCTCTGTCTTCCCTGTGTCTCTCTGTGTTCTCTGTCCTTTCCCTGTGTCTCTCTGTCTTCCCTGTGTCTCTCTGTGTCTTCCCTGTGTCTCTCTGTCTCCCTGTGTCTCTCTGTCTTCCCTGTTCTCTTCTTCCCTGTGTCTCTCTGTGTCTCTCCCTGTGTCTCTCTGTGTTCCTGTCTCCTGTGTCTCTGCTGTCTTCCCTGTTCTCTCCTGTGTCCTCTGTCTCCCTGTGTCTCTGTCTTCTGTTCCCTGTGTCTCTCCTGTCCCCTTCCCTGTATCTCTCTGTGTCTCTCTGTCTTCCCTGTGTCTCTCTGTGTTCCCTGTGTCTCTCTGTCTTCCCTGTATCTCTCTGTGTCCTCTGTCTTCCCTGTGTCTCTCTGTGTCTCTCTGTCTTCCCTGTATCTCTCTGTGTCTCTCTGTCTTCCCTGTATCTCTCTGTGTCTCTCTGTCTTCTCTGTATCTCTCTGTGTCTCTCTGTCTTCCCTGGTCCTCTGTGCTCTCTGTCTTCCCTGTATCTCTCTGTGTCCTCTGTCTCCTGTATCTCTCTGTGTCTCTCTGTCTTCCCTGTATCTCTCTGTGTCCTCTCTGTCTTCCCTGTTCTCTCTGTCTTCCCTGTGTCTCTCTGTCTTCCCTGTGTCTCTCTGTCTTCCCTGTGTCTCTCTTTCCCTGTTCTCCTGTGTCTCTCTGTCTTCCCTGTGTCTCTCTGTTCTCTGCTGTCTTCCCTGTGTCTCTCTGTCTTCCCTGTGTCCTCTCGTCTTCCCTGTTCTCTCTGTCTTCCCTGTGTCTCTGTGTTCCCTTGTCTCGTGTTCCCTGTTCTCTCTGTCTTCCCTGTGTCTCCTGTCTTCCCTGTATCTCTCTGTCTTCCCTATCTGTCTCCTGTGTCTGTCTTCCCTTGTCTCTGTCTTCCCTGTCTCTGTCTTCCCTATGTCTCTGTCTTCCCTATGTCTCTGTCTTCCCTATGTCTGTCTTCCTGTGTCTCTCGTCTTCCCTTGTCTCTGTCTTTCCTGTCTCTGTCTTCCCTATGTCTCTGTCTTCCCTATGTCTCTGTCTTCCTATGTCTGTCTTCCCTGTGTCTCTGTCTTCCCTGTGTCTCCCTGTCTTCCCTGTGTCTCTGTCTTCCCTATGTCTCTCTATCTTCCCTGTCTCTCTGTCTTCCCTGTCTCTCTGTCTGTCTCTTGATTATGAGTCACAGATTTCTGAAGTCGCGTACATGTATTGTTGTTGTTCTTGTTGTTTTGTTTGTTGTACGCGGTTGTGAATTTCTTATGTTACTAGTGGCAGTGATGTCAGTCGTTTTCAACCCGTTTCTTTCTTGTCATTTTAGGTTAATGTGATTGGCTTGAATGTAATTTAGTTTTTGAGTAAAATTGAAGGGAGAAAGATTTAGTCATGTTTTCGTGTGATTCCATATGTACATATACTCGTTCGAGTATGTGTGTATGTCGGTGTGTGCAAGTCTGTGTACGTGTGTATTCAAATGTGTGTGTGCACGCTATGTATGTGTATATATAAAATTAATAATTATTATATATATATATAATATATATATATATATATACGTTGTGTGTGTGTCTGTTTCTGTCTGTGTGTCTGTATGTGTGCACGTATGCGGTGTGCATGAGTGTAAGTACTGGGAGAATAATATCTTTATGACCAGGAACTGAACCCTGGGTCCCCATATTTCTAGGTGTGTGCTCTGTTCACTGGACTACACATCATCATCATCTGATTTTTCTGCATACTGTTGAGGTCTACTTGGAGTACAGGAAAATAAACGCTTTCCGTCCTGACTGTGCAGTTTGATTCTAACTCAAGAGAAAAAAAAGTATGCACATGCAGTTTCTGGCACACCCAGCAGTGAACGGGTAGGCCTACCTGACCTGTTGACGGTCGTGGAAGATAAAGCAGTGAGGTAAAGGAGAAGGGCACCGCCCTCATAATGTTGTCTCTCAGATAAGTTGAGATCTCACGGCTGTGTCGCTCAATACGTCTGGGCTACAGGACAGTATGTACTTTTCAGTGCACTCATATTTTTAACGGTAGCAAGAATGTACAGCACGCTAACCCAGTTCCTGAGAAATGGTGACTTCACACGAAGATTTGTGTCACATGTGTACCGTTGTTGCACACAGGTCTATTCACAACACGAGGAGTGGTGCAGTGAAGGCCTAGAGGTTAGACCGCCCATTCTGTCTAGTAGAGGTCCCATTGTCATGCTTCTTAGTGCTCACGCAATTAAAACATGCATAAAGCACTCGTCCGTCACACAACCTCACGCTCTCCTTTCAAACAATGGCACTAGACAAATCACGATGTTATTTTACACATTTATTACTAACAACTTTCATACATTACACATACAACATTCATATTCACGCACCTTCTCATTAATTTCTTTTTTTCTCCTCCTCCTCTTCATCTCCTCCTCCTTCGTCTCCTCCTCTTTATTCGTTTCCACCTCTTTATTCGTCTCCTCCTCTTTATTCGTCCTCTCCTCGTTCTTCGTCTCCTACTCTTTCTTCTTCTCCTGCTCCTCTTTCTTCTCCTTCCTCTTTTTTTGCGTTCTTTTTCTTCTCCTTCTTCTTCGTCTCCTTTTCCTTCTTTTGCGCCTCCTTCTTTTTCTCCTTTTTTGCTTTCTTCTTCTTCGTCTCCTTTTCCGTCTTCTTTTTCTCCTTTTTTGCTTTCTTCTTCTTTTTTGCCTTCTTTTTCTTTTCCCTTTCTTCTTCTTCTTCTTTTCTTCTCCTTCTTCTTCTCCTTTTTCGCCTTCTTCTTCTCCTTTTTCGCCTTCTTTTTCTCCTGTTTCTTTTGTTTCTCCTTTTTCTTATTGATCTCCAATGGTTTGAGAAAGAGAAACAGTCCTTTTAGTGGAGTCCAGGAATGTAAAATAAGAGTCAAACTTAGGATTAATTGCAAAAGTTTTGATTTTGTGTCCAATAGTTTGAGTATTGACACTGAAACAACATATGAAAAAAGTAGGTTGAGAGCAATGTCGGAAGGGGGTCTAATTAACGAAATGACGTCATCACATCGGAACGAAGCACTAACATTTCTCATAGTAATCCGAATGTCATCATGTAGCACCTCGTTCGAAAGGTCTTGACGAGATACATTCACATTCATCAGGTAAATAAATATATTCAAGAAACTGTGACAAAAAATGACAAATGTAATGTCCTCGGTAATGTTTTTAGACGGCAGAGCTACAGCGCCTCCGACACTGTTCTTGGAAGCACTATTGTCCAGCATTATTCAGCGTGTGATTACCTTAATATGGAATGCGAATCTTTAGATAGAGTTCAATTGCCCATATCAAGCCATGCAACTACATAAATGTATCAGACGCCTCAAATCAGTCTTTGATGGACTGAAGAAATGGAGTGGGATTTGACCCAGGGCAGAAGTTTGGCGTGCAGTTACACTAGTGTTGCGGTGGATCACCTTTGTATGTTTTTGACCGGGTGTGACCACTCCTATGATTCCCATCCCATGGAATGTCCCTGAACCTTCCAATGTTCTCAAATTGTGGTCCACATTATCAGCAACAAACTGCACAAAACTGTTAGGACCCACACCAACAAGATCTGTGCCTTGACTATAGGCTGCACATTGTTCAAAGCGTTGGACCTCATGATACGACGAACAGAATCCAAGTTTGTTTAACAGTTCTACCAAAGACCGGGATCCATGAAGATGATGCACTTGCACACCAAGTCCCAATTGCAGAGGTGGTATTAAGGTATTTGGTCTGATGGCATGCATGATCGCTTGACCAATGGAAGCAGTTTTCAGTTTACATTCCCTTTTTTTCTGCATCAGTGTTTGTAGAAACAAACGCAGTGAATCTGGCAAATAATTATTGTTTGCTTCAACATCACTGACCTCTTTTCTTGCTGGATAGACATCCTTGGGATAATTCAGATCTTTGATGTCGGACAACAAGAGTTTGGCAGCAGTTTCAATTATTCTCATTTTGTCAGCCAATAAATCTTGTTCTTTCTCTGTCTCCCAGAAGCGGTCTAAGATTTTCTCCGCAGTCATCTGGAATGTGACAACATTTGCTTTCCCTTGTATGTTTGTGATAATGATGTCACTTCCAAGGGTTTTCAGTAGCTTTCTTTTCATGTGGTCTTTGGAGTAAGGTTCTTCATCTCCAAGATACTCGTGCGTTTTCAGGCACAGATCACCCACTGTTAACTGCTCATCGTCATTTTCCTGCAGGTAGGAAACTACTTTGGAAAATGCTGCAAGTCGAACTTCATCCTCTGGTCGCCATTTTTTGTTGTCTGCCACTGCTATATTAGGCCGATAAGCTTGTGGAATATTTCGTCCAGTTCTAAAATTCACATTGCACTGTTGATGGTAAACAGCATCAGCAGCATGTAAATCCTGTGCATATTCAATCCGCCCCTTTACTATTTGGGCCCACTTGTCCCCCGGTCCTCGTTGCAAACATGCAAGTTCCAAGGTAGCTTGACAACTGGATGTGCGGATTTGGTACACAGAGACATCACCTTTCTTTGTTTGGCCCTTTACAGATGTCCCACAGAGGATACAGTCACTGGCGAAGTCAAATTTTGTTTGAGAAGAGCGAAGAGATAGATGTCTTTGACTTTGATGACTGCACTTGTCGAGCTTTTAAATCGCGCTGAATTATAAATTCATTACAGAACTCATGTCGACAGATTTTGTGCAGAATCTGGCCAGGATAAAAATCCAGGCTAGTCTCCTCTCTCTTTCGACTTGCTTTCCGAAGACCAGCAACACCTTTTTCTGTTTGGGTGACTGTTTCTTGACCGTTCCTCAGGGACTGCTTGCATAAAATGCAAACATCTGTGTCCAACTGGTCTGAAACAATTCGAAAAAAAAAAAATCTTAATAACAGAGAAGAACAACGAGCAGTTAAGATGAAAGAAAGAAACAAACAAAAACAAAAAACCGCCCATAAAACAAAAATTAAAAAGGCATTCAAAAGAAAAGATAACGAAAAAGGAATGAAAACACGCTATTATCTATACAAGACTGCTAATTTCAATAGTATAAAAAGAGAGAAAGAGAGAATATGGGATATAACAGCAAAGCAAACGGCACAAACAATAATAATAGCAAATTAAATTTACATTTTATATTTAAAAAAAAAAAATTAAAAATAGCCTTTAGCGGGAATCGAACCCGCGCTCCCCCCCCCCCCCCCCCCTTGCAAATTTCTCACATAAAAACAAAATTTGGCGAATTCAGAGACATTCGCGTCTAAAACAGAAAAATCACCTTTTCGGGCAGTGTTTTTTTGTTTTGTTTTTCCCTGGATGAGCAACACGGTATTGATCCGTGGCATGACACATTTCTTCTGCAGTGCAAAATTCTCTTTCACGCAAAAAGACAACGAGATCTTTACAGACGCTTTGCAAAAGTTGCTCCTTCAAAAGGAGATCACGAAGACTCTCAAAATCTTTGTCAGTTTACGATAAGTCAATCTACTGATCCAAATAATGGGAATTTCCTATCAGAAACGATGGGAAAGATTCACCTTTCTCAGGAAGGACTGTACGAAATTTATCACGGAAACCATCAGCGGTGCACTGAAAGTTTTTTAAGAGTTCCTCTCTCAATTGATCCCAAGTAGTTCCTTCTTTTGCCGCAAGGGTATGGTAAAGTACTAGCGCACTTCCCTTAAAGAGCAACGCAACGTACAAAGTCCATTTTAAATGAGGCCAATCGCAAGAAGTTGCATGAAAAGAAGCGAATCTATGTCGTCCCTTTGTTCATCAAATGGAGGAAGTTTGGGGATATAAGAGGACTTGGGCTGAGAGCTATGGAAGAAGTTTTAGTGGGCGAACATTTGGTTTCTTTTTAGAATTTTAACCTCTCTAATTCTATCTCTGCTTCTAATTCCAGTTGACGCAACTTAAAGCAACATTCTTCCTTTCTATCTTCTATTTCCTTCATTTCTTTTTCATGTTCTCTTTGTTTTTTCCTCATGTTCTCTTTGTTTTTCAATTTCCTTTATTTCTTTTTCATGTTCTCTTTGTTTTTCTGCTTTCCTTCATCCCTTTTTCATGTTCTCTTTGTTTTTCACTTTGTTTTTCTTCATATTCTCTTTGTTTTTCACTTTCTCTCTCTGTCTTTCTATTTCTTTCATTTCTTTTTCATGTTCTCTTTGTTTTTCATTTTCTTCTTTCATTTCTTTTTCATATTCTCTTTGTTTTTGGTATTCATCACGCTTAATACATTGTTGTAAATAGTTATTCATTTGCTCCTCAGAAAGTTGAAAGCACTGAGTTTGTTCAAAATATTTATCAAAATTATCCATTTTTGCTTTCTGGGGTAAATAAAATTGTCAAAAGAAAAATGTCGGAGGAAAGTAAGCAACACACAAATAAATACACGAACTCTAAGCTTATTTATGATAAAAGTTAAAGCAGCATGAATGAAGTGAACAATAGTTAATTATAATCACTATTTTTAAAAAAAATCAGTATTTGATAAAATAACTGCACAAAAAGAAATAGAAATCAAACACCTGGTCAGAGGGGGTACAAATCAAAATCTAAACGATTTTTTCTTTTTATCAGGGGGTTAAATTCAAATCTTAACCTATTCTTTTGTCAGGGTCACCACTGTCACGCTTCTTACATGCTCACGCAATCAAAACATGCATAAAGCACTCGTCCGTCACACAACCTCACGCTCTCCTTTCAAACAATGGCACTAGACAAATCACGATGTTATTTTACACATTTATTACTAACAACTTTCATACATCACACAAACAACACTCATATTCACGCATCTTCTCATTAATTTTTTTTCCTCCTCCTCCATCTTCTCCTCCTTCTTCGTCTCCTCCTTCTTCATCTCCTCCTGTTTATTCATCTCCTCCTCCTTCGTCTCCTCCTCCTTCTTTGTCTCCTCCTCTTTCTTCTTCTCCTTCTTCTCTTTTTTTCTTCTCCTTCTCTTTCTTCTCCTTCTCCTCTTTCTTCTCCTTCCTCTTCTTCTTTGCCTTCTTTTTCTTCTCCTCTTTTTTCTTCTTCTCCTCTTTCTTCTCCTTCCTCTTCTTCTTTGCCTTCTTTTTCTTCTCCTTCTTCATCTCCTTCTTTTCCACCTTCTTCTTCTTCTTTTTCTCTATTTTCGCTTTCTTCTTTTTCGTCTCCTTCTCCTTCTTTTCTAGATGCCTTCTTCTTTATCTCCTTTTTTTCGTTTTCTTCTTCTTCTCTTTCTTTTTCGCCTTCTTCTTCGTTTTCGCTTTCTTCTTCTTCTTTTTCTTTTCTTCTCCTTTTTCTTTTTCTCCTTCTTCTTCTTTTTCTCCTTCTTTTTCTTCTCCTTTTTCTTATTGATCTCCAATGGTTTGAGAAAGAGAAACAGTCCTTTCTCTCAAGGCGGTTTTAGGCGACGTGTACAGCAAACCCAGTCTACTCCAAGTCTCTAAGTTGGGTGAGCTGTTTTTAAAACTCTACAACATACCACACCTGCGCACACAAAAATTCCTTTCGCACACGACACAAAAAACATGTGCACACATAACCCTGTACACATGACACTGACACCCATGTTCCATTCTCAGACGGGACAGGGATTTGTCTTCCTCCTCCCCTCTATCAGGATGGTCTTGATGTTATTTGTATGGATACAGTGATTAGCACAGGTCCACTGTGCAGCTGAGATAAGAAAATTATTGGCAACAACTAACATGTCCTGGGCAAAAGTATACAGAAAATACAACTAAGTAGACATACTTTTATATAGAAGCGTATGTGGGTGGCACTACACACAGTGGTGACACATTCTCTCTCCAGGGTCAACGACCTAAATATCACATAGAAAATGCGCTGGCCTAACAATGCAATGTCAAATGATACAATCACAATACACTTCCGAGGCAAGACCCTTACAAAGTGACAGATTAATTTAAATCAGATAAACTGACACCAGTGGATATGAGTACAGCACGGCAAGTGTGATGGACCATTGCAGTGTTGTTTCCCATAGACATGGATAGGAAGATAGGCAGCTATCTCTGTCACACTCAGTGACATGATCACCTCGCTATTCCGTGGGGCCCATGAGTACAGACCTAAGCAACGGTGCCTTGTCATTCAGCTGGATTCCGTTCTATTTTGTGGCGAGTTTGTCTTTTTAGAAAAGCAAAAAATGACAAGCCCTCAACATGCATATGATTTTCAGCAGGTTAACTAATGACAGGCAATCAACACACAAATGATTCTCACCGGAGATAACTATCTGAAAATAAGTGACAACACGTAACTGATTCTCAATGGAAGGTAACTATCTGAAAGAAAATAAGTGACAACATGCAACTGATTCTTAGCAGAGGAGTGAAATGTTAAAAAAACGTAATGCCCTAAATAAAAACAGAAGGTGAGACTTGAGAAAAAGCTCCCTTTCTAGTCAATAATGTACAAATTGGATCAAACTATCGGCACACAAATATAATACTATTTACCAAGCAGCCATCTTTAACATGTCTCAAAGTTATTTCAAAGTATGAACTTATTCCGACAAAACAAGAAGGAACGTATGCTGCAGCTGTTGTAGGCCTGAAGTTTGTGGAGCTGTCAGTCTGTATGCAGGTCTGTGGTGTTGTATGTGTACACACTTGTCATTGTGTCCGTGGCCCTAATGTTTTCTGCATGACAGTATGGGATGAGATGTGTTCCTCTCTACATGTAGTGTCTGCTGTATACGCTGACTTCCAACAAAAAATCGATTAGTTGCACATGTGTGCCTGCTTTCATGTGTGCGTGTGAGCGCGCGCGTGAGTGTGTGTGTATGTGTATGTGTGCTTGTGCGTGTATGCGTGCCTGTGCAAGTGCGCGTGTGTGTGTACGTGTGTGTGTACATGTATGACAGAGAGAGAGAGAGAGAGAGAGAGAGAGAGAGACAGACAGACAGACAGACAGACAGACAGACAGACAGAGACAGAGATCCCATTCTTGATTAGATCAGGATAATATTGAACTCAGAGCACATGTATTTGCCACAAGAACCCAACACAGGGCGTAAGCTGGATTTCAGTGTCTGACAACATTGCATCACAGTGCACGGCACAGCTCAGTATTATGGCCACGGCCTTGACATGTAAGTGTGCAAAACCTCATGGAAAATCTGCATCAAGTTCGGCAATACATGTAGGGTTTGCGTTTGTTTGTTTGTCGTTTCGTTCTGATCAGTACTTCACGGATGCGTGTACGTATGTTTTGTGTTGTTTGGCCCACTTTATACAAACCTTACGTTACTTTATAGCCTGCGTACATTGTCTTCACATGGTTACCCCATCACGTAGGCAGCCATGCTCCTTTTTTCGGGGAGGGAAGGGCATGGACTGTGCATGCTTGGTGTCTTCACGTTTTAATATCCCACCAACCACTGATACGCCTTACAGGATCTTTTACGCGCGTATTTGATGTTCTGCATGCACTTTGACACGACAAAGGTTTAGGCATGAGCCAGTGTGCACATGGTTATGTTTTTTGCCGGGAGATCAGACACCTATGACCTACCAGCACTCCCCAGAGGTGAACTCAGACCTTGTGAATGGGAACCCAATGTTTTTACCAACTGGGCTGTCGTACCCGTCGACAATATTGTCAAATTCCAAAACAGCAGGCTAGAGAATCATGCATCCTTCTAAACAGCGTCGGCTGTGGCTGGTCAGGCCGATGCAGAAAAGGCAGTCTCTGCGACATTGGATGTATTGTATGAATGCTGGCCATGGGATTGCCTTCACAGGAGCTCACTTTCCACCTAGCTCTCTTTTCCTCGGTTGAGGTCTGGATCTTCTTTTTCCCCGACCTGAATTGTTTCTGGAACACACGCCATCTGTTGCGATCGGCTGCTGTGTCTTTTCAGCTTTCTGTGTTAATGTCCAGAGCTTTTATATCGCACTTGCAGAGACTTCTTTGTATCGTACTGGGGACGGCCAACAGATCTCTCGCTGGAGACTTGTTCATCATAAAAGATATCTTTGGGATACGTCCAGCTTCAATTCAACGCACATGGTCAAGCAGCGCAGCCAGTGTTGTCTAAGCAGTGTGGGCATGGTGGCGAGATCAGCACATGCTAGGATCTGAGCGTTTGGTGGCATTTTGTCACTCCTTTTGACACCGAG
Source organism: Monoplex corrugatus (assembly GCA_030674185.1). Classification (NCBI taxonomy): domain Eukaryota; kingdom Metazoa; phylum Mollusca; class Gastropoda; order Littorinimorpha; family Ranellidae; genus Monoplex; species Monoplex corrugatus. Next base: position 52,609,602 of record CM060311.1, on the reverse strand, counting down.
GACGCGGCGAACGCAGTGCAAGTGAAGTCTGTTCAGCGTTTGCTTGTTTGCCATATGTTGCCCATGCCTCACTGATGATGCAGGTGTTGTACACTGCCATCTCGGTCGGAGTTGTCAGCTTTGGGTTCTCCCAGACGCGAACAGCATGTCGGCCTGAGGTTGCTGCATCTATGCCAATGCTCTTGTCGATCTCGGCATCGAAGAACAGGTTTTTGCTGATGATGGGCCCCAGGTATGTGAACTGGTGGACGACATCAAGTTCAAAGTTGTCGATGGTAATGATAGGTGGAGTGTCCACGTCTGGCTAAGAACGTTCGTCTTTTTAAAGCTGATGTTTAGACCAAAGTCTTTGCAGGCTGGGAAAAATGTCTATGAGGCAATGGAGTTGTTACTCAGTAAGTGAGGTAACAGCAGCGTCATCGGCGAAGAGCAGGTCTCTAATAATGGTCTCACGAACCTTTGTCTTTCCTTTCAGTTTTGTGAGGTTATACTGAAGTTATAATGTTTTTCCTGTATATGGATTAGAATTTTTCTGTTTTTATCTTCATTCAAAATATTGATTATAATTTTATGTACAACTATTGCATGCATAAACACACACACGCGCATGCAAACATAGCACACCCACACACACTCACACACACACACACACACACACACACACACACACACACACACACACACACACACACACACATCTTACATACACACACGCGCACAGCAACGCACACGCACACACCACACACGTCACACACACACACGTCACGCAAGCACACACACACGCAGCACAATAATATAAACACAGTATGCCTCTTTATTCATATGAAAAATCTGTTAATCTTTCTTCATTACATAAGTCAGTGTTTAAATTTTAATATTCTGTGGTTTCTTATGTGTCTTCTTACTTGTATAGCTTTAATGTTTGTTGTTATCTTATTGTGTATGTGATTGTGAACATTTTTTATCACCTTTTGCCTTTCTTGCGAAATGTAAAGCGCTGGTGAGCATGTTTTTATATGGAATATGCGCTATACAAATAAACATTATTATTATAGAGTCGCCGTCTAATCTGGTGCGTAGATACACCCTTCTCTTGCCGTCCCAAAAGCATGCTTTAGGAGCATGGAAAAGAAGATGTCGAACAGGGTGGGAACAAGGACACAGCCTTGCTTGACGCCGCTTTAATGTCAAAAGGTTCGGACATGTTGCCCTCGTACTGGATGGTTGCCTTCATGTCGTCGTAGAATGATCTGATCAGGCTGTACAGTTTTTCATGGGCATCCTCTTTTCAGGAGAATGTTGAACAGACTCTCCCTGCTGACTACGTTCAAGGCCTTGATGACGTCGATGAGGCGATGTAAAGGGGCTTTTACTGTTCTATGCATTTCTCCTGTAGTTGATGAAGGGGGAAAAATCATGTCCACTGTGGAGCGCTCTGACTGGAAGCCACACTGGGACTCTGGGAAAATACGCTAAGCTAGCTTTTGGAGAAGCACCAACACGACTACGAAGTTCAGTTGGGAAATGCCCCTATAGTTTTTGCGTTCGCATCTGTCTCCCTTGTTCTTGTAGAGGCTGACGATCTTGGCATCTTTCATATTTTGTGGTAGTGTTCCTTCTCTCCAACACTGACAGAGGACATGATGTATGCAGGAGGTTGTTCTTACAGTGCTTGATGAGGTCTGGGGGGATGCCATCATTACCAGGTGCATTCCCACAGGCCAAGCTGCTAATTCCCTTGCGGAATTCTTCTTGTGTTGGTTTAGCACCTAGCTCCTCCATGATGGACAGAGGTTCGATGGTATCAAGGGCTAAGGTGGCAATGAAGTTCTCCTGGATACATCTTTGAGTAGTGTTCCACCCATTTCTACATCTGCTTGCCTTTGTCGGAGCTCACTTCCCCACTCGTGGACTGAGGGGGGCTGTTCTGCTCTATGTTGGACCAAGAGCTTTCTTGATGTCTTTGTACATATCTCTTATGTTGCCTGTATCTGCTGCAGTCTGGATGTCGTCACTGAGCTGTTGCCAGTATTTGTTGGCACATCTTCTTGCTGTCTGCTGCACTTTGCTTTTGAAAGTTCTGAGTGCTTGCAGATATTTCTCTCCCGGTGTGCGCTTGTATTCAGCAAGGGCAGCACGCTTTGCTTCAATAACGGGGGTCATCTCACCGGACTTGGCTTCAAACCAGTCGTTGTTCTTGGAGGTCTTCCTCCCACAGGTAGTAGGATTGTTTTCTGAATGGTCTTCCGCAAGTGATCCCATATTTCAAAGGCAGAGTTGTGCGGTTGGTCTCTGGACAGAGCATCTCTGAGAGACTTGGCAAATTCCTCAACTTTCTCTGGGTACCGCACCTTGGAGGTTGTATAGCACAGGATCTTTGTTTAATTTTACAGCACACGATCTCGTTTGGTTTGGTTTCTGTAGCTCAGGACTCTTTTTGTTTCTTTTTACGGCACATGACTTGTTTTGTTTTGTTTTTATGACACAGGACCTCTTTTTGTTTCTGTTTACAGCACTTGAGTTGTTTTGTTTGTTTTTATGGTACAGGATCTTTTTTTGTTTCTTTTTCTGTACATGAGTTGTTTTGTTTGTTTTTTACAGCACTTGAGTTTTTTGTTTGTTTTTATGACACAGGACCTCTTTTTGTTTCTGTTTACAGCACATGAGTTGTTTTGTTTGTTTTTATGACACAGGACCTCTTTTTGTTTCTGTTTACAGCACATTGAGTTGTTTTGTTTGTTTTTATGACACAGGACCTCTTTTTGTTTCTGTTTACAGCACTTGAGTTGTTTTGTTTGTTTTTATGACACATGACCTCTTTTTGTTTCTGTTTACAGCACTTGAGTTTTTTGTTTGTTTTTATGACACATGACCTCTTTTTGTTTCTGTTTACAGCACATGAGTTTTTTGTTTGTTTTTATGACACATGACCTCTTTTTGTTTCTGTTTACAGCACATGAGTTTTTTGTTTGTTTTTATGACACATGACCTCTTTTTGTTTCTGTTTACAGCACATGAGTTTTTTGTTTGTTTTTATGACACAGGACCTCTTTTTGTTTCTGTTTACAGCACTTGAGTTTTTTGTTTGTTTTTATGACACAGGACCTCTTTTTGTTTCTGTTTACAGCACATGAGTTTTTTGTTTGTTTTTATGACACAGGACCTCTTTTTGTTTCTGTTTACAGCACATGAGTTTTTTGTTTGTTTTTATGACACATGACCTCTTTTTGTTTCTGTTTACAGCACATGAGTTTTTTGTTTGTTTTTATGACACAGGATCTTTTTTTTATTTGTTTGTTTAATTACAAAGCATATTATCTCTTTTTGCTTGTGTTTATTGCACATAATCTCAGTTTGCTTGTCTTTATGGTACAGGACCTCTTTTTGTTTGTTTGCTGTTGTTTCTTAAGCACAACATCTATTTTTTGACGTCTGATTTTTTGTGCAGAATCACTTTTTGTTTATTGTTATGGCACAGGATCTCTTTTTGATTGCTTTTTCAAAGTTCAAAGTTTCTTCTTGTCTGCTCGTTTGTTTTATTTCACAGCACAGGATTTCTTTTTTTTGAATAGCGCAGGATCTCTGTTTTCATCGCAAAGATCACTTTTTGTTTCTTTATAGAATACAGGCTATCTTTTCTATAGAAACGATCTTCTTTTCTTTATTTGTTTGTTTGTTTGTTTGTTTTTAGCGTAGGATCTCTTTTTGTTTGTTTTAATGCACAGGATAGTTTTTGTTTGTTTCAAAGGACGGGATCTCTGTTGATTGGTTTAATTTAAAAGCATAGGATCTTTTTTGCTTGAATTCTTATGGCAAGGATCTCATTTATTTGTTTTTATGTCACAGGATCTCCTTACTTTTGTTTTTGTATCACAGGATCTCCTTTTGTTTTTGTATCACAGGATCTCCTTTCTTTTGTTTTTGTATCACAGGATCTCCTTTTGTTTTTGTATCAAGGATCTCCTTTTGTTTTTGTATCACAGGATCTCCTTTTGTTTTTGTATCACAGGATCTCCTTTCTTTTGTTTTTGTATCACAGGATCTCCTTACTTTTGTTTTTGTATCACAGGATCTCCTTACTTTTGTTTTTGTATCACAGGATCTCCTTACTTTTGTTTTTGTATCACAGGATCTCCTTACTTTTGTTTTTGTATCACAGGATCTCCTTACTTTTGTTTTTGTATCACAGGATCTCCTTACTTTTGTTTTTGTATCACAGGATCTCCTTACTTTTGTTTTTGTATCACAGGATCTCCTTACTTTTGTTTTTGTATCACAGATCTCCTTACTTTTGTTTTTGTATCACAGGATCTCCTTACTTTTGTTTTTGTATCACAGGATCTCCTTACTTTTGTTTTTGTATCACAGGATCTCCTTACTTTTGTTTTTGTATCACAGGATCTCCTTACTTTTGTTTTTGTATCACAGGATCTCCTTACTTTTGTTTTTGTATCACAGGATCTCCTTTCTTTTGTTTTTGTATCACAGGATCTCCTTTTGTTTTTGTATCACAGGATCTCCTTTTGTTTTTGTATCACAGGATCTCCTTTCTTTTGTTTTTGTATCACAGGATCTCCTTTCTTTTGTTTTTGTATCACAGGATCTCCTTACTTTTGTTTTTGTATCACAGGATCTCCTTTCTTTTGTTTTTGTATCACAGGATCTCCTTTCTTTTGTTTTTGTATCACAGGATCTCCTTTCTTTTGTTTTTGTATCACAGGATCTCCTTTTGTTTTTGTATCACAGGATCTCCTTTTGTTTTTGTATCACAGGATCTCCTTTTGTTTTTGTATCACAGGATCTCCTTTTGTTTGTCTTATAGCACAGGATCTCTTTCTGTTTGCTTTTAAGGTACAGAATCTCTGATGGATGGTACAATCTTACAGCACAAGATCTCTTTTAGTTTGGATTGTTATAACACAGGATCTCGTTGTTCTCGTTTCTTACAGCACATAACACATGGACCAGCGACAGAATGATTTTTGCTCTTCTCAGAGATGGACAAAAACTGGAAGTACCTGGAGGAGATTTGAAAATTCTGGATCGGGCAGCAGCTAACTCCACAGCAACCGCTAGCAATCGTGAGACCTCAAATTTCCTCCATCCTTCAGACAGACAGTCAAACACCAACCACTCTAGAGACGCTGACGGACAGGAAAACATTCCCAGGCAAAGGAATGAACAGAAGGGGAGGGATGCAACCAATACATGGTCATCACAGTCCTGTCTCCCCAGCGGCGGATCGAGAAACAACCTGCACAGAAGACCTGCTTCTGCTGGAGACCCTAAAGGACTGATCATTGTGCCTTCTGACCTGCAATTCACCCACCATCATGTTTGACGTCAGAACAGTTGAGAGTTGAATAAAGAAACATAACATACATGTCAACATCAGTACTTTCTGGTCAGCGAGTCCATCTCTGCCTCCAGTTGCCGACGTCCAACCCCCCCCCCTTTACTCATTCCCCTACATCACCATCCATACAATCCCCCACCCTCCCTCTCAACTCTATCACACATCCCATCCCCCATATCCGTCCAACCCCATCCCCACTCTTACCGCCAACACCCTGAAACGATCTTTCTTTTCTCGTTCTGTGTATGGTCCATGAACTAAACAACATATCAGTATCTCATTGTATGTGCATGCGTTTTTAGTGAGTGTGCGTGCACTCGGTTGTGTATGTAGAGATGGACAAACACGTGTGTGCGTGCACTGAATGAGAAGACGGAGAGCATGCATACATTACTTGCAGTGTATTGACAATTACTGGCCCTAGTCCGGTTCTTGAGGTCTGGATTTATTTATCAAGGCAAACTGTAAACTTGATTTCAGCATTATTAATACTCGCCGTGATTGACAGTACTCAAGGGCTCTCCCTAAAGATGTGATGAAAGACATTTCCCTTTCTGCAACTGCCAGTAGCTGTCGTTACTGATATGCAGTACTGTCACACGGAATTTGTGCAGGTACAAACCAATACCTAACTATATGTATCGTGTTATCCATAAACGTATGAGAACGACATAGTCTGAACCTCCCTTTCCCCCCTTCTCCCACTGCTTTGGTTATGCTCAGAACTACGCTACAGATATTTCCTTGATTTGGAGTTCCTATGGCGGTCTGCTGCTATTTTCAGCAACGTTTCAGCAACTCCTGCGACACTGTTGGTGCCAGACTGTACCGACCTTCGCCGTTCCTTTGGTCACATCAACAGTGTAGATAGGGGGGACCTGCTACATGGGCAACAGCTTGTCCTCCATATCACCCTGCCCTGGGGAGGTCACTCCAGCTTCGCCTCATGGTATCGAAACAACATGGGAAGCAGCAGTCTACCGATTATAAGCTATAGCTCAGTTGGTGTAGAGTATAGCGCCAGGGTCTGCCTCCGACGGTGGGAGAAATTCTCGGATCTCACTGTTCAGCTACTGCCTGCCTAAGTTGGGCAGCCCCCAGCCAAATAGGTGTGCTGTCCCGCCACAGTCTCCCTTCTCCACTGGGTGCTTGGAGATTAGGAAAACACCGACAGGTAGATGCAAGACCTGCACCAGGCAAAAAAGAAAGAAACCAAACAATTAAACAAAGAGGCCAGTTTCAAACCGGAATATGGACGTCAGTACAAACGCAACACGTATCATGAGAACTCCAGGTACATCAGCGATGCAGTAAAGACACTGTCACCAACGACTTTACTCCCTGAGACTACAGGAGACATAGCGCCTGCAGTAACGTGCTAGCGACCAGGCACGTTTTCACTTTCTTCTGGCATGGAAAAGTGCAAGGAGCACAGAGAACACGATTTGGATTTGCCTGCTGACTCTCCATTTCCATATGTCTGACGTCCCAGTCACTCTTGTTAGCGCCTATGCTCCTACCCTAACATCTACACCAGCGGCAAAGGACGAGTTCTATGCTAACCTCAGTGACACTATCAAGAATATCCCTAAGAACACCTTGTCCTCCCTGGCGACTTCAACGCCAGAGTGGGTGCTGATCACGACTCTTGGCAAAATTGGTGAAAATGGGCAGCACCTTCTGGAGCTTTGTTCCCATCATGGCCTCTGCGTGACCAACTCTTACTTCCAGACGAAGCCTCAACACAAAGTGTCATGGAGACACCATGGCATCAACTGGACATGGTCACTGTCAGACGAACAAGCCTCAAATTCGTGCTCCTCACCCGCACATACCATAGTGCAGACTGTGACACAGACTACTCACAAGTGTGCTGCAAGATCAGGCTACAACCTAAGAAGCTCCGCCGTACCAAACAAGAGGGGAAGCCTCGCATTGATACCTCCAAGGTGCGGTACCCAGAGAAAGTTGAGGAATTTGCCAAGTCTCTCAGAGATGCTCTGTCCAGAGACCAACCGCACAATTATACAAACAGACATCCTAGATTCTATGCTTTGAGAAAAATCAAAATGAGATCATGTGCTTTGAAAACAAACGAAAAGAGATCCTCTGCACTGATCACCATCATCATGTGCCCTGCCGCATGGCGTTGGCGATCATTGCCCTCCATTCGAACCTATCCCTTGTCGCTGCGAGTACATCTCCCACCCCGCAAGTCAGTCCGGTATTTTCTCCCTGGGTCTGCCTGGTGTTCTTTTTCCCTTAAGCTTTCCTGTTGTAACCAGGTGCTCTAATTTCCCTTTCCTCATAAAATGTCCTATAGATATTGCTTTCTTTTCCTAATCTTCTTTATTAATGATCTTCTTGTGTATGCCTCCTTCAGGACTGTCTCGTTTGTTTTCTTTATTGTTCATGGAACTCTCAGTATCCTTTTTAGAAATCCCATTTCATTTGCCTCAATTTTGTTCTGACTTTGCGTATTGACTGTCTACGCCTCACAACGTACAACAGTATCGGTTCTGTATAACATTCAAGAACTCTCTTCCTGATGTTGATTGATAGGCATTTGCTGGTAAGAACGCTTTTCGTCTTCTTGAATGCGGTTTTAGCTTGGCCATTCTGCTGGCTATTTCTGATGTTCATCTGCCGTCTGGTGAAATGACCGTTCCCACACAGTTAAACTTATCAACCTGTCTCAAAGTTATACCATTTGCTGTTATTTTGCATGATGGGATTTCTTGCTTTTTACTGATTACCATGACTTCAAGCTTCTTGCTATTCAGCTCCAGCTCTATATTTTTGCTTTCTATTTCTATTATATTCACAAAGTTTTGTCAGTCTTTTTCATTTTCTGCAAATATCACAGTGTCGTCTGCGTCACGAATGTTGTTTACCATTTTCCCTCTAACCTTTATCCCAGAGCATTCTTCTGGGTTTCTCATGATGGTTTCGTCGTAAAGTGAAAAAAAAATCTGGTGACAAACCACAACATTGCCTAACCCTCTTTTGATGTTTTGGAAAGAGCTTATATCGTTTTCTATTCTCATCCCTGCTGTTTGTTCCCAAAACACCATCATCATCATGTGCCCTGTCGCATGGCGTTGGCAATCATGGCTCTCCACACCAATCTATCCCCTGTCACTACAAGTACACCTCCCACCCTCTCTGTCTTCAGCCACCCTGCAAGTTCTCCCTGGGTCTACCTGGTGCTCTCTTTCCTTCTAGCTTTCCTGAAGGAAACCATGTGCTAGAAAATTAAAGAGAAAAACAAAACCAGACGCTGGGCTGTAAAAACAAAAGAAAACAGATCAAGTGTTGTGAAAACAGAGAATTGTACAAAGAAACAAAAAGAAACAGAGATCTTTTGCTGTAAAAAAAAAAGATCAAATATACAGGTAAGTTTTAGGCAGATACTGTAATAACGGACAGCTAGACAAAGGGGCTGAACGAAGAAAACCACAAGACTAACAGAGCACTCTGAGACAATTTACCCCCGGTCCATCCTCACCCCCCCTCCCTATCTTTTTATAATTGAGGCAGATGGCCTTCCTTTCCTCTTTGTGTAGGGCTGAAGTTTACCACCGTTGTGTGTGTGTGTGTGTGTGTGTGTGTGTGTGTGTGTGTGTGTGTGTGTGTGTGTGTGTGTGTGTGTGTGTGTGTGTGTGTGTGTGTGTGTGTGTTTCTATAGCCTACTGACAAGAAATGCCTCGTTATACGAGTCCGTAAATAGCTATGAAGTGTCTATGACAGGACGGAAGTATGACAACGACGCCATTTGTGAGGAGAAAACACCAAACGTGAGCAGAATTACTTCTTTCTAGTTATTAATTGACTGATTTATTCAGTTTTGCTGAATGTCTTCTTTTCTATTCTTTCCTTCATTGAAAATTCGACATTATTGACATGTTGTTGGCTATGATCTTGCACGGGACGTATCGGCATCATTTCAAAGCAGTCTAGATGGTGAAATATTAACCGGTCTCATTGTCGCACGCTTGCGGTTGACTGCTTTGGGGCACTTGCACAACACAACCAACACATACATATACATGCACACCCACACAAACAACACGTTGAAGGCGTAAAACAAGCTTCGATTTTCATAGAACGGAAATACACATAACTCTAATGAAGGGACATTTCCGATGAGAAAAATACAGGAAAACGTGGTGTGTGTGTGTGTGTGTGTGTGTGTGTGTGTGTGTGCGCGCGCGCTTGGTTGTTTATGGGAGTATGTGTGCACTTGTGCATGGGTGCACGCACACAAGGATGTGTACAAGGTTGAATGTCTTAGTGCGCTTGTACATGAACTTTTATTTCATATGATGAAAAGAGAGAATTAGTGTTGAGCACGTTTTTAGTCTGTTCTGTGTGGCTTTGACATGCACACAACCAATTATATCATGGATATTGTGTTGTTTGTTGTTTTTCTCGCGACACACACTCTATGTTATTGAAAGAGATATGTCAACAGAGAATGTATCATTTATTTAGTCATGTTTGCAAGCTTGTCTCTAGGTGTATTATTGAAAATGATCAAAAACAGAACAGAACAAAACAAAACAAAAATGTCTAAACTTCATTTGTTTCTTGAAGATCTTGCTGCAGCTCTTAGATAATTCAGTATGCACTGACACTTAAACATACATTGCGATTGGAAAATCCTAAATAACCATGGCATGTATATGCAATAGGCCTGTGCTTTAACTCAATGCGCGGCAATGCTGGCGTTCTATCTATCTTGTGGGTTATTTTGCTTATTTATAGGTGTATGCGTACGCGCGCGCGTGTATCTGTGTGTGTATGTGTGTGTGTTGGGGGGGGGGGGGTGCATGCGTGCGTACATGTATGCTTATTTTCAATATTATATTCTGTGTTTCCATAAGAAATTCTATTTGAAGAGAAACCTGAACAACCTTTATAAAACACTGAGTTGTTACTACATGTATGTAGTTACAGTTACATGCCTTCCAAAACTTTTATCAGAGGGCAAGAAGATTTCAAAACACACCTTCTGGTCAGACCAAATTGTAGATGTCAGAAAGTAGTCAAGTTCCCATTTTTGATTTCCAAAATTTGTTTTTGCTTACCCCCCTCTCCTCCTCTCTCTCTCCCTCTCTCTCTCTCTTTCACTTCTACTGAAGGTAAATATATAACTGTTTTTAAAAAGGATGGTTATTTTGTTTCAAGAGAGAGAGAGAGAGAGAGAGAGGAGAGAGAGAGAGAGAGAGAGAGAGAGAGAGAGAGAGAGAGCATGGTATTGTTATGCTTGGTAATTATGTGCAAATATTTAGATTCTTTCTATACTTTTAAGTTTTACTTCTGCATACAATTATCTTGCAAATAAAGGCAAAATGCATTGTTGTATATCATGGAGAAATTTAAAACTATTTGATTCTCAAGTTCAGCCTGTTATACAGAACAGTGTTGAATTGTGGGGACTTCATGCTTCTTTCGTACGATCTAAAATCGCACTTGTTCGCATTGAAAAAAGTTTTTGTGTTTCTCTGTCACTTCAAATGCACAACGATTGGTGAACGCTTGGTGAAACTAACAGTTACCCAATAGTTGTTTTTTCTTCGGTAAAATGTATGAGATACTGGTTTAAATTAATACACATAAAAACACACCGACTACCTTACAAAATGTGTGTAAGATGTTGTTTGAATTAGATGCTAAAGGTAAGAGAAATTGGGTGATCGGTGTGAGAGTGAAACTGTCTGAATATAGTTTTGGTGTAGTATGGATGAACCAGGGTGTAATTGACATCATTATGTGCTTATTCGTATATTTCGAGAAAGATTCGTTGATTGTACATGGCACAAATAAAGAATCTTATGTTCAGAAGAAGAATAGATTCGATTTGTATAGCTATTAAAGTATTTGCATTGTGTTCCTGTATATCTTTGAATGTTGAAAGACACCTAAAATGTTTCATGATTAATTTAGATTTGGAAAGCAAAAGAGGACGAATTCCACTTTGTACTATGCTGTCCACTGTTGAAAGAAATCACACATCAATTTATTCCCTCAAAGTATTTTAGAAGACCTTCTTTTTATGATTTTTTTGTTTTGTTTTGACTTTTTACAAGAAATTACACACACACACACACACACACACACACACACACACACACACACACACACACACACACACACACACACACACACACACACACACACACTCACACGTACACACACAACACACACATACGTCCATATTTATTATATAAACATACATGCCCCTGTATCGTCAAAACATTATCATGTAAATGTTAAAGACTTACTAAAAGTACTCTACATATGTGTACACACACACACACACACACACACACACACACACACACACACACACACACAAACATATATATATATATATATATATATATATATATATATGCACAACACATTATCATGTAAATGTTAAAGACTTACTAAAAGTACTCTACATATGTGTACACACACACACACACACACACACACACACACACACACACACACACACACACACACACACACACAATATATATATATATATATATATATATATATATATGCACAACACAACCAACACATACATATACATGTGGCTTTGACATGCACACAACCAAACTGGCCATTCATTTCAAAACTTAAAATGTATCGCAGTGGAAAAGGTGCACTCTGAGAACCTGGACACCAGACTGAGGAGGGAGTCTTTTTGGATGAACAAAATGAAAACCATATTTCCTCTGGGCCTGAACTCTGTCAATTGACGTCACAACAATATCGAATCAAAACTACGTAATGTAGCCTAGGTAAAATATTCTGATGTGTTTGTGTAGCATATCGTAGTCAGTGACTAAAGTCCCCTTGAGGAAGGCGGGTGTACCGCCGAAAATTTGGGAAATTTTTACATTGATTTGTTGCCTTTTCTGTGCACATGCTGCTTGAATTATATATTACAATCTACAGAAAAGCTAGTATCACTCTTAGTGATCCAAATCGATGACACCATCATCTTCCGCCTTGCCATTGCTTGAGTGCTGTTTATTTATACATTTGTTCGCTGCGACCTCTTCTGAATCCTTAACTGGATCCAGCACGATGGCAACTGACTTCGCCAGCACCCTGAAGAAGCTGTCTAAGTCAAGGGATCGACTACTACGTTATGAAACGCATGTCAACTTTTTGAACTGCTGCCTACAAAATCACGTCATCCCAAACGGTATGTGTATGAAATTTGGAAAAGACGCTCTCCCTCAATCAGAGTTTCTTTCCCAAACAGTTGATTTGACCCTCCAGTGTGCTAGCCAAGAAATACTTCATTCATGCAGAGACACATACCAGTCACTGGTTACAAGTGAAATGGCACTCAAACACAAAATTTTATACCATTTGCATCAAACAACTGATTTTCATCAATTCGAGGCTGTAAGAAAATACGACTATCAGAGATCAATGGTCAAGAAACACAACCTCAATACAAAAACGAAAAGAAAACTGGAACAATTATTGCAGCAAAAACATGAAAGTTCTCCTTTACCTACTCCTCCTAAACCTAAACCAAGATCCCGCAGATTCAAAAGGAAGACAGTGAACCATAGAAAATGACAATGATGTACAACATCAACATTCCATTGACAAACACATTTTGATCAACCTGTCAAGTGAAACACTCACAGAAACACAGGCAAGTGTCTTAAAATTAGGACCCAAATTTTGCCCAACACCCCAGGCCTTTGATCACGAGCAGTTGGTGAAAGATGTCACTGATGGTTGTCGTAGAGTTCGCCTCAAAGAACTGTACTTTGACACTGTACCAAAAGAACAAGAGCCCCCCAAATTTTACAAGCGGTCAGGCTTCATGCCACAGCCTGGTGGGGACAAAGCACTGGACGCATTCTGTGACACACTTCAGAGTAAGGTAAATGTCCATCAATGCAGAAAGCGCCCCCATGACAACCTTAAGCCGCAACAAAGACGGGCACTACAACAGCTCAGAAAAATGGTACAAAACAGACAGATAAGGATAACCACCGCTGACAAGGGTGGTGCTGTGGTCATACAAAACATTTCAGACTACCTGACAGAAGCCTACCGCCAGCTTAACAACACAAATCACTATAAACAACTGGATAAAGATCCAACAATACACATCGCCAAAGTTTCCAACAATCTGGTCAACAGACTGCACAGAGACAACCTCATAGACAACAATACATATAAATGGGCAATAGTGGAACCCCAACAGGTCAGATGTCACCGCTTCTACACACTGCCTAAAATACACTAGACATTGTCCAACCCGCCAGGTAGGCCTATCTTTTCCTGAACTAACGGACCCACTGAAAAAATATCCAAACTGGTCGATCACTGGTTACAAGAATATGTAGTGAATCTATCGAGCTATATCAGAGACAGTACTCATTTTCTCCGCACCTTACAAGACTGGAACCAAAACCATGGCCCTTTTCAAAACACCACTCTGGTCACCATAGACGTTGTGGGTTTGTATTCAAACATTCCACATGACGAACTCATCACTGCACTCAAATACTACCTCAGAGATGACAACCAGCAGTCCACCGCACCACCAACAGACCGAGTCATAGAATTAGTCTCTCATGTTCTCTTTAACAATGTTTTCCAGTTTGAAAAAAAACTACTACCAACAAATCTTTGGCACTGCAATGGGAACACCCATGGCCCCTTCTGTTGCCAACCTATTTATGGGTTGGTTAGAATCTCAACTTTTGGCCAACAGCCCTGTCACCATTTCTGACCAGTACTGGAAACGCTTTATTGATGACATTTTCTTACTATGGACAGGCCCTGTTTCTGAGTTAGAACTGTTCTCAACCTACATCAACTCCTTCCACCCTACCATTAAGTTTACATTGAACTCATCCACCAACCAGTTACCCTTCCTTGATGTTCAGGTCAGCTTTGACAAAGGCTACCTAGTGACTGATGTGTACACCAAACCTACAGATTCCCATTCTTATCTACATAGCCTGTCCTGTCATCCTCAACACGTGATCAAAAACATTCCATACAGCCATTTCTGAGACTTCGCCGCCTGTGTTCTGACCCTACCACCTTCAGTCGACGCTGTGCAGAAATGACACGCTATTTTGCCCGCCGAGGATACAATTCCAGGCTTGTACAGAATGCCAAACATCGTGCTGGCCTCATCCCCAGATCACAGATCCTTCAATACAAACCCAAACAGACAGCCACCAGAACAGCCTTCATCGTCACCCACCATCCATCTAACCCACCCCTCCGTCAGTGGCTCAGGGAACTCCACTCCACAATCCTTCACACCAGCAGCAAAATGCAGAAGGCTGTTCCGGACCCACCCATCCTAGGGGAGAGATGTTGTCGTTCCCTGCGTAACCTCCTCATGCCATCCTGCCTTCCAATCCCTCCTGACCCTGATGCCGGCTGTTTCAAGTGTTCAGCTAAACAGTGCATCATTTGTGAACAACACTTGATTGAAGTTGTAACTTTCAGCAGTTTCAACACGAGTGAAACTTTCCAAATAAGGCACAAACTGACATGTACATCTACCAACGTAGTGTATCTCCTCCACTGCGATATCTGCCCTAAAACTCAATATATAGGACAAACGAAAAATTCTCTCAAAACCAGATTCTACCAACACCGGTCAAACATCCAAAAAAAATACAGGCACTCAGGTCACCAAACACTTCAACCAAACTGGCCATTCACTTCAAAACTTAAAATGTATCGCAGTGGAAAAGGTGCACTCTGAGAACCTGGACACCAGACTGAGGAGGGAGTCTTTTTGGATGAACAAAATGAAAACCATATTTCCTCTGGGCCTGAACTCTGTCAATTGACGTTACAACAATATCGAGTCAAAACTACGTAATGTAGCCTAGGTAAAATATTCTGATGTGTTTGTGTAGCATATCGTAGTCAGTGACTAAAGTCCCCTTGAGGAAGGCGGGTGTACCGCCGAAAATTTGGGAAATTTTTACATTGATTTGTTGCCTTTTCTGTGCACATGCTGCTTGAATTATATACATTACATATATATATATATATATATATTAATATATAAATATAACATGTGTGGTGTGTGTGTTTGTGTGTGTGTGTGTTGGGTGTGTGTGTGTGTGTTGGGTGTGTGTGTGTGTGTGTGTGTGTGTGTGTGTGTGTGTGTGTGTGTGTGTACATATATATGTATATATATATAAAATATATATATATATATACATAAGATAATGATCCTGATAATCCAGTCAAACATGAGCGCTTTAAAAAAGAAACAGTTTCAAATCTATTGTAGTTCATATTCATAAGTGACACATACCGTTCAGTATCGAAAACACATTTCAAATATCTCCAAAACGAATGGACGTGTGGAATAAGTCATTAAATCTGTATTTATAAATGTAGGACTTGGTTTTCAGCAAAATTAAGTCAGATCTGATTTAAAACGGCTGGACAATCTTTTCATTAAAAATTACTGAAGTGGCATTATCACAGAGATTACTGAGAGCTGCTTGGAGCTGTTGCCAGAATAATTCTATACTTCTGCATTTCCGAAAAAGGATGGCCTAGCTGGGTTTTTTTTTTTTTTTGGTTTGTTATCATTTTGTACACCCATGTGCATCATGGTAAGATCTGTTGACGATATTCGCGATAGTCGTTGAATTAATCTGATTTGTAACCATCTTTTTCTTTCTTTCTTTCTTTTTCTTGGACTGAGGCTAGAGGGTTTTGAGCTCTCGTTGTTTTTGTCACTGTTTGAGTGTTTGATAGTGTGTGTGGTGTTAATTTTTTGTCACAGTCGTCGAATTGTTGTGACCTTTACTGTGTCCCTCCATCTGTTGCTTTTCAGCTTTTGTGATTTTTTTCCCTAAAACTTTCAACTGCAAACTGGCCTGTTCTCGCTCAGTTAGACAACTCAGCTGGACTGCAAAAGCAGCATGAATATGACAATCTCGATGAAAAGTGCGCTATTCCAATCAGTGTTTCGTTTGCCTATAGCCCTGAACAACAACCGATCAACAGTTCTCCCTTACGGTACACACGCACTAAACTCCTCGACATACCAGCGTCGTGCCTGACTTACAAAAGCTGTCAGATCCCTCCGCTCCTCGGGGCTGGAGTTGGATTACTCTGTAAACGCTACAGATGACACAGGGGAAAACGCTTGACCAGTTTACACCAATAGCATCTTCTACGTAAAAATGTTGCAGTGTCTTCCATCAGTGTCAGCACTATCTGGATCTCCTGGTCTGGCTTCCTCCATATGTACCCCCATGTCTCATAGCACGCTTATTACCTTCTCGTTCTCTGTCGTCTGGGAATTTCACAGTCTGTTTATTCAATGCTCAGTCTGTCATGACGAAAAAAGAACCTGATTCTCGGATTTTAATTTTGAAAACAATCTTGATTAGAATTTCCTGACAGTAACTTGGCTGAAATCATAAGGCCATAAGCCAAAAGTTAAACAACTCACATCTCCTGGTTACAGCCTCCATTCCTTCCCTCGAGCCTCTCAAGGAGGTGGCATTGCTGCTGTGTATAAAGATATGCTTGAATCCCGTCTCTCCCTTCATCCATTCTTTTCACTTTTGTGCTGTGTCATTTGAAATCACTGAAGTCGTTTTTCACATGTCTGGTTAAACTGCCACGCGAACAAACTCTCTCCTTCCATGTTTCATAATGAAATTGAATCTCTCCTTGACAACTACACTCTAAGATCAGGAAAACTTCATTCTTGGCGAGGCCAATGTACTCTTTGATGATTAAGATGACTGGGAAACCAAGCGTTTGTGTTCATCTCTGTCTAACCATTCTCTCTCTCAACTTGTGGCTCAGCCCACACACATTGAAAGCCTTATAATTGACTGGCTGATCGTCCGTAACACAGATGAACTCGTTACATCAGTCTCAGTTATAAACCAACTTCCTTCACACCATTCTGTTGTGTCTTTTTGCACTCTGTTTGTCTAAACCTGTAGGTCTACGCTGGAAGCGAATTGTTACACACTGCAACCTGAAATCTATTAATGTCAAATCTTTCTCGTCTGAAGTTGTAAATCGTCTCTCCTCTCTTTCAAATGCCTGCGATCCTGCTACAATTCAGTCTTGCATCAGCATCTAAGATGAGCATGAACCCCCAACCATCCGTGTTCTGCCTGACTGCCAATCTGCACCCTGGTACACAAATGAAATAAGCGTAACCAAACAAACTCGTAAACGTGCCGAACATTAGTGGCGGTTCTCTAAACTTCATGTCTACCATATCTACCATGTTTGCCATGTCTACCATGTCTACCATATCTACCATGTTTATCATGTCTACCATATCTACCATGTTTACCATATCTACCATGTCAGTCATGTCGACCATATCTACTATGTCTACCATATCTGTCTACCCTGTTTACCATGTCTACCATGTCAGCCATGTCTACCATATCTATCATGTTTACCATATCTACCATGTCAATACCATGTCAGTCTTGTCTACCATATCTATCATGTTTACCATATCTACCATGTCAATACCATGTCAGTCTTGTCTACCATATCTATCATGTTTACCATATCTACCATGTCTACCATGTTTACCATGTCTACCACGTTTACCATATCTACCATGTCTACCATGTCAGTCATGTCGACCATATCTGCCATGTCTACCATATCTATCATGTTTACCATATCTGCCATGTTTACCATATCTACCATGTTTACCATATCTACCATGTTTACTATGTCTACCATGTTTACCATATCTACCATGTTTACCATATCTATCATGTCTACCATATCTATCATGTCTACCATATCTATCATGTCTACCATGTGTATCATTTCTGCCATATTTACCATGTCTATCATGTCTACCATGTTTACCATATCTACCATGTCTATCATGTCTACTATGTTTACCATATCTACCATATTTATCATGTCTATCATGTCTACCATGTTTACCATATTTACCATGTCTTCCATATCTACTGTGTCTACCATATCTATCATGTCTACCGTGTCTACCCGACAGGCGTTGATGATGTTTCTGACAACGACCAGGACTCCCCCTTTGCTTTTGTCTCTTCTTTCATACCTAGAGCACTGATTGCCTCTCACTTTGAAGGACTTTTCTCCCACTGGACGAAGCAGCAGGAAAGGTGTTTATTCGTGTTTGGTGTTTATTCGTTTGTGATGTTACGTTTACACTTGACAGAGGCCAGTTGGCCGAAAATTTGCACCTGTCTTGTCTGGTTGTATTACACACGCGTTCTGATTCTACTTTCGTTTTTTTCCCTGATTCCCGTTTGCTTGAACGCGGGCAGTGGCACTTGTTTTGGACTTGTCATACACGATATGGTCCAGCTCCTAAAGTTCCGATAGCTTCTCATTCAGAAGGTTATGTTGAGGCGCTGGGTCTCCATTGTCGTCTGATGTAGATAACGGTGTGGATAGTTGCATCACATTGCATGGTACCATGATCTGTAACAAGGTGCTATCTAGTTTTTCTTTGGGCGTTATCCTGCCTTACCTGATGGCCAAAAGATCTACCCTGTTAGTGCATGGGGAGCTAGAGCTATAGGTGGCCTACGGATGGGCAGTTAGAGCTATAGGTGACCCAAGGATGGGGAGCTAGAGCTCTAGGTGACCCAAGGACGGGGAGCTAGAGCTATAGGTGGCCTAAGGATGGGCAGTTAGAGCTATAGGTGACCCAAGGATGGGCAGTTAGAGCTATTGGTGGCCTAAGGATGGGCAGTTAGAGCTATAGGTGGCCCAAGGATGGGCAGTTAGAGCTATAGGTGGCCCAAGGATGGGCAGTTAGAGCTATAGGTGACCCAAGGATGGGCAGTTAGAACTATTGGTGGCCTAAGGATGGGGAGCTAGAGCTATAGGTGGCCCAAGGATGGGCAGTTAGAACTATTGGTGGCCTAAGGATGGGGAGCTAGAGCTCTAGGTGACCCAAGGATGGGCAGTTAGAGCTATAGGTGACCCAAGGATGGGCAGTTAGAACTATTGGTGGCCTAAGGATGGGCAGTTAGAACTATAGGTGGCCCAAGGATGGGCAGTTAGAGCTATAGGTGACCCAAGGATGGGGAGCTAGAGCTCTAGGTGACCCAAGGATGGGGAGCTAGAGCTCTAGGTGACCCAAGGATGGGGAGCTAGAGCTCTAGGTGACCCAAGGACGGGGAGCTAGAGCTATAGGTGACCCAAGGATGGGGAGCTAGAGCTCTAGGTGACCCAAGGATGGGGAGCTAGAGCTCTAGGTGACCCAAGGACGGGGAGCTAGAGCTCTAGGTGACCCAAGGACGGGGAGCTAGAGCTATAGGTGACCCAAGGATGGGGAGCTAGAGCTATAGGTGACCCAAGGATGGGGAGCTAGAGCTATAGGTGACCCAAGGATGGGGAGCTAGAGCTCTAGGTGACCCAAGGATGGGGAGCTAGAGCTCTAGGTGACCCAAGGACGGGGAGCTAGAGCTATAGGTGACCCAAGGATGGGGAGCTAGAGCTATAGGTGACCCAAGGATGGGGAGCTAGAGCTATAGGTGACCAGAGGATGGGGAGCTAGAGCTATAGGTGGCCCGAGGATGGGGAGCTAGAGCTCTAGGTGACCCAAGGACGGGGAGCTGGAGCTATAAGTGGCCCATTGATGTTTTTGAGTGTGGCAGTTTCAAGGACTGTCCTGCCCTGTCCTGATAGCAACCATCGCCGGTCGACCCGGCACTGATTTTTCGTTCAGGCAAACCTGGTTTATTTACCAGTCGCCGTGGTGTGATGGTTAACACAACGGACTACCGACTTGGAGGTTGTGGGTTCGAATCCCCATCAGTTCCTTCAAAAATGATTGTGGGATTTTTTCGGCTCTAACAAATTCCTACCCAGAGTTGGGCGTGCTATGGGCTCATTGGGAAGACTGGGACCACACACAGTCGAGTCTCATCCACTTCATGGATGCATCATTGAGGGTGTTGCTCAAATCGTCTGACCAACACCACAGGTGTTTGTATCTCTCGGACCTGGTTGACGCCAGGATATCTTATGATAGTAAGCGTAGAGTACAGTCTTGTCACGCAGTCTCAGTCCTAGATGGAACTCTGTAGCTTCATGATAATCATCCTCATCGACAACATCATCATCGTATTGTAAAAACTGTGCCAGCTTCTGTGGCTATTAAGGTGGCGTAGAAAATGGGGCGGTAAATAAAAAGGTAACCTCCCTGAGTGCGATGATCCTAAAAAAGTAAGAAAAGCCTGGCTTATTTCACAGCTAACATCATGTCTGATTAACCCTTTGACTCCCGCACCATGTTCGCCGGCATCCTGCATTGTTGACCACGCTAGCAAAGCAATAAAACTTGAACATGTGACTACCTCACCCTATCCACCAGCTTCCACTAGGAAGCTGATGGATAGGGTGAGAGAGAGTCAAAAGGTTAAGTTTTTGCAGTTGGTGGATAACATGCGGGGTCAAAGGGTTAAGGCCATCCGCCAGTTGCGACCCACTGGTCCGGGATAGTCGCCCCATTCATCGTCATCGTCATGTGCCCTGCAGCATGGCGTTAGCGATCATGGCCCTCCATCCCTTGTTGCCGCAAGTACATCTCCCACCCTCTCTGTCCTCAGCCACCCTGCAAGTCCGTCCAATATTTCCTCCCTGGATCTACCTGGTGCTCTCTTTCCCTCCAGCTTTCCTGTAGTCGCCCCATTACCAAGCTGGAAGTAACCTTTTCTACACCTTACCCAGCGACAACTTCTCGTTTCTATGAATTGTTTTTGTGACTGCCAAGGTATAAAGTATCACGGAGCTCTTGTCTTGGTCCCCTGTTCTTGTTCATGTATGTGAATAACTGATCTTCCGCTGTGAAAAAGCTGTCTGTGAACTGTTTGCGGATGATGCAATAACCTGTATAAACCACAAACATTGATAATCTGATCAAATGGACAGAGTTGGATCACTTGTCACTTCATTCACAAAAACTAAGTATGTGCTTTTAACAAAAACAAGAACAACAACGACAACAGCAACAGCAACAACAACAACAACAATGAGGAAAAGACACTGATCCTTCAAAATTCAGCTTATCTTTATTTATGACCAGAAGTTGATTATAAACAAAATTCCAGGTGTAACAATAGACAATAATCTTCTTTGGTGTAATTATATGAACTCGCTGTGTTAATTCATTTCAGTGAAATAATTTCAGTTGTCTAAAATTTGAAAAAACAACAACTATTTTTACATACAAATATTCAATTATCAATTTGCACGCGCGCATACTGCGAACACCCCACATTCACACACACCATCATCATAATTATAAGCTATTTTATGCTCAGGTTGATAAAAGAGTTGTACTGACAACACCACGCATACACACGCACACAAACAACGCACACGCAACGCACGCACGTACACACACACACGCACATACACACACACACATACACTCGCGGAGCTCTTGTCTTGTCCCCTGTTCTTGTTCATGTATGTGAATACTGATCTTCGCTGTGAAAAAGCTGTCTTGAACTGTTGCGGATGATGCAATAACCTGTTAAACCACAAACATTGATAATCTGCACGCGCGCATACTGCGAACACACACATTCACACACCATCATCATAATTATAAGCTATTTTATCAGGTGATAAAAGATTTACTGACAACACCACGCATACACACGCAAACACACACACACACCTATCACATCTATCACACCGGTTACAGTTCTCACTATCTCCATCTCGGCCAATGTGCACTGCTGACAAGAGTGTTTTCTGTCTGTGTGCAGACCTGCAGGTAGCCCGTCAATACAGTGGCAGCAGATTGTACCCGAGTGGAAGCGACAAAGATTTCCCCATGCACGCCACCCTACTTCCGACCATGTGGGGCGTTGCGGAACGATCCAGTCCCCTCTGCCCCTTCTGGCAATTCCGGCGCTTGCGCCTCGTGCTATGCCTCCTGCTATTTCCTTCCAACAAGCTCCCCCAGTCCATGTGCCCCGCGTGCCTTGACTTCATCTCAGCCAGCCGTACTGTGCGTTACAATTCAATCCTAGTTCTAAATGTGGCCTCCGTTTATTTACCAAGAGGCCCAGATTTTGAGAACACTGAGACATTTGCAAGATCAACAAGACAAATGGATAATGGTGGTGACTTTAACGCACATGCTCCGTTTTGGGAAAGGGACTGTACCCATATCACCAGCAACAGGTTCATCGATAACCTTGTTTGCTTAATGATGGACATGTATGCTTTATGTTTTTGCTCCCCTCCGCCATTTACTTTTTCTTTGTTCTTACTTGTTTTTCACATGGGTTTAACCCGAATATGTTTGTAATGGTCGGGTGGGCTATACGTAATAATATTATACGTATAGGCCCACCCGACCATCACAAACGTATTATCCATTTAAACTTGAACTTCCTTTTTTTTTAAAATCAAGACTGACTACGCATAAGCATCTGCATTTGCCCTTCCTGTTTCTACTCCCTTTCCCCGCATCGCTTGATTCCCTTTTTTCTTTGTGTGTTTATCTATTTATATATATGTTATTATTACTATGATTATTATTATTATTCCTATTTTCATTATTATTGCCATTATTTTATTATATGTAAATATTATTTATTGTTTGTTTGGTTGGTTGGTTGGTTTTCGTTTGTTTTTTGTTTTTGTATTTTTGTTTAAAATCACTTAAGTAAATAGACATAAAACCAATGACCACCACACACACACACACACGTACACACATGCGCGCGCACACACATACATACACGCACGCGCACACACATACACACAAACAGGCACATGCTCACACACAAACACACACAGAATCATGCATTTACACACAGATACAGTCATAAAAACATTTCGTCTAATATCACTCATAGTGAAAAAACGTTACACCAAAGAACGAACGAAAAATATTCATTCACTCAACCATGCTCATACATAGTTTTACGTCCCCATACAAACACTCACTCGCTCACCCTCTCTCACTCACACATGCAGATATGCGCACGTGCCAGCGCGCACACACATGTGCCTCTCTGTCTTCCCTGTGTCTCTGTCTTCCCTGTGTCTCTGTTTTCCCTGTGTCTCTGTCTTCCCTATGTCTCTCTGTGTTCCCTGTGTCTCTGTGTGTTCCCTATGTCTCTGTGTTTCCCTGTGTCTCTCTGTGTTCCCTGTTTCTCTCTGTGTTCCCTGTATCTCTCTGTGTTCCCTGTGTCTCTCTGTGTTCCCTATGTCTCTCTGTGTTCCCTATGTCTCTCTGTGTTCCCTGTGTCTCTCTGTGTTCCCTGTGTCTCTCTGTGTTCCCTGTGTCTCTCTGTGTTCCATATGTCTCTCTGTTTTCCCTGTGTCTCTCTATGTTCCCTGTGTCTCTCTGTTTTCCCTGTGTTCTCTGTGTTCCCTGTGTCACTGTGTTCCCTATGTCTCTCTGTGTTCCCTATGTCTCTCTGTGTTCCCTGTGTCTCTGTCTTCCCTATGTCTCTGTCTTCCCTATGTCTCTCTGTGTTCCCTATGTCTCTCTGTGTTCCCTGTGTCTCTCTGTGTTCCCTATGTCTCTCTGTGTTCCCTATGTCTCTCTGTGTTCCCTATGTCTCTCTGTGTTCCCTGTGTCTCTCTGTGTTCCCTATGTCTCTCTGTGTTCCCTATGTCTCTCTGTGTTCCCTATGTCTCTCTGTGTTCCCTGTGTCTCTCTGTGTTCCCTATGTCTCTCTGTGTTCCCTGTGTCTCTCTGTGTTCCCTGTGTCTCTGTGTTCCCTATGTCTCTCTGTGTTCCCTGTGTCTCTGTCTTCCCTGTGTCTCTGTGTTCACTATGTCTCTCTGTCTTCTCTATGTCTCTCTGTGTTCCCTATGTCTCTCTGTGTTCCCTGTGTCTCTCTGTCTTCCCTGTGTCTCTCTGTGTTCCCTGTGTCTCTCTGTCTTCCCTGTGTCTCTCTGTGTTCCCTGTGTCTCTCTGTGTTCCCTATGTCTCTGTCTTCCCTATGTCTCTCTGTCTTCCCTATGTCTCTCTGTCTTCCCTATGTCTCTCTGTGTTCCCTATGTCTCTCTGTGTTCCCTGTATCTCTCTGTGTTCCCTGTGTCTCTCTGTGTTCCCTATGTCTCTCTGTTTTCCCTGTGTCTCTCTGTGTTCCCTGTGTCTCTCTGTGTTCCCTGTGTCTCTCTGTCTTCCCTGTGTCTCTGTCTTCCCTATGTCTCTCTGTGTTCCCTATGTCTCTGTGTGTTCCCTGTGTCTCTGTGTTCCCTGTATCTCTCTGTGTTCCCTGTGTCTCTCTGTCTTCCCTGTGTCTCTCTGTCTTCCCTGTGTCTCTCTGTCTTCCCTGTGTCTCTCTGTGTTCCCTATGTCTCTCTGTCTTCCCTGTGTCTCTCTGTCTTCCCTATGTCTCTCTGTGTTCCCTTTGTCTCTCTGTGTTCCCTCTGTCTCTCTGTGTTCCCTGTGTCTCTCTGTCTTCTCTGTGTCTGTGTTCTCTGTGTCTCTCTGTGTTCCCTTTGTCTCTCTGTGTTCCCTGTGTCTCTGTGTTCCCTGTATCTCTCTGTGTTCTCTGTGTCTCTCTGTGTTCCCTGTGTCTCTCTGTGTTCTCTGTGTCTCTCTGTGTTCCCTGTGTCTCTCTGTGTTCTCTGTGTCTCTCTGTGTTCCCTGTGTTTCTGTGTTCCCTGTGTCTCTCTGTCTTCTCTGTGTCTGTGTTCTCTGTGTCTCTCTGTGTTCCCTGTGTCTCTCTGTGTTCCCTGTGTCTCTGTGTTCCCTGTGGTTCTCTGTGTTCTCTGTGTCTCTCTGTGTTCCCTGTGTCTCTCTGTGTTCTCTGTGTCTCTTTGTGTTCCCTGTGTTTCTGTGTTCCCTGTGTCTGTGTTCCCTGTGTCTCTCTGTATTCCCTGTGTTTCTGTGTTCCCTGTGTCTGTGTTCCCTGTGTCTCTCTGTCTTCCCTGTGTCTCTGTGTTCCCTGTGTCTCTCTGTGTTCCCTGTGTTTCTGTGTTCCCTGTGTCTCTCTGTGTTCCCTGTGTCTCTCTGTGTTCCCTGTGTTTCTGTGTTCCCTGTGTCTCTCTGTGTTCCCTGTGTCTCTGTGTTCCCTGTGTTTCTGTGTTCCCTGTGTCTCTCTGTTTTCCCTGTGTCTGTGTTCTCTGTGTCTCTCTGTGTTCCCTGTGTTTCTGTGTTCCCTGTGTCTCTCTGTTTTCCTTGTGTCTGTGTTCTCTGTGTCTCTCTGTGTTCCCTGTGTTTCTGTGTTCCCTGTGTCTCTCTGTGTTCCCTGTGTCTGTGTTCTCTGTGTCTCTCTGTGTTCCCTGTCTCTCTGTGTTCCCTGTGTCTCTGTGTTCCCTGTGTCTCTGTGTTCCCTGTGTCTGTGTTCCCTGTGTCTCTCTATGTTCCCTGTCTCTTTGTGTTCCTTGTGTCTGTGTTCCCTGTGTCTCTCTGTCTTCCCTGTGTTTCTGTGTTCCCTGTGTCTCTCTGTGTTCTCTGTGTCTCTCTGTGTTCCCTGTGTCTCTCTGTGTTCCCTGTGTCTCTCTGTGTTCCCTGTGTCTCTCTGTCTTCCCTGTGTCTCTCTGTGTTCCCTGTGTCTCTCTGTGTTCCCTGTGTCTCTCTGTGTCTCTCTGTGTTCCCTGTGTCTCTCTGTGTTCCCTGTGTCTCTCTGTGTTCCCTGTGTCTCTCTGTGTTCCCTGTGTCTCTCTGTGTTCCCTATGTCTCTCTGTGTTCCCTGTGTCTCTCTGTGTTCCCTGTGTCTCTCTGTCTTCCCTGTGTCTCTGTCTTCCCTATGTCTCTCTGTGTTCCCTGTGTCTCTGTGTGTTCCCTATGTCTCTGTGTTTCCCTGTGTCTCTCTGTGTTCCCTGTTTCTCTCTGTGTTCCCTGTATCTCTCTGTGTTCCCTGTGTCTCTCTGTGTTCCCTATGTCTCTCTGTGTTCCCTATGTCTCTCTGTGTTCCCTGTGTCTCTCTGTGTTCCCTGTGTCTCTCTGTGTTCCCTGTGTCTCTCTGTGTTCCATATGTCTCTCTGTTTTCCCTGTGTCTCTCTATGTTCCCTGTGTCTCTCTGTTTTCCCTGTGTTCTCTGTGTT
This sequence comes from Monoplex corrugatus, assembly GCA_030674185.1. Classification (NCBI taxonomy): domain Eukaryota; kingdom Metazoa; phylum Mollusca; class Gastropoda; order Littorinimorpha; family Ranellidae; genus Monoplex; species Monoplex corrugatus. The sequence continues at coordinate 52,583,201 of CM060311.1, read as the reverse complement.
CCCTGTGTCACTGTGTTCCCTATGTCTCTCTGTGTTCCCTATGTCTCTCTGTGTTCCCTGTGTCTCTGTCTTCCCTATGTCTCTGTCTTCCCTATGTCTCTCTGTGTTCCCTATGTCTCTCTGTGTTCCCTGTGTCTCTCTGTGTTCCCTATGTCTCTCTGTGTTCCCTATGTCTCTCTGTGTTCCCTATGTCTCTCTGTGTTCCCTGTGTCTCTCTGTGTTCCCTATGTCTCTCTGTGTTCCCTATGTCTCTCTGTGTTCCCTATGTCTCTCTGTGTTCCCTGTGTCTCTCTGTGTTCCCTATGTCTCTCTGTGTTCCCTGTGTCTCTCTGTGTTCCCTGTGTCTCTGTGTTCCCTATGTCTCTCTGTGTTCCCTGTGTCTCTGTCTTCCCTGTGTCTCTGTGTTCACTATGTCTCTCTGTCTTCTCTATGTCTCTCTGTGTTCCCTATGTCTCTCTGTGTTCCCTGTGTCTCTCTGTCTTCCCTGTGTCTCTCTGTGTTCCCTGTGTCTCTCTGTCTTCCCTGTGTCTCTCTGTGTTCCCTGTGTCTCTCTGTGTTCCCTATGTCTCTGTCTTCCCTATGTCTCTCTGTCTTCCCTATGTCTCTCTGTCTTCCCTATGTCTCTCTGTGTTCCCTATGTCTCTCTGTGTTCCCTGTATCTCTCTGTGTTCCCTGTGTCTCTCTGTGTTCCCTATGTCTCTCTGTTTTCCCTGTGTCTCTCTGTGTTCCCTGTGTCTCTCTGTGTTCCCTGTGTCTCTCTGTCTTCCCTGTGTCTCTGTCTTCCCTATGTCTCTCTGTCTTCCCTATGTCTCTGTGTGTTCCCTGTGTCTCTGTGTTCCCTGTATCTCTCTGTGTTCCCTGTGTCTCTCTGTCTTCCCTGTGTCTCTCTGTCTTCCCTGTGTCTCTCTGTCTTCCCTGTGTCTCTCTGTGTTCCCTATGTCTCTCTGTCTTCCCTGTGTCTCTCTGTCTTCCCTATGTCTCTCTGTGTTCCCTTTGTCTCTCTGTGTTCCCTCTGTCTCTCTGTGTTCCCTGTGTCTCTCTGTCTTCTCTGTGTCTGTGTTCTCTGTGTCTCTCTGTGTTCCCTTTGTCTCTCTGTGTTCCCTGTGTCTCTGTGTTCCCTGTATCTCTCTGTGTTCTCTGTGTCTCTCTGTGTTCCCTGTGTCTCTCTGTGTTCTCTGTGTCTCTCTGTGTTCCCTGTGTCTCTCTGTGTTCTCTGTGTCTCTCTGTGTTCCCTGTGTTTCTGTGTTCCCTGTGTCTCTCTGTCTTCTCTGTGTCTGTGTTCTCTGTGTCTCTCTGTGTTCCCTGTGTCTCTCTGTGTTCCCTGTGTCTCTGTGTTCCCTGTGGTTCTCTGTGTTCTCTGTGTCTCTCTGTGTTCCCTGTGTCTCTCTGTGTTCTCTGTGTCTCTTTGTGTTCCCTGTGTTTCTGTGTTCCCTGTGTCTGTGTTCCCTGTGTCTCTCTGTCTTCCCTGTGTTTCTGTGTTCCCTGTGTCTGTGTTCCCTGTGTCTCTCTGTCTTCCCTGTGTCTCTGTGTTCCCTGTGTCTCTCTGTGTTCCCTGTGTTTCTGTGTTCCCTGTGTCTCTCTGTGTTCCTGTGTCTCTCTGTGTTCCCTGTGTTTCTGTGTTCCCTGTGTCTCTCTGTGTTCCCTGTGTCTCTGTGTTCCCTGTGTTTCTGTGTTCCCTGTGTCTCTCTGTTTTCCCTGTGTCTGTGTTCTCTGTGTCTCTCTGTGTTCCCTGTGTTTCTGTGTTCCCTGTGTCTCTCTGTTTTCCTTGTGTCTGTGTTCTCTGTGTCTCTCTGTGTTCCCTGTGTTTCTGTGTTCCCTGTGTCTCTCTGTGTTCCCTGTGTCTGTGTTCTCTGTGTCTCTCTGTGTTCCCTGTCTCTCTGTGTTCCCTGTGTCTCTGTGTTCCCTGTGTCTCTGTGTTCCCTGTGTCTGTGTTCCCTGTGTCTCTCTATGTTCCCTGTCTCTTTGTGTTCCTTGTGTCTGTGTTCCCTGTGTCTCTCTGTCTTCCCTGTGTTTCTGTGTTCCCTGTGTCTCTCTGTGTTCTCTGTGTCTCTCTGTGTTCCCTGTGTCTCTCTGTGTTCCCTGTGTCTCTCTGTGTTCCCTGTGTCTCTCTGTCTTCCCTGTGTCTCTCTGTGTTCCCTGTGTCTCTCTGTCTTCCCTGTGTCTCTCTGTGTCTCTCTGTGTTCCCTGTGTCTCTCTGTGTTCCCTGTGTCTCTCTGTGTTCCCTGTGTCTCTCTGTCTTCCCTGTGTTTCTCTGTGTTCCCTGTGTATCTCTGTCTTCCCTGTGTTTCTCTGTGTTCCCTGTGTCTCTGTGTTCCCTGTGTCTCTGTCTTCCCTGTGTCTCTCTGTGTTCACTGTGTCTCTGTCTTCCCTGTGTCTCTGAATTCCTGTGTCTCTGTCTTCCCTGTGTCTCTCTGTGTTCCCTGTGTCTCTCTGTCTTCCCTGTGTCTCTGTCTTCCCTGTGTCTCTCTGTGTTCCCTGTGTCTCTCTGTCTTCCCTGTGTCTCTGTCTTCCCTGTGTTTCTCTGTGTTCCCTGTGTATCTCTGTCTTCCCTGTGTTTCTCTGTGTTCCCTGTGTCTCTCTGTGTTCCCTGTGTCTCTGTCTTCCCTGTGTCTCTGTTCCCTGTGTCTCTCTGTCTTCCCTGTGTTTCTGTGTTCCCTGTGTCTGTGTTCCCTGTGTCTCTCTGTCTTCCCTGTGTCTCTGTGTTCCCTGTGTCTCTCTGTGTTCCCTGTGTTTCTGTGTTCCCTGTGTCTCTCTGTGTTCCCTGTGTCTCTCTGTGTTCCCTGTGTTTCTGTGTTCCCTGTGTCTCTCTGTGTTCCCTGTGTCTCTGTGTTCCCTGTGTTTCTGTGTTCCCTGTGTCTCTCTGTTTTCCCTGTGTCTGTGTTCTCTGTGTCTCTCTGTGTTCCCTGTGTTTCTGTGTTCCCTGTGTCTCTCTGTTTTTCCTTGTGTCTGTGTTCTCTGTGTCTCTCTGTGTTCCCTGTGTTTCTGTGTTCCCTGTGTCTCTCTGTGTTCCCTGTGTCTGTGTTCTCTGTGTCTCTCTGTGTTCCCTGTCTCTCTGTGTTCCCTGTGTCTCTGTGTTCCCTGTGTCTCTGTGTTCCCTGTGTCTGTGTTCCCTGTGTCTCTCTATGTTCCTGTCTCTTTGTGTTCCTTGTGTCTGTGTTCCCTGTGTCTCTCTGTCTTCCCTGTGTTTCTGTGTTCCCTGTGTCTCTCTGTGTTCTCTGTGTCTCTCTGTGTTCCCTGTGTCTCTCTGTGTTCCCTGTGTCTCTCTGTGTTCCCTGTGTCTGTGTTCCCTGTGTCTCTGTGTTCCCTGTGTCTCTGTCTTCCCTGTGTCTCTGTGTTCCCTGTGTCTCTGTGTTCCCTGTGTCTCTGTGTTCCCTGTGTCTCTCTGTGTTCCCTGTGTCTCTCTGTGTTCCCTATATCTCTGTGTTCCCTGTGTCTCTCTGTCTTCCCTATGTCTCTGTGTTCCCTGTGTCTCTGTCTTCCCTGTGTCTCTGTGTTCCCTGTGTCTCTGTGTTCCATGTGTCTCTGTGTTCCCTGTGTCTCTGTGTTCCCTGTGTCTCTCTGTGTTCCCTGTGTCTCTCTGTCTTCCCTGTGTCTCTGTGTTCCCTGTGTCTCTGTGTTCCCTGTGTTCCCCTGTGTCTCTGTCTTCCCTATGTCTCTGTGTTCCCTGTGTCTCTCTGTGTTCCCTGTGTCTCTGTCTTCCCTGTGTCTCTGTCTTCCCTGTGTCTCTGTCTTCCCTGTGTCTCTGTCTTCCCTGTGTCTCTGTCTTCCCTGTGTCTCTCTGTGTTCCCTGTGTCTCTCTGTGTTCCCTGTGTCTCTGTGTTCCCTGTGTCTCTCTGTGTTCCCTGTGTCTCTGTCTTCCCTGTGTCTCTCTGTCTTCCCTGTATCTCTCTGTGTTCCCTGTGTCTCTGTGTTCCCTGTGTCTCTCTGTGTTCCCTGTGTCTCTGTGTTCCCTGTGTCTCTCTGTGTTCCCTGTGTCTCTGTGTTCTCTGTGTCTCTCTGTGTTCCCTGTGTCTCTGTCTTCCCTGCGTCTCTCTGTCTTCCCTGTGTCTCTGTCTTCCCTGTGTCTCTCTGTCTTTCCTGTGTCTCTCTGTCTTCCTTGTGTCTCTGTGTGTTCCCTGTGTCTCTGTCTTCCCTTTGTCTCTCTGTGTTCCCTGTGTCTCTCTGTCTTCCCTGTCTCTCTGTCTTCCTTATGTCTGTCTTCCCTGTGTCTCTTTTAATTATGAGTCACAGATTTCTGAAGTCGCGTACATATGTTGTTGTTGTTCTTGTTGTTTTGTTTGTTGTACGCGGTTGTGAATTTCTTATGTTACTGGTGGCAGTGATGTCAGTCGTTTTCAACCCATTTCTTTCTTGTCATTTTTGGTTAATGTGATTGGCTTGAATGTAATTTAGTTTTTGAGTAAAATTGAAGGGAGAAAGATTTAGTCATGTTTTCGTGTGATTCCATATGTATATATGCTCATTCGAGTATGTGTGTATGTCAGTGTGTGCAAGTCTGTGTACGTGTGTATTCAAATGTGTGTGTGCACGCTATGTATGTGTTTTATATATATATATAAAGAGAGAGTGAGAGAGTGAGAGAGAGTAAGAGTATGTGTGTACATTTGTTTATTTTTTTAGACGAATGTAACACAATGTGTGTGTGTGTGTGTGTGTGTGTGTGTGTGTGTGTGTGTGTGTGTGTGTGTGTGTGTGTGTGTGTGTGTTATGTTCTGTCTGTGTGTCTGTGTGTGTGCACGTATGCGGTGTGCATAAGTGTAGGTACTGGGAGAATAATGTCTTTGTGACCAGGAACTGAACCCTGGGTCCTCATATTTCTAGGTGTGTGCTCTGTTCACTGGACTACACATCATCATCATCTGATTTTTCTGCATACTGTTGAGGTCTACTTGGAGTACAGGAAAATAAACGCTTTCCGTCCTGACTGTGCAGTTTGATTCTAGCTCAAGAGAAAAAAAAAGTATGCACATGCAGTTTCTGGCACACCCAGCAGTGAACGGGTAGGCCTACCTGACCTGTTGACAGTCGTGGAAGATAAAGCGGTGAGGTAAACGGGGGTCATCTCACTGGACTTGGCTTCAAACCAGTCGTTGTTCTTGGAGGTCTTCCTCCCACAGGTAGTAGGATTGTTTTCTGAATGGTCTTCCGCAGGTGATCCCATATTTCAAAGGCAGAGTTGTGCGGTTGGTCTCTGGACAGAGCATCTCTGAGAGACTTGGCAAATTCCTCAACTTTCTCTGGGTACCGCATCTTGGAGGTATCAATGCGAGGCTTCCCCTCTTGTTTGGTATGGTGCAGCTTCTTAGGTTGTAGCCTGATCTTGCAACACTCTAGTGAGTGGTCAGTGTCACTGTCTGCACTTGTTCATCTGACAGTGACTATGTCCAGTTGATGCCATGATGTCTCCATGACACTTTGTGTTGAGGCTTCGTCTGGAAGTAAGAGTTGGTCACGCAGAGGCCATGATGGGAACAAAGCTCCAGAAGGTGCTGCCCATTTTCACCAATTTTGCCAAGAGTAGTGATCAGCACCCACTCTGGCGTTGAAGTCGCCAGGGAGGACAAGGTGTTCTTAGGGATATTTTTCATAGTGTCACTGAGGTTAGCACAAAACTCGTCCTTTGCCGCTAGTGTAGATGTTAGGGTAGGAGCATAGGCGTTAATAAGAGTAACTGGGACGTCAGACATATGGAGATGGAGAGTCAGCAGGCGTTCAGATCTCTTGTCACCTTGGTCAGCCATTTTCAGCAGGAAGTTCCTGACTACAAATCCAAGTCCGTTTCTCTGTGCTCCTCAGCACTCTTTCCATGCCAGAAGAAAATGAGAACGTGCCTGAGTCAGCTAGGCACGTTTACTGCAAGGCGGCTATGTCTACCTGTAGTCTCAGGAGTACGTCGTTGGTGACAGTGTCTTTACTGCATCACTGATGTCCTGGAGGTTCTCTGATAACGTGTTGTCGTTGTACGGACGTTCCAATCCGGTTTGAGAGCTGGCCTCCTTTGTTTTATTTTGGTTTCTTTCTTTTTTGCCTGGTGCAGGTCTTGCATCTACCTGTCGGTGTTTTCCTAATCTCCAAGCACCCAGTGGAGAAGGGAGACTGTGGCGGGACAGCACACCTATTTGGCTGGGGGCTGCCCAACTTAGGCAGGCAGTAGCTGAACAGTGAGATCCGAGAATTTCTCCCACCGTCGGAGACAGACCCTGGCGCTATACTCTACACCAACTGAGCTATAGCTTATAATCGGTAGACTGCTGCTTCCCATGTTGTTTCGACATCATGAGGCGAAGCTGGAGTGACCTCCCCAGGGCAGGGTGATATGGAGGACAAGCTGTTGCCCATGTAGCAGGTCCCCCCTATCTACACTGTTGATGGAACCAAAGGAACGGCGAAGGCCGGTACAGTCTGGCACCAACAGTGTCGCAGGAGTTGCTGAAACGTTGCTGAAAATAGCAGCAGACCGCCATAGGAACTCCAAATCAAGGAAATATCTGTAGCGTAGTTCTGAGCATAACCAAAGCAGTGGGAGAAGGGGGGAAGGGGAGGTTCAGACTATGTCGTTCTCATACGTTTATGGATAACACGATACATATAGTTAGGTATTGGTTTGTACCTGCACAAATTCCGTGTGACAGTACTGCATATCAGTAACGACAGCTACTGGCAGTTGCAGAAAGGGAAATGTCTTTCATCACATCTTTAGGGAGAGCCCTTGAGTACTGTCAATCACGGTGAGTATTAATAATGCTGAAATCAAGTGTACAGTTTGCCTTGATAAATAAATCCAGACCTCAAGAACCGGACTAGGGCCAGTAATTGTCAATACACTGCAAGTAATGTATGCATGCTCTCCGTCTCCTCATTCAGTGCACGCACACACGTGTTTGTCCATCTCCATATACACAACCGAGTGCACGCACACTCACTAAAAACGCATGCACATACAATGAGATACTGATATGTTGTTTAGTTCATGGACCATACACAGAACGAGAAAAGAAAGATCGTTTCAGGGTGTTGGCGGTAAGAGTGGGGATGGGGTTGGACGGATATAGGGGATGGGATGTGTGATAGAGTTGAGAGGGAGGGTGGGGGATTGTATGGATGGTGATGTAGGGGAATGAGTAAAGGGGGGGGGGGGGGTTGGACGTCGGCAACTGGAGGCAGAGATGGACTCGTTGACCAGAAAGTACTGATGTTGACATGTAGGTTATGTTTCTTTATTCAACTCTCAACTGTTCTGACGTCAAATATGATGGTGGGTGAATTGCAGGTCAGAAGGCACAATGATCAGTCCTTTAGGGTCTCCGGCAGAAGCAAGTCTTCTGTGCAGGTTGTTTCTCGATCCGCCGCTGGGGAGACAGGACTGTGACAGGACTGTGATGACCATGTATTGGTTGCATCCCTCCCCTTCTGTTGCATCCCTCCCCTTCTTTTAAACAGTATGTAACTTGCAATACCCGTCTAAATGGAAAACCTGATCGATGCTATGGTAACATCACCTCTGCTTTTAAATCTTTTCCTCTCCCTGAGATAGGTAAATCCGATCACCAAGCCATTCATTTAATCCCTGCTTACAGACCTGTTGTTCAAACCCAGCCAGTTGTAAAGAAGAAAGTTAAAGTTTGGTCTAGTGAAGATGTTTCAAAACTGCAGGCATGTTATGAATGTACAGACTGGGATATGTTTATTGACACTTCTGATTCTATTGACGAAGCTACCAACGTCATCTCTGATTATGTTACATTTTGTGAAAACATGCTTATTCCGACAAAAGAAGTAAAAGTTTTTCCCAACAACAAGCCGTGGATCACAAAGTCACTGAAACATACCATTAATGAGAAGAAAATAGCATTCCAGAGTGGGGATAGGGTGAAGAGGAAGCAGGTTCAGAAGAAATTAAGAGAAGAACTAAGGATAGCCAAAGTAGAATATAAAAACAAAGTAGAGCAAACATTTTTTCGTGGTAATATGAAAGATGCGTGGAAGGGGATTAAAGTCCTTACTGGCCAGAATAAGCCACAACAGAGATGTTCCCTCCCTGAGGATGAAAAGATCAAGTTTGCCAACTCTCTGAATGAGTTTTATTGTAGGTTTGAGAGGCAAGACTTGAAAGACCAGTTACTTGATGTTATGAATGATTTGAGGGAAAGGGGGCGGGGAAAGGAAAGTGATGACGGTGGGATCGACGGCTCTGTTGTTGAGGCTATTTTTAGAAAACAGAACATTCACAAAGCTGTTGGACCAGACTATATCAGTGGAGGGTTGTTACGCACGTGCGCTAGTCAGTTGTCATATGTTTTTAGCATGCTGTTTTCATGGTCGCTTAGAGTCTGCACTGTGCCTTCTCTCTGGAAAAACTCGATCATTTCTCCTGTTCCAAAATCCAAAGGTCCAAAACTGCTCAATGACTTTAGACCTGTAGCCTTGACCTCCATAGTAATGAAATGCTTTGAACGGATAGTCTTACGCCAGGTACAAACCCAGACACAGCGCTCTCTTGACCCTTTTCAGTTTGCATACAAACAAAACAGATCCACTGATGACGCAACACTCACTCTTTTACACAACGCATACACTCATGTAGAAAAGCCAGGCTCTTTCGTACGCATTCTATTTGTAGACTTCTCTTCAGCATTCAATACTATTCAACCTCATCTCATGGCACTCAAACTCCTCAAACTCAATGTTTGTCCTAAGCTCATTCTCTGGATAATAGATTTTCTTATTAATCGTTCTCAAACTGTCTCTTTTCATCATACACTCTCTGACTCTCGTTCCACCTCAACGGGCGCTCCTCAGGGTACAGTCCTCTCTCCTGTCCTCTTTACTCTCTACACCAATGACTGCTCTGGCACTGATCTCACTCCTGTTATAAAATATTCAGATGACACAGCAATCCAAGACCTCTCCAACTCAGACACAACATTCAACCAAGAAGTAGTTAAGTTCACTACCTGGTGTACAGACAACTTTTTAGATCTAAATGTTAGAAAGACCAAGGAGATGATCGTGGATTTCCGGAGAGAGCCCGGTGTGATCCCTGACCTTTTTATCAATGGTGTGAAAGTTGAGCGTGTGAATGAGTATAAGTATCTTGGAACGATTCTTGACAGCAAACTCACCTTTGATACAAACACGCAAATAATACACAAAAAATGTCAGTCACGCCTTTTCTGTCTTCAAAAACTTAGGTCTCTGCGTATGAATGAGTCCATTCTTGGTAATTTCTATCGTTGTTTTATTGAATCTGTCTTAACTTTTGGATTTTTGTGCTGGTTTGCTGGTCTGAGTGTGAAGAATAAGAGAGTGTTGGACAGGGTGGTGAAGGTGAGTGGCAAAGTAGTGGGAGTACAACAGAGGAGCATTAATGAACTATATGAGTGTCGTATTGTGAGCAAGGCGAGAATGATCTTAGGTGAATCCACTCACGTGCTAGCTAAGCATTATGAGCTCTTGCCATCATCAAAAAGGTACAGAACTCTGAAATGTTCCACCAACAGAGCAAGAATGTCTTTTGTAAATAGGTCAGTTGAGTATCTGAACAAGATTGGAGTGTGAGTGACTAAAGGAGTGTGAGAGAGCGGGAGTTATGTAATTGTTTGTCTATTGCAGAATTTTACGCTGAACATGTACTGAATTTCTCTAAAGAGACATTAAAGTGTTGATCTTGAATCTTGAATCTGAATCTTGAATCTTCCTTTGCCTGGGAATGTTTCCCTGTCCGTCAGCGTCTCTAGAGTGGTTGGTGTTTGACTGTCTGTCTGAAGGATGGAGGAAATTTGAGGTCTCACGATTGCTAGCGGTTGCTGTGGAGTTAGCTGCTGCCCGATCCAGAATTTTCAAATCTCCTCCAGGTACTTCCAGTTTTTGTCCATCTCTGAGAAGAGCAAAAATCATTCTGTCGCTGGTCCATGTGTTATGTGCTGTAAGAAACGAGAACAACGAGATCCTGTGCTATAACAATCCAAACTAAAAGAGATCTTGTGCTGTAAGATTGTACCATCCATCAGAGATTCTGTACCTTAAAAGCAAACAGAAAGAGATCCTGTGCTATAAGACAAACAAAAGGAGATCCTGTGATACAAAAACAAAAGGAGATCCTGTGATACAAGCAAAGAGATCTTGATACAAAAAAAGGAGATCCTGTGATACAAAAACAAAAGGAGATCCTGTGATACAAAAACAAAAGGAGATCCTGTGATACAAAAACAAAAGGAGATCCTGTGATACAAAAACAAAAGTAAGGAGATCCTGTGACATAAAAACAAATAAATGAGATCCTTGCCATAAGAATTCAAGCAAAAAAGATCCTATGCTTTTAAATTAAACCAATCAACAGAGATCCCGTCCTTTGAAAACAAACAAAAACTATCCTGTGCTTTAAAACAAACAAAAAGAGATCCTACGCTAAAAACAAACAAACAAACAAACAAATAAAGAAAAGAAGATCGTTTCTATAGAAAAGATAGCCTGTATTCTATAAAGAAACAAAAAGTGATCTTTGCGATGAAAACAGAGATCCTGCGCTATTCAAAAAAAAAGAAATCCTGTGCTGTGAAATAAAACAAACGAGCAGACAAGAAGAAACTTTGAACTTTGAAAAAGCAATCAAAAAGAGATCCTGTGCCATAACAATAAACAAAAAGTGATTCTGCACAAAAAATCAGACGTCAAAAAATAGATGTTGTGCTTAAGAAACAACAGCAAACAAACAAAAAGAGGTCCTGTACCATAAAGACAAGCAAACTGAGATTATGTGCAATAAACACAAGCAAAAAGAGATAATATGCTTTGTAATTAAACAAACAAATAAAAAAAAGATCCTGTGTCATAAAAACAAACAAAAAACGCATGTGCTGTAAACAGAAACAAAAAGAGGTCATGTGTCATAAAAACAAACAAAAAACTCATGTGCTGTAAACAGAAACAAAAAGAGGTCATGTGTCATAAAAACAAACAAAAAACTCATGTGCTGTAAACAGAAACAAAAAGAGGTCATGTGTCATAAAAACAAACAAAAAACTCATGTGCTGTAAACAGAAACAAAAAGAGGTCCTGTGTCATAAAAACAAACAAAAAACTCATGTGCTGTAAACAGAAACAAAAAGAGGTCATGTGTCATAAAAACAAACAAAAAACTCATGTGCTGTAAACAGAAACAAAAAGAGGTCATGTGTCATAAAAACAAACAAAAAACTCATGTGCTGTAAACAGAAACAAAAAGAGGTCATGTGTCATAAAAACAAACAAAAAACTCATGTGCTGTAAACAGAAACAAAAAGAGTCATGTGTCATAAAAACAAACAAAAAACTCATGTGCTGTAAACAGAAACAAAAAGAGGTCATGTGTCATAAAAACAAACAAAACAACTCAAGTGCTGTAAAGAGAAACAAAAAGAGGTCATGTGTCATAAAAACAAACAAAAAACTCATGTGCTGTAAACAGAAACAAAAAGAGGTCATGTGTCATAAAAACAAACAAAAAACTCAAGTGCTGTAAACAGAAACAAAAAGAGGTCATGTGTCATAAAAACAAACAAAACAACTCAAGTGCTGTAAAAAAACAGACAAAACAAGTCATGTACAGAAAAAGAAACAAAAAGAGATCATGTGCCACAATAACAGACAAAACAAGTCATGTACAGAAAAAGAAACAGAAAGAGATCATGTGCCACAATAACAGACAAAACAAGTCATGTACAGAAAAAGAAACAAAAAGAGATCATGTGCCACAATAACAGACAAAACAAGTCATGTACAGAAAAAGAAACAAAAAGAGATCATGTGCCACAATAACAGACAAAACAAGTCATGTACAGAAAAAGAAACAGAAAGAGATCATGTGCCACAATAACAGACAAAACAAGTCATGTACAGAAAAAGAAACAGAAAGAGATCATGTGCCACAATAACAGACAAAACAAGTCATGTACAGAAAAAGAAACAGAAAGAGATCATGTGCCACAATAACAGACAAAACAAGTCATGTACAGAAAAAGAAACAAAAAGAGATCATGTGCCACAAAAACAGACAAAACAAGTCATGTGCCGTAAAAAACAAACAGAAAGAGATCATGTGCCACAAAAACAAAACAAAACAAAACAAGTCATGTACAGAAAAAGAAACAAAAAGAGATCATGCGCCACAAAAACAAAACAAAACAAAACAAGTCATGTGCCGTAAAAAGAAACAAAAAGAGTCCTGTGCTACAGAAACCAAACCAAACGAGATCGTGTGCTGTAAAATTAAACAAAGATCCTGTGCTATACAACAAACACAAAGAGTTTCTATGCTATACAATTAAGAAACTAAACGAGATGCTTTGATATAAAAACAAATAAAACGATACAATGCACTATAGAAACAAACAAAAAGATCTTGTGCTATAAAAACAGAGAAACAAACAAAAATATAATCTGCACTTATTAAAAGAAACGAAAAAAGTTGTGTGCTATAAGCTTAAACAAACAAATAAAAAGGAATCTTGTACCACAAAAACAAAAACATAAATCCTGTTCAATAAATAAAATAAAACATTCAAAATAAGATCCTAATCTGTGAAATTATACAAACAGACATCCTAGATTCTATGCTTTGAGAAAAATCAAAATGAGATAATGTGCTTTGAAAACAAACGAAAAGAGATCCTCTGCACTGAACTTTTACAAACCAAAGAAAACCTTGATCACCATCATCATGTGCCTTGCCGCATGGCGTTGGCGATCATGGCCCTCCATTCGAACCTATCCCTTGTCGCTGCGAGTACATCTCCCACCCTATCTGTCCTCACCCACCCCGCATGTCAGTCCGGTATTTTCTCCCTGGGTCTGCCTGGTGTTCTTTTTCCCTTAAGCTTTCCTGTTGTAACCAGGTGCTCTAATTTCCCTTTCCTCATAAAATGTCCTATAGATATTGCTTTCTTTTTCTAGTCTTCTTTATTAATGATCTTCTTGTGTATGCCTCCTTCAGGACTGTCTCGTTTGTTTTCTTTATTGTCCATGGAACTCTCAGTATCCTTTTTAGAAATCCCATTTCATTTGCCTCAATTTTGTTCTGACTTTGCGTATTGACTGTCCACGCCTCACAACCGTACAACAATATCGGTTCTGTATAACATTCAAGAACTCTCTTCCTGATGTTGATTGATAGGCATTTGCTGGTAAGAACGCTTTTCGTCTTCTTGAATGCTGTTTTAGCTTGGTCATTCTGCTGGCTATTTCTGATGTGCATCTGCCGTCTGGTGAAATGACCGTTCCCACACAGTTAAACTTATCAACCTGTCTCAAAGTTATACCATTTGCTGTTATTTTGCATGATGGGATTTCTTGCTTTTTACTGATTACCATGACTTCAAGCTTCTTGCTATTCAGCTCCAGCTCTATATTTTTGCTTTCTATTTCTATTATATTCACAAAGTTTTGTCAGTCTTTTCCATTTTCTGCAAATATCACAGTGTCATCTGCATCACGAATGTTGTTTACCATTTTCCCTCTAACTTTTATCCCAGAGCATTCTTCTGGGTTTCTCATGATGGTTTCGCTGTAAAGTGAAAAAAAAATCTGGTGACAAACCACAACATTGCCTAACCCTCTTTTGATGTTTTGGAAAGAGCTTATATCGTTTTCTATTCTCATCCCTGCTGTTTGTTCCCAAAACACCATCATCATCATGTGCCCTGTCGCATGGCGTTGGCAATCATGGCCCTCCACACCAATCTATCCCCTGTCGCTGCAAGTACACCTCCCACCCTCTCTGTCTTCAGCCACCCTGCAAGTTCTCCCTGGGTCTACCTGGTGCTCTCTTTCCTTCTAGCTTTCCTGAAGGAAACCATGTGCTAGAAAATTAAAGAGAAAAACAAAACCAGACGCTGGGCTGTGAAAACAAACAAAAACAGATCCAGTGTTGTGAAAACAAACAGAAAATTGTACAAAGAAACAAAAAGAAACAGAGATCTTTTGCTGTCAAAAAAAGAACAAATAGAAAGATAAGTTTTAGGCAGATACTGTAATAACGGACAGCTAGACAAAGCGGCTGAACGAAGAAAACCACAAGACTAACAGAGCATTCTGAAACTATCTACCCCCGGCCCATCCTCACTTCCACCGTCCCTATCTTTTTATAACTGAGGCAGATGGCCTTGCTTTCCTCTTGTGTGTGTGTGTGTGTGTGTGTGTGTGTGTGTGTGTGTGTGTGTGTGTGTGTGTGTGTGTTGTGTGTGTGTGTTGTGTGTGTGTAGTGTGTGTGTGTGTGTGTTTCTATAGCCTACTGTCAAGCAATGCCTGGTTATAAATAGCTGTGAAGTGTCTATGACTAGACGGAAGTCATGTGGCAACGACGCCATTTGTCAGCATAAAACACCAAACGTGAGCGGAAATACTTCTTTCTAGTTATTTGTTGATTGATTTATTTAGTTTTGCTGAATGCCTTCTTTTGTCTTCTTTCCTTCACTAAAATGTTCGACATTATTGACATGTTGTTGGCTGTGATCTTGCAAGGGACGTATCGGCATTATTTCAAAGCATGGTGAAATGTTCACTTGAGGAGTGTTCTGAGCTAACTGTTTTTGTACTTTGTATCTGCTTCTATGCCAGCTGAATGGGTAAAAAAACGCAAACTGTGTTAGATTTGAGAAGTTCTATACAACATGGGAGATAATTCTCAAGAGTTATGTCCTTTGATTATATCAGGAAGAGAGTTATTGAGTGTTCTATAAACTGATACGGTTGTGAGGCGTGGACAGTCAACACGCAAAGTCAGAAGATTGAGGCAGTTTTATTGTCACGCTATGCAGTAGCTCACTGTCCTTCGATGTAGCCTAGACATTGACAGCAAGCATGTCAGCTAATTGTGTTGTACTCTGAAGTGATGACCTTGTACATCACAAGATCACGGCCTGACACAATCAAATAAAAATAAAAGTTGCATTGTTGTTTAACTAGCTGCAGTGCACTCTTGTGGCACAGTTTTGTTAGTGGAAAAGCAGAGGATGATAAGTAAGCAACCTCCAAATCATTGCATACAGAAACATTCACGATCGGAATGCCCAAAATTAAAGCAGAAAAACGAAAGAGATACGAAAAAAAAATCCCATCTCTAGTCAATAGGAAATAGGGGCAAACCTTGGCCATTCCGATACAATCATATTTGCTAAGCAATAATCTGTAACTTGTTTCAATGTTGTTTCAAGATATAAAAGTGTTAATCCGACAAAACAAGTAGGAATTGACGTTTAGGCTGAAATAAATAAAACAAACTTTGAGTGGCCAATCCATGTTATGACGAAGATCTTTGGTTGTTGCTACAGTAACAGGAGGAGACAGAGGAGACGAAGGAAGACGAGGTGGAGGAGTAGCAGGAGCAAGGATGATGGTTTCTAATGGTGGTGATAATGATAACACTAATAGTAACAGTGGTAATATGGTAATAGCAGCAACAAAATAGCAGAATTAGCTGTAGTAACAGCATAAGCAGTAGTAGTAACAGAAGCAGCAGTAGCAATAACAGCAGAAGCCACAG
This sequence comes from Monoplex corrugatus, assembly GCA_030674185.1. NCBI lineage: Eukaryota > Metazoa > Mollusca > Gastropoda > Littorinimorpha > Ranellidae > Monoplex > Monoplex corrugatus. Next base: position 52,567,684 of record CM060311.1, on the reverse strand, counting down.
TCATAATAGTCTTAGTAACAGGAGTGAAAGCATCAAGAGTAGTATCGGCTATGGGGTATGCCTGGATTCTCATCATCTTCATAGAAAATTAATAATGCTAATACTCCATATTTCTTCGTCTTCCTATTTTTGTCATTGATATTTTCGGTGTCACTGCCCTTATGCTGTTCATTTTACTGCTGTGTGGCATACCTCTAAACACAGTGACACTGAGGTCACCATGAGGTGAGGGTATGAAGGGCCACAGAATCTGAGACATTTTGTCTGTTCCCGTTCTACCCAGTGAGCCTACAGGACACTCAGCGTGTGATAGGACCAAGTTGAGGCCGAAAAGCTCTGCGATGATATTTTGAACTGATGGGAGATCAAACCTATAACCTCCCACTGTTCACTTCATTGTGGTGACAGGTTATTACTTTTATCATCATCATGTATGATCATCATCATCATCATCAAGCATTATCATCTTACACGGAACATGACAGTGTTGGGTATCAAGTGACATTTACAAAAGTGGTGATTATCATTACGTTGATGTTTTCTTCCAGACGACTGGAGGAGAATATCTGCAGAACACAATCATTACTCAACAGCAGTATGGCTGATGGAGAATACGAAGAGATGAACGTCATCATCAGACCTCATCTTCAGCTCGTAATGCAGGAGGGGGTGGCTAACGTTTTGTATGAAGGCGAAATGATTGATCTGGCGGTCTACAGGCACCACACTCCAGCCACCGATATTGGTATGATAACTCCATTCCTTGCTCCTCCTCTCTCTCTCTCTGATCATCACCATCATCACCATGTGCCATGCAGCATGGCGTTGGTGATCATGGCCCCCCATACAAATCTATCTTTTGTCGAGGCAAGTGTATATCCCCTACTTTTTCTGACCTCATCCACACGGCAAATCCGTCCAATATTTTCTGGTGCTCTTTCCCCCTCCAACCTCCTGTTGTGACTAGATGCTCAAATTTCTCTTGCATCATGAAATGTCCTATAAGTGTTGTTTGCCTATTTCTAATCTTCTTCATTAATGTTCTTCTTGTGTTTGCCTCTTTCAAGACTGTCTCATTTGTTTTCTTTGCTTTCCATGGAACTCTTAATATTCTTTTTAGAAATCACACTTCATCTGTCTCAGCCTTATTCTGACTTTGCATGTTGATTGTCCATGATTCGCATCAATTACTGTAATTAGGTTTCCTAGTCACAACGTGTTTTTCTGTATGAATCATATGTTTTGTTTTGTACCTTCTGTTCCCTTTTGAATGGGTTTGAATGGCGCATTGAATTCAGGGGTATTCGTATTCTCTCTGTCTGGTAAGGACACTATATATATGTTCGTTACATTTTGAACCAGACACAACAGATTTACGTCAAAGTTTGTAGCAACAAAGTATACTCTTTATGCTTTTTAATTGTTATGTAACATGAACATTGTGTTTCTGATCATGGTAGCTGTATCTATCTACCAGCGCCATGCTAGTCTTGGTTTGATTTAATTAGAGATGCTACTTGATTTGTATTTCCAGAGATAGCAGATGACACTAAAACATGCTTATCATTGTTGAAATGAACGAAATTGAATACATATGTTTGCTCATTTGTAACAGGTCGCATTGGTGGTTCATACAACAATAATACTAAGTTCTGTGATGATGATGATAGTCGTAGTGGCAGTGGTGGTAATGATGATACTGAGGGGAAAGAGCATTCACACTGATGATCAGTTTTGATGAATCAGAAATGCTTGCATGACAAACGATTCCTGGGAAGGATCGAAGAACTGAAATCAAATATGTTTGTGTAAATATCAGATTAGGTAAAATCCTAAGATCACTTGGCTTTCGCCAAAATATGTGCACAATTTCATTTTATTTAATCACCCGTCTAATTACATGACATGTATTTGTAAATGCAAAGTGGGAAAAAATATGTACCAAACGTAGCCCCTAAAAGTCTTTCCACAAGATAATACACATAAGAATTTATGTAGGACTGAAGTGGAGCTACACACCTTGGAAGCCAAGTGACCACCCTATACATATATATATATATAGCTACACACCTTGGAAGCCAAGTGACCATCCTATATATATATATATAGCTACACACCTTGGAAGCCAAGTGACCACCCTATAATATATATATATAGCTACACACTTGGAAGCCAAGTGACCACCCTATACATATATATATATAGCTACACACCTTGGAAGCCAAGTGACCACCCTATACATATATATATAGCTACACACTTGAAGCCAAGTGACCACCCTATACATATATATATATATAGCTACACACCTTGGAAGCCCAAGTGACCACCCTATACATATATATATAGCTACACACCTTGGAACCCAAAGTGACCACCCTATACATATATATTATATAGCTACACACCTTGGAAGCCAAGTGACCACCCTATACACATATATATATAGCTACACACCTTGGAAGCCAAGTGACCACCCTATACATAATATGATAAAATATATAAGCTACACACCTTGGAAGCCAAGTGACCACCCTATACTATAATATATATATATAGCTACACACCTTGGAAGCCAAGTGACCACCCTATACATATATATATATAGCTACACACCTTAGAAGCCAAGTGACCACCCTATACATATACATATATATATAGCTACACACCTTGGAAGCCAGTGACCACCCTATACATATATATATACATGGAGCTACATACCTTGGAAGCCAAGTGACCACCCTATACATATATATATATATATATATAGCTACACACCTTGGAAGCCAAGTGACCACCCTATACATATATATATATATAGCTACACACCTTGTAAGCCAAGTGACCACCCTATACATATATAATATAGCTACACACCTTGGAAGCCAAGTGACCACCCTATACATATATATATAGCTACACACCTTGGAAGCCCAGTGACCACCCTATACATATATATATACATGGAGGTACATACCTTGGAAGCGAAGTGACCACCCTATCTATATTTGGTGCAACCTCGCCAACCTGCTTTTTCTAGGTTCCTATCCATCTGTCCCACTGATGACTGCATTTCATACAAATAATTGTTGTTATTCCAAAAAAAATCTTGCAGCTACGTGGAACCTGAAGTCTTGCTGTCATTGTTAAAATTGTTTTGTATCTGTCTCGGTCCCTTGTTAAAAACATTAGGGGGTGTGATCATTACAACTATTTTCGTGTTGCTTTGATAGCAGTCACACACACTAGTGTATCAGTGCAGGGGAGACCACCTACTGGTAACTCAGTCAGACCGTGTCCTCCTATTCCCATGTGATATCACATATTCTTTTCTGTTTGTTTCAGATCTGCGTAATGTGGGGCAAAGACCAGACGATCAAGGACAAGCTTCAGCCACCGTCTTCAGTGCCAAAGATGCTTGCAACATGGGAAATCATTTCCGTCTGAAGTAATACCCTACAATCTTGAGTTGTTCTGCATCATAATTACTTTTTCAGCAAACTGAATTTATAGCTTGCTTTGCTGTCTGCAGAACGATAGCCTTCTTTTCCTTAAATTTTTTTTATCACACACACACGCGCGCGCGCACGCACCATGGTGTTATCGTTCTGTTTCTATGATAACACCACACCACGACCAACTGAAAATTGATTGCAACTGTTTTTTGTGTGTGTGATTGTTTTGCATAGTGCATATTGAGGTACAGGAGCTGAATGTACAAACTGTAGTCTCTTTTAATACAATCAGAAAATAGGGCGTGTCATTTTCCGATAGAAATCTAAAATTGTCCAGCAGAAATTTGAACCTCAAATCTCTGACATCTGCCATTTTCTACACTGATGTTTGATGAACTAGTCAGCATTCCATAACGACTGGTCTGCTGGTTGCCCCCACAGAGCTGGGTCTGCTGTGCCCCACAGAGCTGGTCTGCTGGACAAGAACGTTCGTCTTCTACATACAGTCCATGTTTAGAAATCACATGATAATACACTATGCCGTATTTGTGTTGTTTCCCACAGTTTGCGCTTTGTTTGGTATTTTACTTAAAAAGCAAAGCTTTTAGATTTCCGGCAGGATGCACAATCAGTAGATACACCGTGCTGTTTATATTTTAATCAATGTGTTTTATGATTATTTCATCTTTCTCTATTTTGTTCGTTTGTTTTTTGCTTTCGCTTTTTGGCAGTTCGCTTAATAAGCAATGCTTTCAGATTTTTTATAGATGTACATTTAGTAAATACGTTGTACTTTGATGATTTTAATTGTATGTTTTAAAGTATTTTCCCAAAGCCCGCTGCCAGCGAGCAATTATTCCCAACCTCCACACACTCGTGACTCGGGTCAGCATAGCAACTTTTGTCGACATACTGTCTCGCTACTTTTGGATTTTACTTTACCCTACATACAAAGATAGAAAAAATGAAATGTTTGATTGGGATGCAAATGCGTCTGCATAAACTACATAGTCACTGCTGGGAGGAAACAAACATAAGCAAACCATGAAAAAAGGTTGATTTACTTTCTTTTGTTGTTTTAAACAACAGCAAAACATGCCATAGGTGTAACACTCGTCTTACACACCTTTAGAATCTATAAGATCACTGCTGTTTGTTGCTGACTTAACTCTCTCTCTCTATCTATCTCTCTCTCTCTCTCTCGCGCGCACACACACACACACACACACACACACACACACACACACACACACACACACACACGCACGCACGCACACACACACACACACACACACACACAGAGGAAGTACGGTGGGATCTGTTTCCGTCAAGTCAAACAGTCAGTTCACTTGACTCCTAGATCCAGAGATTGCTTACCAGCGTCGGTCTGTTGATACACTAACATTATGATGCTTCAAAGGTTTTTGAAACACTGACACATGAGATGAAAGTTTGAAGGAAAACAGTTGTTGGACCATGACTAAATCTGAACTTCTTGAGAAAATAAGCGCCCAACTACCAGTAGGCTAACCGCCAGAAGACGCGGGGGTAAAAAAATGATTTGCTTCCGTGCGTCCTCGTGAGTGTGTGTGTGTGTGTGTGTGTGTGTGTGTGTGTGTGTGTCATACCACTGAGAAACCTACTATTGACCAGGCCCTTTGCGAGTCAATGACTCAAGTAGCTGCTTCTGCCTGACCGTCTACAGGGGATGGTTTGCTTGCGGCCCATTGTTCCCAACACGTTGGCAGTAACGTGAGCAAGATGACCTCCGAGAGGATTGTCTTCCTTGCTTGAAATCTAAATAAATTGCAAACGAGTCATTCTCCAGACTTGGTGATTAGAATGTTTCATTGAAACATATGTATCCATATATAGGGGCTTATATACATAGATATGTGTATATATGTATATATAATGTATATATACATGCTTGCATATGTATATATATATGTATCTTTAACCCCTTAACTGCTCAGTATAATAGCACTTTCGAATAACTGCTTGCCAGGGTAAAATTTAGCTTTTTAGGGTAGGTTCAATAAAATGGTTACTGCTTATTTATTTCTTGACAGATCTCTCAGATTTTTTGCATGTTTTGTTGTTATGCATTGGTCTACAATGTCCTGTCAAAATAACTTGATTATGTTGATAATTAGTATAGCAGAAACTGACATAACTACAAAAAATTACCAAAAAATAACAGCTTTCGAGTATACACAAATACACTGTGCCACACAAAATGAGTCAGAACATTGGAAAAGTGGTTTTACTATTTATTCAACATCAGCACTAACACATGACAGTCATATAAATCCCAAGGAATGTTGCTCTTGATCATAATCTGCTCATAATTGGGAGTACTATTTTTTAGGAAAAAAGGGGCATAATCATGCTTTTTGCAGTATGTTCACTAACATGTACATTACTCATCCACTTATTGAGTTATTTGTTAGATTTTTTGTGGACTTCTTCCTTATACCCTTGTTTACAATTTCACATCATTCTAATTTGATTTTGTTGGTAATGATGATGGTTCACACTAATAACATGTGATAAATCAGTTTTTGTTTTGTTTTCAATTTGAGAGTTTTAGAACAATTCAGCACATAAAAGCCCACTGAACAAAGCAAAATACCTTTTGGTGTTTGCTCAGCAATATTACAAACACCTGGGATTCAAACTGATGTCAATAAATGTCCCTCTGTGTAACAATCTGTATGTTACTGGGGGTACCCCAATTCTACTGGAAAGGGGCATAATTTTACTATTTGGGGTAGGTTCAGTACCGCAATCACTGCTTATTCATTTGTTGACATATGACTTAGATTTTATGGCTTCTCTTTCATTTTACCCCAAGTTATAATGCTATATAACAATAGTGTAATTTTGTTAGCCATTGGGAAGATGGCCAGGGATATAACGGATGGTGGTTTTACAGAAAATAAAAGTTTCTAAAAACATACACATGTTACAACACATAAAACCTGTAAAACACTGACAAAAACTTCTGTTAGTGTTTACTCAACATCACTGTAAGTACACAGTATGGTCCAAATTGTTATAGTATAATATTATACATATTGGTAAATGTTCAAAATGACAACTATGGGAAAAAAAAGTCTGAAGAAAAAAATAAACAATTGTCTGTTCAAAAAGAAAGACCCTCCCCCCACATACACACACACTTGGTATCCATTTGTTATCACATAAAACACTGTGGGAACTGTGTTAGTGTTTCTGAACATATTGTACTCACATTACTGCCATACTGTTCTATAGGAATCCAGCACTTGCGCTTGGACATAATCCTCAGGTTGTCTACATTCGTTACTTCATAACTTTGGGGGATGGTGTTCATTTTTTTGTCTGTCCAAATTATGGTTCAAAGAAACACACAAGGGGATTCATTCTATACTCCACTTGGTCTTCTTTCACTGATGGCACTCAGTCTTGTCACAGCGTTCACAAAACGGTGAACACACACACAGGTGAGGAAAAAAAAATGCACTGTAGAATGGAAAACTAAGAACACAAAAACAAAAGCACAAAAAAGCAGAAGAAAATGAAATATATATAACTGAGGGGAAAAAAAAAACTAACACAGAACACCCTACTGCCAATACACAAACTTGGTGTGGTAGTCCTTGAAACATTGGCCTAAGCACAATCCAGGCTTGGATGGGCAGGAGGGGCAGTAGTAGCGGGATTCCTTCCGCACTTTTATTTTCTTCGTGCAGACCCGACACGGCTTGGTGGGGTTAGACTTGTTTGGTGTCGGTGGCAGTGGAAATAAAAAGTGGTGTGCACCCACCCTCACCTCGTCATCTGTTTTTCCCTCTTCCACAGCTGGCACCTGATCTGGCCAAATCCAAGAGGTGATGACACTCTCCAAAAAACTTAGGAAAGTGTTACAGGAGTCATCACCTCTTGACTTTTGCAAGATGAATGCATTGCAGGCTGCAACCTGCAGAAAATGGAAAAACAGTTTTTTTGTCCATTTCATCGACTTACGTGAGCAGTCATATGGGTGAAGCAGCT
>CM060311.1:52540191-52557691 GCA_030674185.1 Monoplex corrugatus | reverse complement strand
TGAATTCGCTAATCACTGTAACCTCTCAACTCGCGATTTGCATATCCTGTGGTCAGTTACTGGTGACGTGAAGGATATGGGGCTCTTCGCTGATATCAGCAACAGAGTTGGAAACATTTTGCGCAGTCATTTCTTGTGTAGATTTGCTCGCTTTCCGTGACGAGTTTACTACGAGTGGCACTCGTATACGGGCGTGGTGAATTTCGATTTTACTACGAGCGTTACTCGTACCAAGCAGAGAAGAGGTTAAAGCTTTGGGATACAAATTTCCCTTGTTCTACCGAGCAATTTCTATGCAGAATTACAGCCAACGAAGCACGGGAATTTTTGGTGTGTCTGCCACCGTCTGTAGTACGATACGTCGATGAGTGCAGTGTGCGGGTCGGTTGCGAGCGACTCGTCCACGGGGACACGTTTGCATGCTGACCAACTGTGCCCGACATGTTAGAAAAACATTGAGCAAAAAGGCCTCCGTGAGGATTGTCTCCCTTGCTTAATTTATAATGAACGACCGCAAATGAGTCGTTCTCCAGAACTGGTGACTAAAAAGTTTCAGTCTTTTCTACAGTACCCAGAAGCTTCAATAAATGATAGATAGCCTGTAAACGTTACAACTAGAATGATAAAGATGTGAACAACATGCACGACTTACCTGATTGCCCACTGCTTAATAAAATGCACCATTGTAGAATTTGTACCGATATCCACTCCAAACTGCTGTGAGTCGTTCCCATCTGGCAAACCGTCCCGCATATACGTGGGTTTGAAAGATGCGACATGGCGCTTAAGTTTATCTGCAAATTACACCCCAGAGGGATATGGGAAAGTACACCCAGTCGGAACACAGATAACAAAAGTAGTCTAGGGGAATTCCTGTTTAAGAAATCTGCTGGATCTGATTTCGGACATAGAGTCTCAGGCTGACGACTGATTAAATAAAAGTCAGGATGGCTTATTCTTCAAAAGTAAAACTATGTTTTAAAACATTTCAACCCGTCTTTGAATCTGATGAACGTTTGATATCAGTTTTAACTGTGAATGCTTTTGAAAGTAGGTTTGAAGTTGGAGGCATAGTGTGACAGAAGGTGTAATACATGTGACAGGCATCTTTTCGAAAGTCATACGACCCAGTAGAGCAAAACAGGCTTCTGGTTTCTATTTACACTTTATCATTCACATAGTGGGAATATAAAACAGCAAACAAAAATTAGACATGATAAGTTTTATCCAGTACAGGATGTTTCACAGTCAGGTAGCCTTATGAAAAGTGTTGGCCATGTTGGCGTTTGATTTTGGCGTCATATGATCATTTCTTTCCAACTAGCGTTAAATAAGTCTGAAACAGGTACCCCTGATACTCAAGTATATATTTAACACCGAGTTTTGTGGCTCAATGATATATGTAGATAACTAGGAATGCTATCTTTTTAGTCACTTAGTCATTTTGTCATTTTCGTCCTCTTCTCCCGCTGGACGAAGCAGCAGGGAAGTTTCAGTCTTTTTCTCCTAATTTTGTATTTGGTGTTTGTTTGTGATCTTACATTCACGCTTGACAAAGGCCAGTTGACCGAAAATTTGCGCCTGTCTTGTCTTGTATGAAATACGCGTTCTGATTCTATTTTCACGTCTTTTTTCTGGTTCCTTTTAGGAATGCCAGCGTCATTTTGTCCTTGTTGATGTGAGCTAATTATAGGAGCGGAATGAATTAAGTCAACTTTAGATATCTATTCCATCTTCTGGATAGTTTGCAATATAGTAACTTTTTTTCTATGATTATTCTGAATTAATGAGTAAACATTTTAGAAACAAAGTGAAACACATACAAGAATAAACAAGTTAAGGAAATAAACATTGCTCTGTTATGTTTGTTGCACTCTGAAAGAGAGAGAGAGAGAGGGGGGGGGAGAAGAGAAGGCAGAAAGAGAGAGGTGAGGAGAGATATTCTGGGTGAGTGTGTGTACGTGTGTGTGTGTGTGTTGTGTGTGTGTGTGTGTGTGTGTGTGTGTACGTGTGTGCGTGTGTGTACGTGTGTGTGTATGTGTGTGTGTACGTGTGTGTGTGTACATGTGTGTGTGTGTGTGTGCGTGTGTGTGTATGTGTGTGTGTACGTGTGTGTGTGTGTGTTGTGTGTGTGTGTGTGTGTGTGTGTGTGTGTGTGTGTACGTGTGTGTGTGTGTGTACGTGTGTGTGTATGTGTGTGTGTACGTGTGTGTGTGTACATGTGTGTGTGTGTGTGTGCGTGTGTGTGTATGATGATGTCCATCGACAAAGCTGAAGTATACATTACAGAACAAAACTTTCAATAACAGATATTCAAAAGTAAAGAATGAAGGCATCACACAATCTGGTTATGCCTTGCACATGCCACAAGACATGCCACATCACAGTATTACACAACGCTTCACAACCCAAGACAAGACACCACATAGTACAGCATAACACGTGCAGTAACATAACACACAAGACAAGATAACATTAAACAAAACATGACAAGACAAGACACCACACAGTCTGGTAGGACACAATAGTACACAACACACCACAAACGACACCAAGAGACAATACAACCCAACACAAGGAAAAAAACAGCACAACACAACCATCACTCAAATTAACACAACATAACGCAACACAACACAGCACAACACAACACAGCACAGCACAGCACAGCACAGCACAACACAACCATTACTCGAATTAACACAACGCAACACAACACAGCACAACACAACACAGCACAACACAACACAGCACAGCACAGCACAGCACAGCACAACACAACCATTACTCGAATTAACACAACGCAACACAACACAGTACAACGCAACACAACGCAACACAGCACAACACAACACACGCAACACAACACAACACAACACAGCAGAACACAATGCAACACAACACAGCGCAACACAACGCAATACAGCACAGCACAACATAACACAATGCAACACAAAACAACACAACGCAACACAGCACAACACAACATACGCAACACAACACAACACAGCAGAACACAACGCAACACAACACAGCGCAACACAACGCAACACAGCACAGCACAACACACGCAACACAACACAACACAACACAACACAGCGCAACACAACGCAACACAGCACAACACGACAGATGCAACACAACACAACACAGCAGAACACAACACAGCACAACACAGCGCAACACAACGCAACACAGCACAGCACAGCACAACATAACACAATGCAACACAACACAACACAACACAACGCAACACAACGCAACACAGCACAGCACAACATAACACAACACAACACAACACAACACAACACAACAGAACACAAAACAACACAACACAACACAACGCAACGCAACGCAACGCAACGCAACGCAACACAACACAACACAACACAATCACGATGCCATAGTTTAAGAAAACATAAGGGACGGAGAACAGGGAGCGGATAAACAAACAAAGAAGACATGTAGGATAGACTAAACAGACAAAACAGTTCAGATAGATTATTATCTGTTCTGTGGTAACACAAACGAATCAAAAGACAGATCTTCAAGTCAGATCCTACAAAGAAAGAGAGCAAATGAAAGAGGTAGAGAGAAAGATCAAAAAGACCTTTTCAGTGCTCTGTCTCTGTCAGTCTGTAGATGTTGAACAAGGAAGGTCTTGTCTGCTCCCAAAACAAGCGACTATCATTTCGTCCTGCATGGACCTCATCAGTTGTACTGTGCTGCCTGAGAAAGCAGTTAGACAAAAACGTCAACAGCACGCACGTACAATGAGACATCCCAACAATTTGGGTAACTACACTACACAAAAACATGATGGGTCTTCTGCCCCCAAAAGGGGCAAATACTGGGCACGGAAACACAATATAACTAACATATAAAAATAATTCTTTCAACATTAGGTCTTGTACAGATAAACCAACACAAAAACGATAGACTTGGCCAGAAGTCCTTGCAGAAACATCGTATGATTTTCAGTGTCCGTGATTTCTCAAAATCAGTCAAGGCAGTTCAGACATACATGTTACAAACTAACTAATTGCCGTGGTGTAGTGGTTAGAGCAACGGACTACCGACTGGAAGGTTGTGGGTTCCAATCCCCATCAGACTCTTGAAAAATATACCATTGGTTTTTTTTTTCGGGCTTCAACCGGCTCCTACCCAGAGTTGGGCGTGCTGTGGGCTGTGGGCTGTGGGCTGTGGGCTGATTGGGAAGACTGGGCGTGCTGTGGGCTGTGGGCTGATTGGGTAGACTGGGCGTGCTGTGGGCTGATTGGGTAGACTGGGCGTGCTGTGGGCTGATTGGGAAGACTGGGCGTGCTGTGGGCTGATTGGGTAGACTGGGAGTGCTGTGGGCTGATTGGGTAGACTGGGCGTGCTGTGGGCTGATTGGGTAGACTGGGCGTGCTGTGGGCTGATTGGGTAGACTGGGCGTGCTGTGGGCTGATTGGGTAGACTGGGCGTGCTGTGGGCTGATTGGGTAGACTGGGCGTGCTGTGGGCTGATTGGGTAGACTGGGCGTGCTGTGGGCTGATTGGGTAGACTGGGCGTGCTGTGGGCTGATTGGGAAGACTGGGCGTGCTGTGGGCTGATTGGGTAGACTGGGCGTGCTGTGGGCTGATTGGGTAGACTGGGCGTGTTGTGGGCTGATTGGGTAGACTGGAGCGTGCTGTGGGCTGATTGGTTAGACTGGGCGTGCTGTGGGCTGATTGGGTAGACTGGGCGTGTTGTGGGCTGATTGGGTAGACTGGGCGTGCTGTGGGCTGATTGGGTAGACTGGGCGTGCTGTGGGCTGATTGGGAAGACTGGGCGTGCTTTGGGCTGATTGGGTAGACTGGGCGTGTTGTGGGCTGATTGGGTAGACTGGGCGTGTTGTGGGCTGATTGGGTAGACTGGGCGTGTTGTGGGCTGATTGGGTAGACTGGGCGTGTTGTGGCTAGTTGGGTAGACTGGGTGCGTGGGTGATTGGGAGACTGGGCGTTGCTGTGGGCTGATGGTATGCTGGGCTGATTGGGTAGACTGGGGTGCTGGGCTGATTGGGAAGACTGGGGTGTGCATGGGCTGATTGGGAAAACTGGGCTGGTGGGCTGATTGGGAAGACTGGCGTGTGTGGGCTGTTGGAGACTGGGCGTGCGTGTGGGCTGATTGGGAAGACTGGCGTGATGTGGCTGATTGGGAAGACTGGCGAGGCGTGGTGCTGTGGGGCTGATGGGAATGAGCTGGGCTGTGATGGCTGATTGGGACGATCTTGGGCTGTGGTAAGGGCTGGCTGATTGGGAAGACTGGGCTGCTTGGGTGATTGGGAAGCGGGGTGCTGGGCTGATTGGAAGACTGGGCGTGCTATGGGCTGATTGGGAAGACTGGGCGTGCTTGGGATTGGGAAGACTGGTGCGTGCTATGGTGATGGGAGACTGGGCGTTGAAGCTGGCTGATTGGAGATTGGGCGGCTGTGGGCTGATTGGAGACTGGCGGCTGTGGGGGGGTGATGGTGTGGGGTGCTGTGGTGGGGGGGGTGTGGTATGGGAAGACTCTGGGCTGCTGTGGGCTGATTGGGAAGCTGGGGTAGTGGGCTGATTGGTGGAGACGGGTGCTGTGGGCTGATTGGGAAGACTGGGCGTGCTGTGGGCTGTGGGAGATGGGTGTGGGGTGATTGGGTGATGGGCGTGCTATGGATGGAGACTGGCGGGTGGTGATTGGGACTGGCGTGCTGTGGGATGAGACGGCGTTGTGGTGATTGGAAGCTGTGTGCTATGGAGACGGGCGTGCTGTTGTTGGTGATGGGCGTGCTGTGGGCGATTGGGAAGGGGCGGGTGGGATTGAGATGGGCGTGCTGTGGCTGATGGTAGTGGGCGTGCTGTGGGCTGATTGGGAAGACTGGGCGTGCTGTGGGCTGATTGGGTAGACTGGGCGTGCTGTGGGCTGATTGGGTAGACTGGGCGTGTGTGGGCTGATTGGGAAGACTGGGCGTGCTGTGGGCTGATTGGGTAGACTGGGCGTGCTGTGGGCTGATTGGGTAGACTGGGCGTGCTGTGGGCTGATTGGGAAGACTGGGCGTGCTGTGGGCTGATTGGGAAGACTGGGCGTGTGTGGGCTGATTGGGTAGACTGGGCGTGCTGTGGGCTGATTGGGAAGACTGGGCGTGCTGTGGGCTGATTGGGTAGACTGGGCGTGCTGTGGGCTGATTGGGAAGACTGGGCGTGCTGTGGGCTGATTGGGTAGACTGGGCGTGCTGTGGGCTGATTGGGTAGACTGGGCGTGTTGTGGGCTGATTGGGTAGACTGGGCGTGTTGTGGGCTGATTGGGTAGACTGGGCGTGTTGTGGGCTGATTGGGTAGACTGGGCGTGTTGTGGGCTGATTGGGTAGACTGGGCGTGCTGTGGGCTGATTGGGTAGACTGGGCGTGCTGTGGGCTGATTGGGTAGACTGGGCGTGTTGTGGGCTGATTGGGTAGACTGGGCGTGCTGTGGGCTGATTGGGAAGACTGGGCGTGCTGTGGGCTGATTGGGTAGACTGGGCGTGTTGTGGGCTGATTGGGTAGACTGGGCGTGTTGTGGGCTGATTGGGTAGACTGGGCGAGCTATGGGCTGATTGGGAACTGGGCGTGTTGTGGGCTGATTGGGTAGACTGGGCGTGCTGTGGGCTGATTGGGAAGACTGGGCGTGTTGTGGGCTGATTGGGAAGACTGGGCGTGCTGTGGGCTGATTGGGAAGACTGGGCGTTGCTATGGGCTGATTGGGAAGACTGGGCGTGCTGTGGGCTGATTGGGAAGACTGGGCGTGCTTGGGCTGATTGGGAAGACTGGGCGTGCTATGGGCTGATTGGGTAGACTGGGCGTGCTATGGGCTGATTGGGAAGACTGGGCGTGCTTGGGCTGATTGGGAAGACTGGGCATGCTGTGGGCTGATTGGGAAGACTGGGCGTGCTGTGGGCTGATTGGGAAGACTGGGCGTGCTATGGGCTGATTGGGAAGACTGGGCGTGCTGTGGGCTGATTGGGAAGACTGGGCGTGCTGTGGGCTGATTGGGAAGACTGGGCGTGCTGTGGGCTGATTGGGAAGACTGGGCGTGCTGTGGGCTGATTGGGAAGACTGGGCGTGCTGTGGGCTGATTGGGAAGACTGGGCGGCTGTGGCTGTGGGCTGATTGGGTAAGACTGGGCGTGCTGTGGGCTGATTGGGAAGACTGGGCGTGCTGTGGGCTGTGGCGATTGGGTAGACTGGGGCGTGCTGTGGGCTGATTGGGAAGACTGGGCGTGCTGTGTGCTGATTGGGAAGACTGGGCGTGCTGTGTGCTGATTGGGAAGACTGGGCGTGCTGTGGGCTGATTGGGAAGACTGGGCGTGCTGTGGGCTGATTGGGAAGACTGGGCGTGCTGTGGGCTGATTGGGAAGACTGGAACCACACAGTCCAGTCTCATCCACTTCCCGAATGCGTTACTGAGGGTGTTGCTCAAATCTTCTGGCCAGCACCGCATGTGTGTCAGTATCACACGGGTCTGGTTGATGTCAGGATATGTTATGATAGTAAGCGTAGAGAACAGCCCTGTCACGCAGTCTCAATCCTAGATGGAACTCCATAACATCATGATCATCATCCACATCGACATCACCATCATCGCATTGTAAAAACTGTGCCAGCTTTTGTGGCCATTAAGGTGGCGTAGAATATGGGACGGAAGAAAAGGTGAGCACAAAGGTAAACTCCCTGAGTGCGATGATTCTAAAAAAAATGTTACAAACATATGTACAATACAACCAGATGTATGCTGGCAGAAATGCCGGTTCAGTGCCGGTGTCAGAGACACAGTTCGTTTTATACGATTCATTCTATACAAAGTCAGCAGATATTTTCCACCCCAACCACAGAATCTTCATGTCACAGTACACCACACTATAATCATCATGGACAGGGACAATGTATACTGCAACACTTTTCAGCACCTGCCTGCATGGATCGTTCTTCTTTTTTCGATTCGGAATTCCAGTCAACAGCTTCAGTCCACCGGCTTGCACCGTGTTATAGTCTATGGTAGACTTGTGCATCATACCTACGTTGTAACGGACCTGTCCAACTTTCTGTATTTAGTACTGTTGAGGGCGCTCGATTATAGTTACTATGTCATGAATCATTGTTGTAGAGCGCTATTCTCATAACTCATTTGGACTCGCTGCACATTACACATGATCAAACTTGTCAGTGGAGGATGGACAACTCAAGCTGTCAGACAAGCTGACTACACTCTGCTATTTTGCTGATTAATATGTATCCTTGGTGGGCATGCATGCTGGCTGTTTTTATGCTTCTTTATGCCATAGGATACCGACATGACTAATAGAATCTTTAACGTACATATTTCATATTCTGCATGTGCATACATATGAAGGGGGGGGGGGGGGAGGTAGGCACTGGAAGGTTTGCACATGTTGACCTGAGAGATCAGAGAACTTTTACCCACCAGCCTCAGGTATCAGGCAGAATTGAACCCAGGACCTTCCAGTTGGAAATCCGACGTTGACCACTCGAGTATCACTCCCGGCGTTAAATGGAAGTAATTCACATAGCCAAGACTTACTGTAAATTAACCCTTCGACTCCTGTACCCTATCCACCAACTGCAAAAAATTAACTTATTGACTCCCTCACATATCCACCAGCTTCCTGCAGGAAGTCAAAGGGTTAAGGGCCTAGCTTTACGTCAGTGTTACAACCATTATGTGGAGATAACAGATTGTAGCAGCATCCAGAAGTTGACTGCCTGATAAGTTTCATTTTGTATACAACACAAACACACACACACACACACACACACACACACACACACACACACACACACACACACACACACACACACACACACACACACACACACACACACGCATACACACACACACGCACACACACACACACACAAACGCGCGCACATACACACACACACACATACACAAACACAGACACACAGACACACACAAACACACACGCGCGCATACACACACACGCACAAACACACACATACAAACACACACACTCACAAACACACACACACACACACACACACACACACACACACACACACACACACATACACACACACACACACACACATACACACACACACAAATAAAACACACATTAAGTTCGACACATTCTCAATACTTTGGCGGCGCTTCGTGTTTATGCACCGAGTTATGGCATAGTCCATATGCTTTTTTTAAAACTAATACTTCAACCACAAGATATATGCGGTATTAGTGCATTTGAGCTCGCCCAAGCTCTGTAACACAGTCTTTAGCAAACCAACACTGCCCTTGCCCTTGCCCTTGCCAGGAATTCGTAGACCCGTGTCACGTGAGTAGTGACATTTCAAGAGACGGAAAGAAACTGGAATACTTACAGGTAGGCTGAAATGTATATTTCTTACAGATTATGAGCCTGAAATTATGGTCATTTTGGAACAAGGTGAGATTCAAAGCAACAAGAAAAAGTGACATAACTTTAACTTCGTAAAAACGCGACCAGTGTCCAGAGTTGTTTGAGTTCATGGTCGTTGCAATTACTCATACTGAATGTGTAGCCATTTTGTGTCTTAGTTTGTCCTACATGTACACTGGCAGTAATAGTAGTATCATTACTATTATCGAATGTATACTATTATTAATAGTAGTAGTAGTAGTATCATCACCATCACTGTGATTGTTATTATTAACATTATCAATCTTATTATCAGCAGCAGTAGTAGAACTGCTGTACTGTGATTGTTATTATTAACATTATCAATCTTATTATCAGCAGCAGTAGTAGAACTGCTGTTGTCATTTTGTTGTTGTTGTTATCATTATTATTATTGGTAGTAAAAGTACTAGTAGCAGTAGTAGTAGTAGTAATAGTAGTCTTTTAGTAGTAGTAGTAGTAGTAGTGTATACTTATTATTATTGCTATTATTCATTGGTTGATTGAGACAGCTTATTCATACAGTGTGTCATAAAAACAACAGCAGTCATCTAACCACAACTGTGACTGAACCAAGGAAGCGTTGTGAAGTGTTGGTGTGCGCAGTACACATGTGTTCTGTCACTGTGGTGTGTAGATTCGCTTTTGTGCTTTGTCTGCTTTGTAATGGTATCTGCTTTGTGATGGTACACACAGTCAACAAGAATAGCGCACAACTTTTTGAGTGCAGATTTACTGTCCAGCTATGGCCTGAAACAACTCGATACCGCTAGTTGTCTGTTTAACAGTGTACATGTAGGTCACATTGCAAGACACGAGTGGCTATGTATGTGGGTGTGGGTATCAGCGACAGGAAAGTTCTTACAGTACATGAATGTAAGCATAGAGAGAGCTGGGTAGGGTGTGTGTGTATGTCTGTGCTTGTACATTAGTGTGTTGTTTGTGCATGCGTATGGGTGTGCGTGCGTGCGTCCTTGTGTACGTGCTTGAGTGTGCGTGTGTATGTGTGTGTGTGTGTGTGTGTTGTGTTGTGTGTTGTATGCTGTGTGTGTGTGTTGTGTGTGTGTGCGCGCGCGCGCACGTGCGTGTATGTGTGTGTGCATATGTGTGTGTGTGTGTGCATATGTGTGTGTGTGTGTGTTTGTATGCGTGTGTGTGTTTTCGTCCTTACGACAGTGCGCATGTATATGCATGTAGGTGTGTAAAAGCGTGCGTGTGTGTGCGCCATAAAAGTGGACCATCTATCAGGTGCTTCTGGAGAGGTCTGTTTCATGGAAACAAAAAGATGAAGACCCAAGATCGCTTCTGTAAAGATCCCTCCCAATTCGCCAGTAAGCTGTTTGAGCGGCTCAAATCCGGGACACTCACAGTGGATTAAGAAGCTCTGGAACAACATCTCATGTAAACTTATTCCGACCCTCAGAGCGAGACACTGTTTGAAATTCAGGGTCTGGTTTGGCCTGCTATGTCAGAGAAAATATTTAATAGCAAGCCACCAACACTGGACGAAGTAAAGAAAATGGTAGAGCAAGCCAGAGCCAAATTATCACCTGGAATATCTTATCTATTATACAAGAAGTGTCCCATTGCCTTTGAGTGACTCCACAAACTGACGAGACCAGGATGGGGGAACATGAAGATCAGCAATCTATGGATGATAGCTGATAAAGTGTACATTCCAAAAGAACAGAAATCCACTGGTCTCGGCCAGTTTAGACCAATATCACTTCTTAACGTCGAAGGGGAAATCTTCTCCATTACAGCTGCAAGGTTGACCAAATACCTAATGGGAAACGAGTACCTGGATTTGTCAGTCCAAACAGGACGCATCCCAGGAATGTCAGGCTGTATAGAGCATGCCGCAATGATTTGGGAAGCAATCCAAAGAGCTTAAACAGAGAAGAAAGACCTCGAGTAGTGTGGCTCGATCTGGCAAATGCGTACGGATCAGTCCCGCACATTATGGTTCAACTGGCCCAGGAGGCGTATCACATGCCAAAGAGCATCCGAGAAATGCTGAAGAAGCCCATATCTGCGAAACTGAAAAGCGTGCCAGTCTAGCCAACAACTTGAGTACCGTACATTTGGCTTCCAAGCCAACGTCCTAGCCATAGAGGTTGGAGCAAGGGGGTTAATAGGCACATCAGCTTATGATCTCATGAAGCAACTCTCGATTTCTGGGAGGGGGGGATCACAGCCCTATAGGCAATGACAGAAGCACCGAGAAAAAGCTCCAGCTGGACCTGGAACAGGGGGAACAAAAGTGAACTTCATAATGCTTAAAATTCCCCTATATGTTGCTGGTGACTGATAGCCAAGTGATTAAGACATCAATCACAAGGGTGACTTTGCCTTGCGAAAACTGATTACCTAGGATGCACGAGTTGGATTCCAGGTGGAGGACAAATTTCTAGAAAAAAAATGGCGACAGCACAGGGGCCAGTAGGAACCAGAAAATCCCACAATAATTTTTGAGGGGACTAATGAATATTCGAACCTACAACCTTCCAGTCAGTAGCACTGCATAGTATCTGGGTAGCCTGTATGAAGGAGACGTGAAGTAGAACCCGCCAACATTTTCCTTTAACATATGATGGACCGAGCAGTGCAGACTGTCAGGACCGGGAGAATGCGACCAGTGTGTTGTAAATGATAAATATATATGATTCGAGAACATAGGGAAAATGCTTAATCCAACATATGTGGGGGTTGTGTCAGTACATGAGAGAGAGAGAGAGAGAGAGAGAGGAGAGAGAGAGAGAACAGACAGACAGACAGACAGACAGACAGATAGAGACAGAGAGACACAGAGAGCTGCTAGAATGAGAGAATGAAGCAGGTAGGTGATAGGGAATTAGGCAGATTAATGAATTGAAGCATGAATCAGGGAGAGACAACAACAGAACGGCAACTAGGTGAATTATGAAGTTAGTTTGGATATGTCTCAATGAGAGGTTGCAACTTTTAACTTTTCTTTTTAACCATGTGCTTCTCCTGCTCACCTCCCTTCTTCACCCCCTTCTTTATGTCTTTCTCCACATTCAACGCAGTCTTACATTTTTCTTGTTTTATTCTTCAGGATGTGGTGAAGCTTTAAGTGTGGTCATCATCCTTGATTAAGTGACCGTGACTATTAATTCAGTGTTTTATGATGTTGTCAGTCACTTAAAACGCATGATGTGGGCTTTACTTTTCACACTGGGTTGTGCTTTCAAAATGTTCATAGAATTAAAAGGTAGTACGTTCAGCTTTTCCCCTTCATTCAGATTAACTTTGTAACCCACGTGATGTGACTCACCAGATGTTGGCAAGGATTCACTGTTTGTCATGTTTGTCATGTTTGTCATGTCACAACACTGACTGTTTTGCAGTGAGTCTGTCGTTTGTGTCAATAGATACCTTTCGATTCAATTCTGTGTGTGCGTGGATGCGTGCCTGTGCGTACGTGCGTGCGTGCGTGCGTGTGTGTGTGTGTGTGTGTGTGTCTGTGTGTCTGTGTCTGTGTCTGTGTGTCTCTGTCTCTCTCTCTCTCTCTGTATCTCTCGCTGTGTCTCTTTCTCTCTTCTCTGTTTCTATCTCTGTCTCTGTCTGTCTGTCTCTGTGTGTCTGTGTGTCTGTCTGTCTGTCTCTCTCTCTGTGTTGTGGTGTGTCTGTGTGTGCGTGCGTGTGTGTATGTGTGTGTGTGTTCTGTACGTTCTGTGCGATATTTGTGTGTGAAATAAGGGTGTTTGTGTTTGTATGTATCTGAGAGAGACAGCAAGGAGAGAGAGAGAGAGAGAGAGAGAGAGAGAGAGAGAGAGAGAGAGAGAGAGAGAGAGAGAGAGAGAGATTTACTTATCCTTTTAGTGAGAAATGTTTATGCCCAGACACGCACTATGAAAATGAATATATTGCAGTCAGTATATCACTAGATGTGCATAATCTTTAGTTTTGATCGGCTTCTGAAGGACAGTTGATTGTCAGACTGTACTAAACCTTTTTCCTGGTCCACCATACACACAATTCGTAATACTAACAATGTACAGACTTTGATGATTGCGATTAGGCCCTAGTGCTCTGTGAACACAATTATCAAAGAGCGTACCCACCACCCTGTCCCCACCCTCGTACAGAATTAGGTCGTGTGTGTTACATTTCACTTCACACTGTACAAACTGAATGCGCTGTCAAACATGGACCATATTGTATACTCGCACGAAGGGTAATGTGACAAAATTTAGAATGTGATGCTCTCTCTTATTCTGCTGCTGTAAATTAAAATATTTCAGTGTAAAAACAATAGTAACTCCAGTCAGCTGCTCCTGTGTGCTAAAGCAAGACTTGGTGATAAGTGAAGAACACTGTGTATGTGCCATGACAAAACAATGAATCTGTATCATTATATGTATATATATATGTAAAAAAATCACACATTGCAATTTTTTTTTTATTTAAGAGTATTCACCTATGATATGTATTATTCAATCCATATATGGAATTGTACATTGAACATTGAATCATTGTTGCATGCTTTGATATTGTCATTTCTATATTTCAAAGGAAAGAACCATATGAGCAAGGGTGAAAAAAATGATCCGTTTAATTTGTGACCGCACTTTTGAACATGGTACAAAGTGCAAGTGCTCACTTTTTTGATTCTCCATACTCTTCCAAAAGTAATGAGGTTTTATCTGATTCAAAAACAAACAAAAATACATTGATGTCACGGTGTGACATTCACACTCACAGACTTTTGTCGATGTAAACGAGAGTGGTGTGCGTGTATGTGTGTGTGTGTGTGTGTGTGTGTGTGTGTGTGTGTGTGTGTGTGTGTGTGTGTGTGTGTGTGTGTGTGTGTGTGTGTGTGTGTGTGTGTGTGTGTGTGTGTGTGTGTGTGTGTGTGTATGTGTGCGAAGGGAAATGGTTTACTGCTTTTGTGCATGTTTTTATTAATCAGCTATTACAATTCTGACAACGCTTCGATATATATATATGTACATGTATATGCATATATGTAAATATATATGTATATACATACGTATATAATATATATAATATTATATAGACAGAAAGATATATATATATATTATAATATATATATATATATATATATCCTTATTTGGTGTTATACGTTATTTTTGACGAACCAAGTCTATGTTGCATTAATTAGTTGGTGTACACACGTATCCCATATGTTTGCACTGCACTGAAATGTTTATGCTACATTAATGTATTAGTGTATGTATTTGATTGTTGCACTGCATTACTGTATTAATGTTTGCAATGTTGATGCTGTTGTAAAGTGCAATGAACATTCTGTGACATGCATGTTTACGCTGTATAAATGGAATTATCGTCATCATCATCATCATCATCATCATCATCATCATCATCATCATCATCATCATCATCATCATCATCATCATCATCATCATTATTATTATTATCATTGTTATTATTATCATTGTTTTTATTAGTGTGTGTATGTGTGTGTGTGTGTGTGTGTGTGTGTGTGTGTGTGTGTGTGTGTGTGTGTGTGTGTGTGTGTGTGTGTGTGTGTGTTTATGCATGTATGTTTCCATGGGAATGCTGAGGCTGTCTCAGTACAAATAGTATCCCTTATCTTCTGAAAACTGTATGCTAGAAATTTCCTCTTTTCAGTCTCTCCTTATTTCTGCCTTGTTCCTTTGCTTTCTGTCACCTCTTCCTGTCATTTTCTGCCTTGTTCCTGTGCTTTCTGTCACCTCTTCCTGTCATTTTCTGCCTTGTTTCTGTGCTTTCTGTCACCTCTTCCTGTCATTTTCTGCCTTGTTCCTGTGCTTTCTGTCACCTCTTCCTGTCATTTTCTGCCTTGTTCCTGTGCTTTCTGTCACCTCTTCCTGTCATTTTCTGCCTTGTTCCTGTGCTTTCTGTCATCTCTTCCTGTCATTTTCTGCCTTGTTCCTGTGCTTTCTGTCATCTCTTCCTGTCATTTTCTGCCTTGTTCCTGTGCTTTCTGTCACCTCTTCCTGTCATTTTCTGCCTTGTTCCTGTGCTTTCTGTCACCTCTTCCTGTCATTTTCTGCCTTGTTCCTGTGCTTTCTGTCATTTCTTCCTGTCATTTTCTGCCTTGTTCCTGTGCTTTCTGTCATCTCTTCCTGTCATTTTCTGCCTTGTTCCTGTGCTTTCTGTCATCTCTTCCTGTCATTTTCTGCCTTGTTCCTGTGCTTTCTGTCATCTCTTCCTGTCATTTTCTGCCTTGTTCCTGTGCTTTCTGTCACCTCTTCCTGTCATTTTCTGCCTTGTTCCTGTGCTTTCTGCCATCTCTTCCTGTCATTTTCTGCCTTGTTCCTGTGCTTTCTGTCATCTCTTCCTGTCATTTTCTGCCTTGTTCCTGTGCTTTCTGTCATCTCTTCCTGTCATTTTCTGCCTTGTTCCTGTGCTTTCTGTCACCTCTTCCTGTCATTTTCTGCCTTGTTCCTGTGCTTTCTGTCACCTCTTCCTGTCATTTTCTGCCTTGTTCCTGTGCTTTCTGTCATCTCTTCCTGTCATTTTCTGCCTTGTTCCTGTGCTTTCTGTCACCTCTTCCTGTCATTTTCTGCCTTGTTCCTGTGCTTTCTGTCACCTCTTCCTGTCATTTTCTGCCTTGTTCCTGTGCTTTCTGTCACCTCTTCCTGTCATTTTCTGCCTTGTTCCTGTGCTTTCTGTCATTTCTTCCTGTCATTTTCTGCCTTGTTCCTGTGCTTTCTGTCACCTCTTCCTGTCATTTTCTGCCTTGTTCCTGTGCTTTCTGTCACCTCTTCCTGTCATTTTCTGCCTTGTTCCTGTGCTTTCTGTCACCTCTTCCTGTCATTTTCTGCCTTGCTGGTCCATTCACTTTTACACATTCTCTGTTAAGATTGATAACTAGATACATATGTTGACAGCATTCTTGGCTGTGCAAAAGCAATTTTAGATGATATATGCCAATTTTTGTGTTTAAATATGGTTAGTTATGTTTGTATGTTTGTCTATCATAATTAGTTTATGTTTGTATATTATAGTTAGTTATGTTTATATGTTTGTATATTACAGTTAGTTATGTTTGTATATCATAGTTAGTTATGTTTGTATGTTTGTGTATTATAGTTAGTTATGTTTGTATGTTTGTATATTATAGTTAGTTATGTTTGTATGTTTGTATATTATAGTTAGTTATGTTTGTATGTTTGTATATTATAGTTAGTTATGTTTGTATGTTTGTATATTATAGTTAGTTATGTTTGTATGTTTGTATATTATAGTTAGTTATGTTTGTATGTTTGTATATTATAGTTATGTTTGTATGTTTGTATATTATAGTTAGTTATGTTTGTATGTTTGTATATTATAGTTATGTTTGTATGTTTGTATATTATAGTTATGTTTGTATGTTTGTATATTATAGTTATGTTTGTATGTTTGTATATTATAGTTATGTTTGTATGTTTGTATATTATAGTTAGTTATGTTTGTATGTTTGTATACAGATCTTTTTTTTATTTAAAGCCGTTGGTTATTAACTAGGAGAATGGTCAAAACCAGGGACATGGTTTAGATTGTGTGCCCAAATTCATTGATTGTGTAACTTAATTTTCTTTTCCAAATTTTTTCAGGTGTTCTTTGTGTTTTGAGAATGTTATAACCTTCATACAGCTCTGTGTAGTTAGCTGGGCTTTAAACATTAATGCTAATATTGAACATTGTGAATTTCTCTTCAGTTCGAAAATACAAGTCGCACTCCATACGGAAACAACAAACAAACAAACAAACTGACAACTAGGAATCTGAGCCATGTCTTCTAATTTCACATACAATATTGTTTAATTAAATGTAGAATTGTTAGAAGCTACTCAAACAAATTCAATTGAGCATTTCGAAGAAGCTTTTCCAGAGAATCTAGGAATATACAGAAGACAGAGGTACTTAATAAGTTTTATGTACAATATTCTACTTGTACTTTACAGACAATGGAGGAGATATTAAACATTCTTCGAAAAGCCCATTAAAAAGTATTATACAAAAGAATGCCAACTCTACCCGCAATAGATAAAGCTTGTTAAATGACTTTAAAGGCC
>CM060311.1:52510191-52532691 GCA_030674185.1 Monoplex corrugatus | reverse complement strand
AACTCAGAACAGAACCACAGATGCCAAAAGAAGTTTGAAGTCTGGACAGAAGGATAGAATGATCAATAGTGTCAAAGGCAGCGGAGAGATCTAAGAGAGCAAGAATGGAAACTCGGTCATTGTCAAGACCGAGAAGAATGTCGTTGACTATCCTCAGGAGAGCTGTTTCAGTGCTGTGTGACTGCCTGTATGCTGACTGGTGTGGATTCAGGAGGTGGTTGTGAGTGAGGTGGTCTAACAGTTGGGAAAGAACGATTTTCTCAAGAACTTTAGAAAGGAATGACAGATTAGAAACGGGTCTATAATTCTTTAAACAGTTCCGATCTAATGATGCCTTCTTTAAAAGTGGCCGAACAATTGCTAATTTAAAGATGGGTGGAAAACAACCAGAGGAGAGAGAAGTATTCATGACGTGAGTTATCTGGGGTAACAAAACATCAAGACAGTCAATGAGACAAGCTGTTGGCACGGGGTCAAGTTCACATGACTTTGGATTACAATTCAGACACATTTTCTTAACAAACTCTTCTGTGACTGGCTTAAAGACATGCAAATTAGGACCACGATATACTCTGTCATCGGGTACACGAACAGGGGGAACAACAGCAGAATCAAGTTTTTCACGGATCAAAGCAATCTTGCTTGCAAAAAAGTCTGCAAATTTCTGAGGAAGTTCATGCACTGAATAAATTGTTGGAAGAGGAGAAGTGTCTACTTTGCCAAGGATATTGTTTGTGACACCAAATAAACTGCTTAGCTGTTGTGCATGCAAGAATCTGTGAGGAGAAGAATGCTGATTTTGTACGATGAACAATGTTAGTCACTTTGTTCCTGGCGAGCTGAAAGATCTGTCTATGAACAGTGAGTCCAGTAGTACTGATTATAATTAGTTGACAGTTGTTTTTTCTTCTTCCAGTCTTTAGAATAGCCTGGCTCAAAACAGCTGAAGAAGAATACCTTTCCTTTCAACTTTAAGTACACTTTGGACCCAAGCCACTAAAAAAGAATATCAGAACATATTCACCATCTGTCATCAACAGTATGGCCCACGGAGCAGACGGCGCGATGAACGTCATCATCAGACCTCACGTGCAGTTTGTGCAGCAGGAGGACACCAACGTTTTGTACGAAGGCGAAGTGGTTGATCTGGCAGTTTACAGGCATCGTACTCTACCCATGGATATTGGTATGGCAACTTCCTTCTTCTTTCCTCTTACCCTCCACCCTCTCTCTCTCTCTCTCTCTCTCTCTCTCTCTCTCTCTCTCTCTCTCTCTCTCTCT
This sequence comes from Monoplex corrugatus, assembly GCA_030674185.1. Taxonomy (NCBI): domain Eukaryota; kingdom Metazoa; phylum Mollusca; class Gastropoda; order Littorinimorpha; family Ranellidae; genus Monoplex; species Monoplex corrugatus. Next base: position 52,531,410 of record CM060311.1, on the reverse strand, counting down.
CTCTCTTTGATCAACTGTACATCAGTAAGGATGATTAGGTTTTCTAGTTATGAAGCTGTTCTCGTCAGTACCGTGAGTATTATGCATTGTAGTTTTTCTTAAAGACTTTCGTCCTTATGCTCTGTTTTGAATGGGCTTATGCCTGGTATAATTCAATCGCACGTCTGCGTGCTCGCACGCACACACACACACACACACACACACACACACATATATATATATATATATATATATATATATATATATATATATATATATATATTTGTGTATTCTGAATTACACTACGTAAAAAAAAGCCGCTATATGTGTTCTAATCAAGATTTATGTGTCTACTTTTATAAAGCAATAGAAACAACATGACATCTATATTGTACTGTGAAATGTTAACATATTTTCGTCAGAGGTTTGTCCGGTAACCAAAAATTATGCTCATTATCGGGTCGTTAATGCAAAACGCACATCGTGTCCTGGACAATGGTAGAATCTGTATTATTCAAACATATGTTGCTTGCAGGTCTTGGTTTAGATTAAGAACAGATGCTGGATGTGGGCATATACATCTTAACATCATTGTTGTTCTGGTGGTGTCAGTATAGAATTAGATAGGTCCCACTTCCCCCGCTTCCCTGGGATGGTTATCCCCATCGGCCATATCACCTGAGGTGTCGACTTAAACTCTGAACCAAATCAATCAATCAATCAATAATATACAAATGTGTTTCCATACAGAACAGGTGACACCACAGCATGCTTAATTAGTGCTGAAATAAACGACGTTGAATGCATGTGTTTATTCATTTGTAACAGGCCATATTGCATATACAATTGAACGATTTAGTTCTCTGATGATGGTGGTGGTGGTGGTTATGATAATGATGATGATCATGATGGGAGACAGCCTTCACATCGACTCGTGACGAGCAACTTTGATAAAACATCCGAAATATTCGTATGAAAAACGAGTCAGGGAAAGGATAAAAAAAAAAAAACTTGCTGAAATCAAATGTATCTTGCGTAAATGTAAGGTAAAATAAACTCATCACATCATTTGGCTGCAGCGAGAATATGCACAGACTTTCATTTTATATAATCACGTTTCTAAGCACATGTCTGTTTACAAATGGAAATTTGAAAAAAAAGGAATGACCAAACGTAACCTATGACAAAGTCTTTCCGCAAGATAACATACAGAAGAATGCAACACAGGACACATATGGAGCTGCACACCTTGGAAACAAAATGACCACCTGGTTTATTGTTTGGTCACACCCTCAGTAGCACACCTTTTGTGGGTTTCTATCCATTTGTCTGCTGAGGATTGTACTTCATGCAAATAATTATTGTTTTGAGAAAGTATTTTGCATCTGTGTTGCATCTGAAGTGTTGCTGTCACTGTAATTGTAGTTTCTTGATAACAGTATGTTTCTGTCTCGGTCCCTTGTTAAAAAAAAAAACGGGAAAAGAGCAAACTACATGTACATCTGATTTTGCAGTTCATCAATGCAGGGGAGACAATGGTTTCGATCACTTCCAAAGGTGACGTCACACACCGTTTTCTGTCATTTCAGATCTTCGCAAACTAGGGCAAAGGCCATATGATCAAGGTCAAGGGCATGCCTCATCCACTATCTTCACTGCGACCGATGCAAGCAACATGGGAGAGAATTTCCATCTGAAATAGTCCTCTGCAATCATGAGTTTATCACAGTCTTCCACTATGCTAACTTTGTAGCTTTTTACTGCTTGTAGCACTTAACTTTTCTTATTATATCTATAGACACACACACACACACCACACACACACACACACACACACACACACACACACACACACAACATACACACATACACACACACACACACACACACACACACACACACACACACACACACACACACACACACACACTTCGATACATAGATAATGTTCTAATTATATGATAACTACCTGACCATGTCTGAGTAGACTGAACTACAAATTACATGTACTTGCGAATCACGTTTTTTGTCATTGTTTTGCATGGTGCATATTGATGTACAGGAACTGGCTGTAAAAACTGTGTCCTTTGTGGTACAAGTAATGAACACCCAGTGTTCATTTACAGTTAAAATCAAGAACTATCTGTCAGTAATCATCCATCTGGTCAGGTTGTAGACACGTTCGTTTCTGTCTAGCTGATACTTGAACCCAAAATCTCTGACATCTCTCATTTTCGTGGCCGGTGGTTGATGAACTGGCTCAGCATTCCATCGCTTCAAAGTGATTGTGTTAGCTGGCAAAGATGTGTTTCGTGTCACTCCGTGGACAGAGATGGTCTACAGGACATGAACGTCGTCTTCCCTACAATCCATGTTTACAAATCACAAGTGAATACGCTGTACTGTTCTTGACTTATTGTTGTGTTTGTTATTTATCCACACATTTTGTTTGATCATTTTTACTTATGAAGGAAAGCTTTCAGATTTCCCATAGGACGTATAGTTAAGTGATTAGGCTGAAATTTTTTTATTTACTACTTGATGAAGATTTTGCATGCTTTTTTTAATGGGTGATACGTGAAACGCATTTGTGTTCATCAGCAGGTTCGTTACATCCCGATTAAGAGGCACACTGAACTGCAGTGTTTTTCCTCTCAATTATGTCATGATCATTATAAACAATAATTGTTATGGCATGTTATTATTTTGATTTATTATCCTCCGCTGGTATGCAAACTCTTCCACCGCCCTTTCCGCCACCGAAAAGCCAAGTTTTGGTGCATCTGTGCTTCAGAAATGTGGTACGTTGAGTCGAAACTTTGGCCTTCTCTGGGTGGAGAGGACAGTGGAGACACACACTTAGAAGGAAACAGATAAGACATTACTGTTATTTAGAAGGAAATAGATAGGCTGTGTGTTTTTTTTTACATCTAGCATTAGCCAAAAGTGGGATGGAAACTACATATTATGAGACATCAACAGAAAGGTAACATGTACAGATCGTTAAACAATATTCATTGCTAAATGGAGAGTTGTAAACAGCCTAGGTCAGCCAAACGTTACCCTCTCATAGAAAGTGATCATTCAACTGCACAACCCACAAATGATTACTCTTTGGTTGATTAGTATTAGATTTCTGTATTTCAACAGTCTTGTGACTGTGACCTGAATACTATACTATGCCAAGGTCATCCAAAACTGGCATTCGCGATTCTGACTCAAGACGTCACTAAAGTTGTGAAAGCAGTTATGTTCACCTTAATCTGTACAGGTAATGTAGCTGTTATTAAAAGACTAACGTTCTTGTGAGTCTAGATATCACAGCAGGTGATTTGATTCAGAGTTTTACACTGGCAACTACCGTATGGCATATTTCTTAGAACCGTACTCCTAAACAAAAAAAAAACAAACAAACAAACAAAATAAACAAACAAACAAACAAACAAAAACGAAAAAAAAAAATAATGACAGAAAACAATGAATATTCCTACTGTAATGATAGGTGCTTTTATTGAAATTTTCCTCTCTACTGTCCTGTGGTTTATGAGTTGTGGAAATATATGGAAAGAAAAAGAATATAGATGTTCTGCATAATTGTTCTTTGTGGTCGTACTGTTTGCTGTGAACAAATCAAGGTCAAAAGATACGTATTCATCAATTTAGCACATTGAACTGCAGTGTTTTTCCTTTCAGTTATGGTCATGATCATTATAAACAATAATTGTTATGGCATGTTATTATTTTGATTCATTATCCTCCGCTAGTATGCAAACTCTTCCACCGCTCTTTCTGCCACCGAAAAGCCAAGTTTTGGTGCATCTGTGCTTCAGAAATGTGGTACGTTGAGTCGGAAACTTTGGCCTTCTCTGGGTGGAGAGGACAGTGGAGACACACACGTAGAGTGAAACATATAAAACATTGTTGTTATTTACGAAGGAAATAGATAAGTTGTGTGCTTTTTTTTTTACACTCTAGCATTAGCCAAAAGTGGGATGAAACTACATATTATGAGACATCAACAGTAAAGGTGACATGTACAGATCGTTAAACAATATTCATTGCTAAATGGAGAGTTGTAAACAGCCTAGGTCAGCCAAACGTTACCCTCTTATAGAAAGTGATCATTCAATGCACAACCCACAAATGATTACTTTTGTTTGATTAGTATTAGATTTCTGTATTTCAACAGTCTTGTGACTGTGACCTGAATACTATACTATGCCAAGGTCATCCAAAACTTGGCATTCGCGATTCTGACTCAAGACGTCACACTAAAGTTTGAAAGCAGTTATGTTCACCTTAATCTGTACAGGTAATGTAGCTGTTTTAAAAAGACTAACGTTCTTGTGAGTCTAGATATCACAGCAGGTGATTTGATTCAGAGTTTTACACTGGCAACTACCGCATGGCATATTTCTTAGAAACGTACTCCTGAACAAACAAAAAACAAACAAACAATAAACAAACAAAAACAAACAAACAAACAAACAAAAACGAAAAATAATAACGACAGAAAACAATGAATATTCCTACTGTAATGATAGGTGCTTTTATTGAAATTTTCCTCTCTACTGTCCTGTGGTTTATGAGTTGTGGAAATATATGGAAAGAAAAAGAATAGATGTTCTGTATAATTGTATTTGTAGTCGTACTGTTTGCTGTGAACAAATCAAGCGTCAAAAGATACGTATTCATCAATTTAGCACATTGAACTGCAGTGTTTTTCCTCTCAGTTATGGTCATGATCATTATAAACAATAATTGTTATGGCATGTTATTATTTTGATTCATTATCCTCCGCTAGTATGCAAACTCTTCCACCGCTCATTCTGCCACCGAAAAGCCAATTTTGGTGCATCTGTCTTCAGAAATGTGGTACTTGAGTCGAAACTTTGGCCTTCTCTGGTGGAGAGGACAGTGGAGACACACACGTAGAGTGAAACATATAAAACATTGTTGTTATTACGAAAGAAATAGATAAGTTGTGTGCTTTTTTTTTTTACACTCTAGCATTAGCCAAAAGTGGGATGAAACTACATATTATGAGACATCAACAGAAGGTAACATGTACAGATCGTTAAACAATATTCATTGCAAATGGAGAGTGTAAACACCAGTCAGCCAAACGTTACCCCTCATAAAAGTGATCATTCACTGCACAACCCACAAATGATACTCTTTGGTTGATTAGTATAGATTCTGTATTTCAACATCTGTGATTGTGACCTGAATACATACTATGCCAAGTCATCCAAAACTCGGCATTCGCGATTCTGACTCAAGACGTCACTAAAGTTGTGAAAGCATTATGTTCACCTTAATCGTACAGGTAATGTAGCTTATTAAAAGACTAACGTTCTTGTGATCAGATATCACAGCAGGTGATTTGATTCAGAGTTTTACACTGGCAACTCCGTATGGCAATTTCTAAACCGTACCCTAAACAAACAAAAAACAAACAAACAAATAAACAAACAAATAAACAAACAAACAAACAACAAAAAGAAAACAATAACGACAGAAAACAAGAATATCCTACTGTAATGATAGGTTTTTTATTGAAATTTCCTCCTACTGTCCTGTGGTTTATGAGTTTGGAAATATATGGAAAGAAAAGAAATAGATGTCTGCATAATTGTTCTTGTGGTCGTACTGTTTGCTGTAACAAATCAAGCGCAAAAGATACGTATTCATCAATTTAGCACATTGAACTGCAGTGTTTTTCCTTTCATATGGTCATGATCACTAAACAATAATGTTATGGCATGTTATTATTTGATTCATTACCTCCGCTAGTATGCAAACTCTCCACCGCTCTTTCGCCACCGAAAAGCCAATTTTGGTGCATCTGTGCTTCAAAATGTGGTACGTTGATCGAAACTTGGCCTTCTCGGGTGGAGAGGACAGTGAGACACACACGTAATGAAACATATAAAACATTGTTTTATTACGAAGGAAATAGATAATTGTGTGCTTTTTTTTTACACTCTAGCATTAGCCAAAAGTGGGATGAAACTCATATTATGAACACAACATAAGGTGACATGTACAGATCGTTAAACAATATTCTTGCTGAATGGAGAGTGTAAACAGCCTAGTCAGCCAAACGTACCCTCTTATAGAAAGTGATCATTCAAATGCACAACCCACAATGATTACTTTTGTTTGATTAGTATTAGATTTCTGTATTTCAACAGTCTGTGATTGTGACCTGAATACTAACTATGCCAAGGCATCCAAACTGCATTCGCGATTCTGACTCAAGACGTCACACTAAAGTTGTAAAGCAGTTATGTTCACCTTAACTGTACAGTAATGAGCTGTATTAAAAACTAACGTTCTTGTGATCTAGATATCACACAGGTGATTTGATTCGAGTTTTACACTGCAACTACCGCATGGCATATTCTAGAACCGTACTCCTGAACAAACAAACAAATAAATAAACAAAACAAACAAACAAACAAACAAACAAAAACGAAAAAATAATAACGACAGAAAACAATGAATATTCCTACTGTAATGATAGGTGCTTTTATTGAAATTTTCCTCTCTAATGTCCTGTGGTTTATGAGTTGTGGAAATATATGGAAAGAAAAAGAATAAGATGTTCTGTATAATTGTTATTTGTAGTCGTACTGTTTGCTGTGAACAAATCAAGCGTCAAAAGATACGTATTCATCAATTTAGCACATTGAACTGCAGTGTTTTTCCTCTCAGTTATGGTCATGATCATTATAAACAATAATTGTTATGGCATGTTATTATTTTGATTCATTATCCTCCGCTAGTATGCAAACTCTTCCACCGCTCTTTCTGCCACCGAAAAGCCAAGTTTTGGTGCATCTGTGCTTCAGAAATGTGGTACGTTGAGTCGAAACTTTGGCCTTCTCTGGGTGGAGAGGACAGTGGAGACACACACGTAGAGTGAAACATATAAAACATTGTTGTTATTTACGAAAGAAATAGATAAGTTGTGTGCTTTTTTTTTTACACTCTAGCATTAGCCAAAAGTGGGATGAAACTACATATTATGAGACATCAACAGAAAGGTAACATGTACAGATCGTTAAACAATATTCATTGCTAAATGGAGAGTTGTAAACAGCCTAGGTCAGCCAAACGTTACCCTCTCATAGAAAGTGATCATTCAACTGCACAACCCACAAATGATTACTCTTTGGTTGATTAGTATTAGATTTCTGTATTTCAACAGTCTTGTGACTTGTGACCTGAATACTATACTATGCCAAGGTCATCCAAAACTCGGCATTCGCGATTCTGACTTCAAGACGTCACTAAAGTTGTGAAAGCAGTTATGTTCACCTTAATCTGTACAGGTAATGTAGCTGTTATTAAAAGACTAACGTTCTTGTGAGTCTAGATATCACAGCAGGTGATTTGATTCAGAGTTTTACACTGGCAACTACCGCATGGCATATTTCTTAGAACCGTACTCCTAAACAAACAAAAAAACAAACAAACAAATAAACAAACAAATAAACAAACAAACAAACAAACAAAAATGAAAAACAATAACGACAGAAAACAATGAATATTCCTACTGTAATGATAGGTGCTTTTTATTGAAATTTTCCTCTCTACTGTCCTGTGGTTTATGAGTTGTGGAAATATATGGAAAGAAAAAGAAATAGATGTTCTGCATAATTGTTCTTTGTGGTCGTACTGTTTGCTGTGAACAAATCAAGCGTCAAAAGATACGTATTCATCAATTTAGCACATTGAACTGCAGTGTTTTTCCTTTCAGTTATGGTCATGATCATATAAACATAATTGTTATGGCATGTTATTATTTTGATTCATTATCCTCCGCTAGTATGCAAACTCTTCCACCGCTCTTTCTGCCACCGAAAAGCCAAGTTTTGGTGCATCTGTGCTTCAGAAATGTGGTACGTTGAGTCGAAACTTTGGCCTTCTCTGGTGGGAGAGGACAGTGGAGACACACACTAGAGTGAAACATATAAACATTTATGTTATTTACGAAGGAAATAGATAAGTTGTGTGCTTTTTTTTTTACATCTAGCATTAGCCAAAAGTGGGATGAAACTACATATTATGAGACATCAACAGTAAGGTAACATGTACAGATCGTTAAACAATATTCATTGCTAAATGGAGAGTTGTAAAAAGCCTAGGTCAGCCAAACGTTACCCTCTCATAGAAAGTGATCATTCAATGCACAACCCACAAATGATTACTCTTTGGTTGATTAGTATTAGATTTCTGTATTTCAACAGTCTTGTGACTGTGACCTGAATACTATACTATGCCAAGGTCATCCAAACTTGGCATTCGCGATTCTGACTCAAGACGTCACACTAAAGTTGTGAAAGCAGTTATGTTCACCTTAATCTGTACAGGTAATGTAGCTGTTATTAAAAGACTAACGTTCTTGTGAGTCTAGATATCACAGCAGGTGATTTGATTCAGAGTTTTACACTGGCAACTACCGCATGGCATATTTCTTAGAACCGTACTCCTGAACAAACAAACAAAAAATAAACAAACAAACAAACAAACAAACAAACAAACAAAAACGAAAAAATAATAACGACAGAAAACAATGAATATTCCTACTGTAATGATAGGTGCTTTTATTGAAATTTTCCTCTCTAATGTCCTGTGGTTTATGAGTTGTGGAAATATATGGAAAGAAAAAGAATAAGATGTTCTGTATAATTGTTATTTGTAGTCGTACTGTTTGCTGTGAACAAATCAAGCGTCAAAAGATACGTATTCATCAATTTAGCACATTGAACTGCAGTGTTTTTCCTCTCAGTTATGGTCATGATCATTATAAACAATAATTGTTATGGCATGTTATTATTTTGATTCATTATCCTCCGCTAGTATGCAAACTCTTCCACCGCTCTTTCTGCCACCGAAAAGCCAAGTTTTGGTGCATCTGTGCTTCAGAAATGTGGTACGTTGAGTCGAAACTTTGGCCTTCTCTGGGTGGAGAGGACAGTGGAGACACACACGTAGAGTGAAACATATAAAACATTGTTGTTATTTACGAAAGAAATAGATAAGTTGTGTGCTTTTTTTTTTACACTCTAGCATTAGCCAAAAGTGGGATGAAACTACATATTATGAGACATCAACAGAAAGGTAACATGTACAGATCGTTAAACAATATTCATTGCTAAATGGAGAGTTGTAAACAGCCTAGGTCAGCCAAACGTTACCCTCTCATAGAAAGTGATCATTCAACTGCACAACCCACAAATGATTACTCTTTGGTTGATTAGTATTAGATTTCTGTATTTCAACAGTCTTGTGATTGTGACCTGAATACTATACTATGCCAAGGTCATCCAAAACTCGGCATTCGCGATTCTGACTCAAGACGTCACTAAAGTTGTGAAAGCAGTTATGTTCACCTTAATCTGTACAGGTAATGTAGCTGTTATTAAAAGACTAACGTTCTTGTGAGTCTAGATATCACAGCAGGTGATTTGATTCAGAGTTTTACACTGGCAACTACCGTATGGCATATTTCTTAGAACCGTACTCCTAAACAAACAAAAAAACAAACAAACAAATAAACAAACAAATAAACAAACAAACAAACAAACAAAAATGAAAAACAATAACGACAGAAAACAATGAATATTCCTACTGTAATGATAGGTGTTTTTTATTGAAATTTTCCTCTCTACTGTCCTGTGGTTTATGAGTTGTGGAAATATATGGAAAGAAAAAGAAATAGATGTTCTGCATAATTGTTCTTTGTGGTCGTACTGTTTGCTGTGAACAAATCAAGCGTCAAAAGATACGTATTCATCAATTTAGCACATTGAACTGCAGTGTTTTTCCTTTCAGTTATGGTCATGATCACTATAAACAATAATTGTTATGGCATGTTATTATTTTGATTCATTATCCTCCGCTAGTATGCAAACTCTTCCACCGCTCTTTCTGCCACCGAAAAGCCAAGTTTTGGTGCATCTGTGCTTCAGAAATGTGGTACGTTGAGTCGAAACTTTGGCCTTCTCTGGGTGGAGAGGACAGTGGAGACACACACGTAGAGTGAAACATATAAAACATTGTTGTTATTTACGAAGGAAATAGATAAGTTGTGTGCTTTTTTTTTACATCTAGCATTAGCCAAAAATGGGATGAAACTACATATTATGAGACATCAACAGTAAGGTAACATGTACAGATCGTTAAACAATATTCATTGCAAAATGGAGAGTTGTAAACAGCCTAGGTCAGCCAAACGTTACCCTCTTGTAGAAAGTGATCATTCAAATGCACAACCCACAAATGATTACTTTTTGTTTGATTAGTATTAGATTTCTGTATTTCAACAGTCTTGTGACTGTGACCTGAATACTATACTATGCCAAGGTCATCCAAACTTGGCATTCGCGATTCTCACTCAAGACGTCACACTAAAGTTGTGAAAGCTGTTATGTTCACCTTAATCTGTACAGGTAATGTAGCTGTTTAAAAAAGACTAACGTTCTTGTGAGTCTAGATATCACAGCAGGTGATTTGATTCAGAGTTTTACACTGGCAACTACCGCATGGCATATTTCTTAGAACCGTACTCCTGAACAAAAAAAAACAAACAAACAAACAAAAAAAACAAACAAACAAACAAACAAAAACGAAAAAAAAATAACGACAGAAAACAATGAATATTCCTACTGTAATGATAGGTGCTTTTATTGAAATTTTCCTCTCTACTGTCCTGTGGTTTATGAGTTGTGGAAATATATGGAAAGAAAAAGAATAAGATGTTCTGTATAATTGTTCTTTGTAGTCGTACTGTTTGCTGTGAACAAATCAAGCGTCAAAAGATACGTATTCATCAATTTAGCACATTGAACTGCAGTGTTTTTTCCTCTCAGTTATGGTCATGATCATTATAAACAATAATTGTTATGGCATGTTATTATTTTGATTCATTATCCTCCGCTAGTATGCAAACTCTTCCACCGTTTTTTCTGCCACCGAAAAGCCAAGTTTTGGTGCATCTGTGCTTCAGAAATGTGGTACGTTGAGTCGAAACTTTGGCCTTCTCTGGGTGGAGAGGACAGTGGAGACACACATTTAGAAGGAAACAGATAAGACATTACTGTTATTTACGAAGGAAATAGATAAGTTGTGTGGTTTTTTTTTTACATCTAGCATTAGCCAAAAGTGGGATGAAACTACATATTATGAGACATCAACAGAAAGGTAACATGTACAGATCGTTAAACAATATTCATTGCTAAATGGAGAGTTGTAAACAGCCTAGGTCAGCCAAACGTTACCCTCTTATAGAAAGTGATCATTCAACTGCACAACCCACAAATGATTACTCTTTGGTTGATTAGTATTAGATTTCTGTATTTCAACAGTCTTGTGACTGTGACCTGAATACTATACTATGCCAAGGTCATCCAAACTTGGCATTCGCGATTCTGACTCAAGATGTCACTAAAGTTGTGAAAGCAGTTATGTTCACCTTAATCTGTACAGGTAATGTAGCTGTTCAAAAAAGACTAACGTTCTTGTGAGTCTAGATATCACAGCAGGTGATTTGATTCAGAGTTTTACACTGGCAACTACCTCATGACATATATCTTAGAAACCGTACTCCTGAACAAACAAACAAGAAACGAACAAACAAATAAACAAACAAATAAACAAACAAATAAATAGACAAACAAATAAACAAACAAACAAGCAAACAAACAAACAAAAATGAAAAAAAAAACAATAAAAAAACAACGACAGAAAACAATGAATATTCGTACTGTAATGATACGTGCTTTTATTGAATATTTCCTCTCTACTGTCCTGTGGTTTATGAGTTGTGGAAATATATTGGAAAGAAAAAGAAATAGATGTTCTGCATAATTGTTCTTTGTAGTCGCACTGTTTGATGTGAACAAGTCAAGTGTCAAAAGATACGTTTTTCATCAATTTAGTCATACTGATCAGGAAAATGCATACAAGCATCCTTAAACAATCAGACTTTGCTTTTTCCTTGCAATGAAAGAGAAAGAAATTTGATATCAGACTGCCATGTACTATATACCGCCTGCGTTGCAAGTAGATAGCATTGTCTGTGACTTTTTTATCCGATATTTTGATACATAACACGCACGCTCACATACACACATACGCGTGTGCGTACACACAAACATAGACGCATACGCTTATCAAAACATGAACTACTTAACGTTCCCCAAAATGCTAAATATAAAAAAATAAATAAGTAGATACAAGGAATAAACATTATTAATGTCGAGATAACGTAGGTATGTTAGTTGTTAGTAATACTAGCTAAATACTAGCTTATCAGAAAACAATCCAGATTTGTACTTTTTAAAGTCACTGTGATCTTTAAAAAACATTACCAATGTCGAGATAATGTAGGTATGTTGGTTGTTAGTAATGTATTTAGCTTATCAGAAGACAATCCAGAATTTGTACTTTTTAAGGTCACTGTGATATTGAAGCACCAGGTGAAATCAAACTTGGCGTGAAATGAGGGCAATGCCAGACTGTCACAACAATATAAACAGAATATAGAGATCGCCAGGTAATTAAAACAGACTGGCCACATGACATCGTTTTAAAAGGAAAATTGTCTGCATATAAAAACAACAACCCACCCAGTATAGACATTTCTTACATGAGTTCAGTTATAGACCCAAAGATTGAGAAGTGTGCACAATGTCTGGAAATGAAATATTTTGAATTCCAACAGAAATCGTATTCATATACAGAATTATCAGAACCTTTGAGCAGGGGAACATGATGGAGATATGTATGAATTGTTCAAAAAGTTTGCAACGAAAGTTTTGTGTTTTATCTACATTTTCATACTTGTTTTTGATTTTTGTTGCCTGTGATGTTTAATCTTGCCGGACATTTATATAGTTCTGATCTTGCTCGCCTGTGATGTTTAATCTTGCCGGACATTTATATAGTTCTGATCTTGCTCGCCTGTGATGTGTTATCTTGTTGGACATTTATGTATTTCTTATCTTACTTGCCTGTGGTGTGTTATCTTGTTGATCATTTATAATTTTTTTTTATCTTATTTGCCTATGATGTGTTATCCTGTTGGACATTTTTGAATTATTTTTTATCTTACCGTCTATGATGTGTTATCTTGTTGGACATTTATGATCTTTTTTATCTTACTCGCCTATGATGTGTTATCATGCGGGACATTTGTATACTTCTGATCTTATTTGTCTATGATGTGTTATCTTGTTGGACAGTTATGTATTTTTATCTCATTTCCCTATGATATTTCATCTTGTTGGACATTAATGTATGCTTTCGAAAAAGAAGAGAACAGAGAGAAGATGGTACATTAGTAAGTTCTATCTATTTCTTGTTTGAAAAAAAAGAAACTCTTTGTTATGTACCATTAGATAGCATCACACACCTGAGCTCTTGCCAGCGTGAAGTGCTTCTACGCAGGACCTAGACTCTACCATGATCATTGTGGATGGGATCTGTCACGTGATTTATGTGTCGTCAGTGCACATGGAATTTATTCCTTGTGTGGACACGCTGTCTTGGAAACCTGAAACTGCATTACATATTATCAAAAATAACAATGTCCTTTGTTAACTGAAGTAACACGCATATCTGCACAACGAGGCTGTATTTTGTCACCTATATTGCCATTGTTCAAGTTCTGATCAATGAAAACGATACTTTTTACAGGGGTGATATACATGTAATATACAAATGCCAATAATGACACAATGAACTTAAGAAATATATCAAATACATCACTCAGTGCAATACAGACAACACAAAGATGTTACACAATATACCACAAACAACATAAGATATCAAAGAAGAGCAATAGATCAATGTCCCCCATAGTATCAAGTTTTAGGAGTTATCAAAGGTCTTTAGTTGAACACTTAACAGAGCAGTACAACACTTTCAAGGTGTTTAACTTAGACCGCAATAAGTAACAAGCAGCAATAAACAAAACAGAAAACGGAGCAAGTACTAATGATGACAGACTATTTAATCAGATGGCCATGGATTTTAAATTCTCACTTTTCATACATTTTGCCACACACACACATACCTACCGAGGTACTTACCTACCTACGTACCAACTTATCTATGTACGCATGTATATGCATACATACATACATACATACATACATACATACATACATACATACATACATACATACATATATACATTCATACATACATACATACATACATACAAAACTTCTCATATCCAGCTACTAAAAATGTGTGGGTTTGCTTTGTCTGTGGAGTCCATGGAGTGGATATCATGTTACAAGCTTTGTGATGTTGTCACCAAGGGGATTATGGCTTACTGTTAACATTGTCAGTGTGAGTGTCTCTCTTCCCTGTGTCCCCCGTATCAGCCACAGACTTGTTAAATCACCTACACTTAGTTGCTTTGGTGTAAAATGGTTAGTTTCAAATGTTTACAGCTAGCAGTGTGATTTGTTGCGGCTTATGTTAATTGTTTTAATCGCTTTTCTTCTTTGTCAGTATTTGGAAACATGTTTACTCGACCATAATTCTATTTTTGAATAAAACTGAAAGGACAAATATTTGGTCATGTTTCTGTATGAGTGCGTGCATGCATGTGCTCGCTCGCCCATGTGTGTATGTCGGTGTGTCCAAGAGCGTGTGCGTGTATTGGAGTGCAAGTGTGTGCGTACAAATGTGAGTGCATGCATGTGTTACTTTTGAATATGTACTTGTTGTGTGCGTGTGCAAACGTGTGTACGTACATGTACTTGTGTGTATTATATATATATATATATATATATATATATATATATGTATATAAATATACATATATATGTATATATGTGTGTGTGTGTATATATATATATATATATTATATATATATGTGTGTGTGTGTGTGTGTGTGTGTGTGTGTGTGTGTGTGTGTGTGTGTGTGTGCGTGCGTGCGAATTTCAGTGCTGGGAGAGTAATCACTGAGAGACTAAGAATTGAACCCTGGTTCCTCACATTTCTAGGTATGTGCTCTATTCACTGGACCACATATGATCATCATCTGACTTCTCTGCATACTGTTGAGGTCTGCTTCGTGTACACGGAGAAGAAAAAAACACCTTCCATTCTAACTGCACAGCTTCCAGTTTAGCTCAAAAGAAGAAAAAAATCCAATGCATTTACAGCCTCCAGTCTAGCCAGCAGTGAACGGGTAGGCCTACATGACCTGTTGAAGGTCGTGGAAGGTAAAGCAGTCGGGGTAAAGGAGAAGGGCACCGCCCTCATGTTATCTCTCAGATAAGTTGAGATCTCACCGCCTGTATCGCTCAATACGCCTGGGCTAGAGGACAGCATGTACTTTTCAATGCACTCTTATAACACTTTTAACGGTAGCAAGAATGTTACGGTACACTAACTGAGTTCCTGAGAACTGGTGACTTAAGGTGTGTGTTACACGTGTACCGCTGTAGCATACCGGTTAGGCATGGTCCACTGGCTCTACTCCTACCAGGACCTGGCCATTGTTCCACGCGTGAGCGGTTTTGGTGGCCAGCTTCTGTGGTCATCATCATGTGCCCTGCTGCATGGCTCGGCGATTATGGCCCTCTATACGAATCTGTCCCTTGTCGCTGCAAGTACATATCCCACCCTCTCTGTCTTCAGCCACTTTGCAAGTCCGTCCAATATTTTCTCTCTGGGTCTACCTGGTGTTCTCTTTCCTTCCAGCTTTCCTGTTATGGCCAGGTGCTCTAATTTCTCTTTCCTCATAAATGTCCTATAAATGTTGCTTGTCTTTTTCTAATCTTTATTATTATTATTTTATTATTATATTATTATCATTATTATTATTATCATTATTATTATTATCATTATTATCATTATCATTGTTATAATTATTATTATTATATTATTATTATCATTATTATTATTATTGTTATTTTCATTTATTATTATTATTATTATTATTACTATTATATTTATTATGATCTTGTGTCTGCCTTCTTCAAGATTTCTTCCATTGCTTTCTTTGCTGTCCATGGAACTTTCAACAGTCTTCTTAGAAACCACATTTCAGTTGCTCAATTTTGTTCTGACTTTCCGTGTTGACTGTCCACGCCTCACAACCGTACAACAGTATCGGTTCTATCTAACACTCAGGAACTCTCTTCCTGATGTTAATTGATAGGCATTTGTTGGAAATAACGCTTTTCATCTTCTTGAATGCTGTTTTGGCTTGGCTGATTCTGCTGGCTGTTTCTGATGTGCATCTGCCGTCTGGTGAGATGACCGTTCGCAGATAGTTAAACTTATCAACCTGTCTCAGAGCTGTGCCACTTGCTGTTATTTCGCATGAGGGGATTTCTTTTTTTTTTTTAAACTGATTACCAAATCTGTGATATTTGGACTAAAACTCGATCTGACTAATTTTGTTTGTGATCCCTCTGGACTAAAAGGTGTCAAGGTGTCCAGATGAATACACACATTTATACAGTTATTAGTATTGTATTATCATTATCATATCTGTTGTAATATCAACTATTGCACACATGGATATCCACGTGTCAACATGGTTTATGATTAATAAAGTGTTTAAAATGAGTCTAAGACTGAAGAGTTGAAGTTGTTTTCGGTTACCGGATTTGTCATTATCAAGTCACGCTCTGAAAGTCAAGCCCATTGATATACATGTAGATGTATAATATGTCCATGTGGCCCCTCATGAACTTCTGCTGGATGCTGGCTACTTGGATCTTTTTCTCCAAGGTTGCTCTTTTCTTTGCTGGGGGCCGAAGACCCAAGTTCAAGCGATGAACTGCAAACTCAGTCTCTCTCCATCTTTTCTGCAGTGCTGTCATTAATACAAAGATACTAGGATATTGTCATTAAACAAATATATTAGAATAACTGCGGTTGTTCTTTGGCAATGCTACACGAAAAGAACCAGATGAATGCTTGTTTGTATCGACTGTTCCATCCAAGTTTGTAAAACAAAACTGCCTCAACTCGTCAGTCCACATCTTGACCATATAGTCACATAATTCGTCAACTCCTTGAATTTCAGTAGCAGCTGAATCAGCAGCCATTGTTTAGTCAGATACCAATAGCATCAGAGCCCGACATCAAACGAAAGTTGTCAGTTCATGAGGTTCATGGTATAGAAGTGATAAACCAAGCGCTTGTAAAATTATCTGATCAAGACAGAGCAAGACAGGAGCTGGCACTCAGATGAAGATAGTCCCAGATAGATTAGTCCAGCGGATTACCCCAGAGGGATTAGTCTCTGTGAAGTGAACGACAGATTGTCGGGGCTATGATTAAGGAAATATTGTCTTCACCTAGTTGACAGACAGCTGAGGCTTTGTGCATTGACTGGTTTGGGTGGGGGGGGGGGTCTTTCTGTCATGTGAGACGAGTTTATACAGAATAGCTAGTTGTGTTGTGATTGAGACCTTTAATTATTTATGTATTTGTTTACTTTATATATCTCTTCATTTTTATGAAGATAGATGCACATATGCACATTTCATTTATATGTAACCAATATCATTTCAGCGATAGGCTGATACAATACCAGTATAAAATATAGACTAGGTAGAACATAGTCTAGGTAAGCCTCAGGACCAGGCCAGCTCACGGATTTATGTGAAGGCTTAAAACTCGTGCCATGATCATCATCACATGACACCTATGACGTTAGTGCATATGGATTTCGTTCCAAGCGCGGAAGACGTCGTTTTGAGAAACTGAAACTTAGCTCTTGTGGACTTCCCCCGACAGGCTGCTTACAACACACGAGTGGTGTACCTGTGGCCCAGTGGTCAGAGTGCCTATCATGGCCGCCAGAAATTCCATGTTCAATTATCATATGGGATGGGGATTTATCTCCCTCAATCCTTCCACTAGGATGGTTTAGACGTTAATTCTGTGGATGAGATGATAAACACGGGTCCATTGTATAGATGAGGTAAGAGAACTCTTGGCTTTAAATAAGCTGTCCCTGGGCAAAGTGCACAAAAAATACAAGCTAATAAAGAGTATCATAGGCTACTGAAAAGCAAATATGTGTGGCGCTGCATTGTGGTGAGACGCTGTTTCTAGGGTCAACGGCCCAAATTTGTTTTTTCATATTTTTGTGCCTTTCAGTTCTGTAAGTTGGCATACGTACGGAAAGGATTCTTCTGCCTGTTCCATATATGATTTTCCTCGCGGGAGTTGATTGCCGTTTATTCTTTTGTCCATCACGTTAAGAAGATTTTCCGGGTATTCCAAATTTTTAATATTTTAGGCTTTTACTTGTCCCGCTATAGATCTTGACTATATTGAAGGCAAATCAAAGTGGTACCACATAGTCTCCTTGGTGTCCTCTGTGGTTCTGAGGATCACTCTCATTGCTTAATTCTGTATTCTGTCTAACTTCAAAGCATCGGTAGGCGACAAAGTTGTGAGGACAAGTGTAATAGCTTGGTATAGATGAAAGAGATGATGTTGTTCCATGTCACTGGTTGTCATTTTGAAAGGCCAATTTTATACTTGAGTGTAGTGCTTTTCACATGTTTTCTGGAGGTTAGTATTCTATCAAAACTGATCCCAAAGCGTGTATTGTCTGTTCGTTTGATACTGATTCATCTGAATGTAATTAATGGAATGGTTTTACTAGCCGCTTTGTTATTAAAGATGCAGACTCGTACCGTGCTTCGGTTGAGTTAATTGGAGATCTCTTTTCGTGGCACCACTAATCTACGTTGTCTATCTGTATTACTACTTTGTTTTTGTTTTTGTGTTTTTTCTGGTGCATACTTACTTGTCTTGTAGATGAGTCCGTCGTCAGCAACGGTGGTATACAGGGTGGTCAGTTGTTCTTGAAATCAGCAAGTCTTCTTCTACCTATGTATATATATATATATATATATATATTATATATATATTATATTATATATATATATATATATATATATTATATAGTAGGTCTCCCTCGGTCATGACTGACCATGGACAAAGTTCA
Source organism: Monoplex corrugatus (assembly GCA_030674185.1). Lineage (NCBI taxonomy): Eukaryota > Metazoa > Mollusca > Gastropoda > Littorinimorpha > Ranellidae > Monoplex > Monoplex corrugatus. The sequence goes on along the minus strand of CM060311.1, from coordinate 52,512,419 downwards.
TCCGTTCTAATGTCTAGATGGGCTGTCTGCTTGGTCCAAGCAGCGTCGCCTGTGACTGTAGAGACCAGTGCGAGAGAGGCAGTCTCTGTCGCAGCGGTCGCGTGTGTATGCTGATGCTGGTCTGTTGGCTGTCATCCCTTTTCTGCGAACTCGCTTTTCTGCTGCAGCAGCTGACAGTTTGTCCTCACCAATCCGCAGCTGTTTCTTGAGAGTGGTTCTCCAGCTGTTGCGGTCGTCTGCGAGGTCCTCCCAGGACTCAGTGTTGATCTCAAGCGCCTTCATGTCACGTTTGCAAACGTCTTTGTTTCTCAGCTGTGGGCGGCCAATGTTTCTCTGCCCTGTGGCAAGCTCACCATAAAGGATGTCTTTTGGGATGCGGCCATCTTCCATGCGGAGAACGTGGCCCAACCAGCGCAGCCGACGCTGTCTCAGCATGGTATGCATGGTTGGGAGGCCAGCGCGGGTCAGGACTTCGGTGTTGGTCACCTTGTCTTGCCAGGAAATGCCGAGTATGCGCCGTAGGCTTCTCAGGTGGAAGGTATTGAGCCTTTTCTCCTGATGAGCATGCGTGGTCCACGCCTCGCTGCCATACAGCAAGGTGCTGAGGACACAGGCGTTGTATACAGCCATCTTTGTCTTCGTGGTCAGCTTGGGATTTGTCCACACCCTTTGTGTGAGGCGGGCTAGTGTTGTGGCTGCCTTCCCGATCCTCTTGTCGATCTCTGTGTCAAGGGAGAGGTTACCGGTGATGGTGGACCCAAGATACGTGAATTGATGGAATGACTTCAAGCTCGTAGTCATCAATGGTGATGGCTGGTGGAGATGGCGTGTCTTGACCCAGGACGTTTGTCTTCTTAAGACTGATGGTCAGACCAAAATCTTTGCAAGCCTGGGAGAAGCGATCCATTAGTGACTGCAAGTCCCGCTGGGTGTGGGTCACAACTGCGGCATCGTCGGCAAATAGCATGTCTCTGATGAGGACTTCATGGACCTTTGTCCTTGCACTGAGGCGGGCGAGGTTGAAGAGCCTGCCATCTGATCTGGCCCGCAGGTGGATCCCTTCTTGCGCTGTGCGTTCAGCATGCCTCAGGAGGAGAGCGAAGAAGATTCCAAAGAGGGTTGGGCCAGGACGCAGCCTTGTTTCACCGCTGCGTACGTCGAAGGGCTTGGAGAGGTTTCCGTTTAACTGCACCATCCCTTTCATGTTGGAGTGGAAGGACTCAATTAAGATATAATACAAAACTGTATATATTGTGTGTGTGTGTGTTTGTGCGTGCGTGCGTGCGTGCGTGCATGTGTGTGTGTGTGTGTGTGTGTGTGTAATGTGCGTGTATGTATGTGTGTGAGTGAGTGTCTCGTGTGTGTGTTGTGTGTGTGTGTGTGTGTGTGTGTGTGTGTGTGTGTGTGTGTGTGTGTGTGTGTGTGTGTGTGTGTTGTTTCTTTGTTTTGTTTGCTGGTTGTTGTTTTGTTGTTGTTGTTATTGTTGTTGTTTTTCGCTGTTGCCAAACTGTTACAGTAGTGTGTTTTTCTTTCGAAGCAGTCTCTACATCCCGTGGTTCCACCGGTTTTTTGGTTGTTGTTTTTTTTAAAGATGTTTAATTGCTTCTTGCTTTCTTTTCTAATTTAACAGTTCTAAGTCTAGAATGTGCGTCAGATTCTACATTGTTAAATTGAAGGATTTTTATTTTTTGTTTTGTTTTGTATAGTTGTTCCATTGCTAGATGAAGATTTTTATTTTTTGTTTTGTTTTGTATAGTTGTTCCATGCTAGATTGAAGGATTTTTATTTTTTGTTTTGTTTTGTATAGTTGTTCATTGCTAGATTGAAGGATTTTTATTTTTGTTTTGTTTTGTATAGTTGTTCCATTTCTTGGTGACATGTTTTATTATATTATATACAACTGGTACATGGTCGTTATGATATGAGTTCAATGTTTCTGCACTCATCAGTGGTGTTAGTTTTGGAGAGAGGATTGCCTTATCAATAATACTATTGTAGCATTTACTATAGTAAGTAATAGTACTGTTAGTCTAACCAGGGCAGATAACCATGTTTTCTCTAAATTAAGGCTGAAGTTTGTCTCCCTTGGTTCACAGAGTAATGACTTAGTATAAATATAAACATGAAGTGTCTATGATTAGATCCAAGTCCACAGATGAATGTCACCATTTGTAACACCGAAAAGATGGGCTGAATTTGTCCTGTCCTCTTTGCTGAATGCTTTCTTT
>CM060311.1:52495191-52505191 GCA_030674185.1 Monoplex corrugatus | reverse complement strand
GTGTTGCGTTGCGTTGTGTTGCGTTGCGTTGCGTTGCGTTGCGTTGCGTTGCGTTGTGTGTTGTGTGTTGTTGTGTGTTGTGTTGTGTTGTGTTGTGTTGTGTTGTGTTGCGTTGCGTTGCGTTGCGTTGCGTTGCGTTGCGTTGTGTGTTGTGTGTTGTGTGTTGTGTTGTGTTTGTGTTGTGTTGTGTTGTGTTGCGTTGCGTCGTGTCGTGTCGTGTCGTGTCGTGTCGGTCGTGTTGTGTCGTGTTGTCTTATGTTATTTTATGTTATGTTATGTTGTTATGTTATGTTATGTTGTGTTGTGTTGTGTTGAGTTGTGTTGTGTTGAGCTGTGTTGTATTGTGTTGTGTTGTGTTGTGTTGTGTTGTGTTGTGTTGTGTTGTGTTGTGTTGTGTTGTGTTGTGTTGTGTTGTGTTGTGTTGTGTGTGCACGAACAGGTCTACACACAGTGATGTCGGTCTATATAATCAGAAAAGTTTCCATCCTACACCCACCAGACGGTACCCAGGCAAGATCAGATTAGAACCTTTGGACTGGACGTTCTATGTCGTAACCAGTCGGCTATCCCGCCCGTCAGATGTCGTCAAAACACACATACCTTCATCCTGGGTGACCTCGCGGTAGTGAGCCAGGTCAGCCTTGTTGCCCACCACGATGACAGGCACGTGCGCTGCACGCTTGGTCTCCTCCACCTTGCGCCGTAACTCCGTCAGCACGTGAAAGCTTTGTCGGCTGGTCACCGAGTACACCAACATGAAGCCGTCTGCCCACCTCAACACGTCCTCTCTCGCCCCGTGGTCATCGTTCTGAATCGCCACACACAAGTATGATTAGGTACAGAATCAGATACAGAATCATCTCCGAAGGGAATTAAGTACAAATGCTGCCAGTCACATCATACATCGTGCTTGTATTGTGCTATTCGCTAAACCCATCTGGATCACTGGGCTTCACACGTTATCCCATATTATATTGCAGCACGGGGAAGTCAAGATGCTTGACGAACTGACCACATTTCATAATGTAGGTATCTGCATGTTGTGACCTTTCATGTTTCCTTAAGTACCCACTGACAGGACTGCCAGGATTCTTAACTGCATATTTGATAATCTGCATGTATATATACCAAGGGCGGGCGGGGGGGGGGGGGGGGGTAGACACTGCCAGATTTCCATACATGTTGACCAGAGAGATAATAAAATCTCATCATTTACCCATCAGCCGGAGGTGTCTTGGTGAATCAAATCCTGGATCTTCCGGTTGAAAGTAGAAAAAAAACAGCAAAAGCAGTAATAGTCAAAGAAACATTAACAGCAGTAATAGTCAAAGAAACAGTAACAACAGTAGTTGTGAAAGAAACAGTAACAATAGTAGTTATCAAAGAAACTACAACAATAGTAGTTGTCAAAGAAACTATAACAATAGTAGTTGTCAAAGAAACTATAACAATAGTAGTTGTCAAAGAAACAGTAACAATAGTAGTTGTCAAAGAAACAGTAACAATAGTAGTTGTCAAAGAAACTATAACAATAGTAGTTGTCAAAGAAACAGTAACAATAGTAGTTGTCAAAGAAACTATAACAATAGCAGTTGTCAAAGAAACTATAACAATAGTAGTTGTCAAAGAAACTATAACAATAGTAGTTGTCAAAGAAACAGTAACAATAGTAGTTGTCAAAGAAACAGTAACAGTAGTAGTTGTCAAATAAACTATAACAGTAGCAGTTGTCAAAGAAACTATAACAGTAGCAGTTGTCAAAGAAACTATAACAGTAGCAGTTGTCAAAGAAACTATAACAGTAGCAGTTGTCAAAGAAACAGTAAACAATAGTAGTTGTCAAAGAAACTATAACAATAGTAGTTGTCAAAGAAACTATAACAATAGTAGTTGTCAAAGAAACTATAACAGTAGTAGTTGTCAAAGAAACTATAACAGTAGCAGTTGTCAAAGAAACTATAACAATAGTAGTTGTCAAAGAAACTATAACAATAGTAGTTGTCAAAGAAACTATAACAGTAGCAGTTGTCAAAGAAACTATAACAGAAGCAGATGTCAAAGAAACTATAACAGTAGTAGTTGTCAAAGAAACTATTACAACAGTAGTTGTCAAAGAAACTATAACAGTAGCAGTTGTCAAAGAAACTATAACAGTAGTAGTTGTCAAAGAAACTATAACAATAGTATTGTCAAGAAACATAACATAGATAGTTGTCAAAGAAACATAACAATAGAGTTGTCAAAGAAACTATAACAATAGTAGTTGTCAAAGAAACATAACATAGTAGTTGTCAAAGAAACTATAACATAGTAGTTGTCAAAGAAACTATAACAAGTAGTTGTCAAAGAACATAACAATAGTAGTTTCAAAGAAATATAACATAGTAGTTTCAAAGAAACAGTAACAATAGTAGTTGTCAAAGAAACTATAACATAGTAGTTGTCAAAGAAACTATAACATAGTGGTTGTCAAAGAAACAGTAACAATAGTAGTTGTCAAAGAAACATAAAAATAGTAGTTGTCAAAGAAACTATAACATAGTAGTTGTCAAAGAAACTATAACAATAGTTTAGTTGTCAAAGAATATAACAATAGTTGTTGTCAAAGAAACAGTAACATAGTGTTGTCAGAAACAGTAACAACAGTAGTTGTCAAAGAAACTATAACATAGTAGTTGTCAAAGAAACATAACAATAGTAGTTGTCAAAGAAACTTAACAATAGTAGTTGTCAAAGAAACTATAACAAGTAGTTGTCAAAGAAACATAACAATAGTAGTTGTCAAAGAAACATAACAATAGTAGTTGTCAAAGAAACTATAACAATAGTAGTTGTCAAAGAAAACTATAACAATAGTAGTTGTCAAAGAAACATAACATAGTAGTTGTCAAAGAAACTATAACAGTAGTATTGTCAAAGAAACATAACAATAGTAGTTGTCAAAGAAATATAACAGAGGTTGTCAAAGAAACTATAACAAATAGTAGTTGTCAAAGAAACTATAACATAGTAGTTGTCAAAGAAACATAACATAGTAGTTGTCAAAGAAACTATAACAATAGTAGTTGTCAAAGAAACTATAACAAAGTAGTTGTCAAAGAAACTATAACATAGAGTTGTCAAAGAAACTAAACATAGTTGTTGTCAAAGAAACTATAACATAGTAGTTGTCAAAAAAACTATAACAATAGTAGTTGTCAAAGAAACTATAACAATAGTAGTTGTCAAAGAAACTATAACAATAGTGTTGTCAAAGAAACTATAACAATAGTAGTTGTCAAAGAAACTATAACAATAGTAGTTGTCAAAGAAACTATAACAATAGTAGTTGTCAAAGAAACAGTAACAATAGTTGTTGTCAAAGAAACATAACATAGTAGTTGTCAAAGAAACATAACAATAGTAATGTCAAAGAAACATAACAATAGTAGTTGTCAAAGAAAAACTAGTTAAGAAAAGTAACATAGTGTTGTCAAAGAAACTATAACAATAGTAGTTGTCAAAAGAAACATAATAAAAATAACATAAATTGTCAAAGAAACTATAACATAGTAGTTGTCAAAGAAACTATAACATAGTAGTGTCAAAGAATATAACAATAGATGCAAAGAACATAACAGGTTGTCAAAGAAATAACAAGAGTTTCAAAAATAACATAGAGTTGTCAAAGAAACTATAAATAGAGTTGTCAAAGAACTATAACAGTGGTTTCAGAAACATAACATAGAGTTGTCAAAGAAACTAAACATAAGTGTCAAAGAACATACAAATAGTTGTCAAAGAAACATAACAATAGTATTGTCAGAACTAACAGTAGTTCAAGAAACTATAACATAGTAGTTGTCAAAGAAACATAACAGTAAGTTGTCAAAGAACATACATAGTAGTTGTCAAAAATATAATATATTGTCAAAGAAAAAAAAATAGTTGCAAAAAAAAAAAAAAGAAACATAACAGTTGTCAAGAATTAAAAAGTTGTCAAAAAACAACATAGAGTTTCAAGAACTACAATAGTTGAAGAACATAACATTAGTGTCAAGAACTAACATATTCAAGAACATACATAGTTGCAAGAAACAACAGATTTAAAGAAATATAACAAGTTCAAAGAATACATAGAGTGTCAAGAATACAATAGATAAAAACATACAAAGAGTTGTCAAAGAAAAAGAAGTGTAAGAAACATAACATGTATTCATACGTAGTTGTAAAACATACAATATTGTCAAAGAAACATAACATAGAGTTGTCAAAGAAACTATAACAATAGTAGTTGTCAAAGAAACTATAACAGTAGTAGTTGTCAAAGAAACTATAACATAGTAGTTGTCAAAGAAATAATATAACATAGTAGTTGTCAAAGAAAACTATAACAATAGTAGTTGTCAAAGAAACATAACAATAGTAGTTGTCAAAGAAACTATAAAATAGTAGTTGTCAAAGAAACTATAACATAGTAGTTGTCAAAGAAACTATAACAATAGTAGTTGTCAAAGAAACTATAACATAGTATGTCAAAGAAACTTAATAGTAGTTGTCAAAGAAACTATAACAATAGTAGTTGTCAAAGAAACTAACATATCAGTAGTTGTCAAAGAAACTAACATAGTGTTTCAAAGAAACTATAACAATAGTAGTTGTCAAAGAAACTATATAATCAAAAACATAGTTAGTTGTCAAAGAAACTATAACAATAGTAGTTGTCAAAGAAACTATATAACAATAGTAGTTGTCAAAGAAACTATAACAATAGTAGTTGTCAAAGAAACTATAACAATAGTAGTTGTCAAAGAAACAGTAACAATAGTAGTTGTCAAAGAAACATATAACATAGTAGTTGTCAAAGAAACTATAACAATAGTAGTTGTCAAAGAAACTATAACAATAGTAGTTGTCAAAGAAACAGTAACAATAGTAGTTGTCAAAGAAACATATAACAATAGTAGTTGTCAAAGAAACTATAACAATAGTAGTTGTCAAAGAAACAGTAACAATAGTTAGTTGTCAAAGAAACAGTAACAATAGTAGTTGTCAAAGAAACATAACAATAGTAGTTGTCAAAGAAACAGTAACAATAGTAGTTGTCAAAGAACTAGTAACATAGTAGTTGTCAAAGAAACTGTAACAATAGTAGTTGTCAAAGAAACAGTAACAATAGTAGTTGTCAAAGAAACTAAACAATAGTAGTTGTCAAAGAAACAGTAACAGTAGTAGTTGTCAAAGAAACAGTAACAATAGTAGTTGTCTAAGAAACAGTAACAGTAGTGGTTGTCAAAGAAACAGTAACAATAGTAATTGTCAAAGAAACAATAACAGTAGTAGTTGTCAAAGAAACAGTAACAATAGTGGTTGCAAAGAAACAGTAACAGTAGTGGTTGTCAAAGAAACTATAACAATAGTAGTTGTCAAAGAAACTATAACAATAGCAGTTGTCAAAGAAACTATAACAATAGTAGTTGTCAAAGAAACTATAACAATAGTAGTTGTCAAAGAAACTATAACAATAGTAGTTGTCAAAGAAACAGTAACAGTAGTGGTTGTCAAAGAAACTATAACAATAGTAGTTGTCAAAGAAACTATAACAACTGTAGTTGTCAAAGAAACTATAACAATAGCAGTTGTCAAAGAAACTATAACAGTAGCAGTTGTCAAAGAAACTATAACAATAGTAGTTGTCAAAGAAACTATAACAATAGCACTTGTCAAAGAAACTATAACAATAGTAGTTGTCAAAGAAACTATAACAGTAGTAGTTGTCAAAGAAACTATAACAATAGTAGTTGTCAAAGAAACTATAACAGTAGTACTTGTCAAAGAAACTATAACAGTAGTAGTTGTCAAAGACACTATGACAATAGTAGTTGTCAAAGAAACTATAACAATAGTAGTTGTCAAAGAAACTATAACAGTAGTAGTTGTCAAAGAAACTATAACAATAGTAGTTGTCAAAGAAACTATAACAGTAGTAGTTGTCAAAGAAACAGTAACAATAGTAGTTGTCAAAGAAACTATAACAATAGTAGTTGTCAAAGAAACTATAACAATAGTAGTTGTCAAAGAAACAGTAACAGTAGTAGTTGTCAAAGAAACTATAACAATAGTAGTTGTCAAAGAAACTATAACAATAGTAGTTGTCAAAGAAATTATAACAGTAGTAGTTGTCAAAGAAACTGTAACAGTAGTAGTTGTCAAAGAAACTATGACAATAGTAGTTGTGAAAGAAACTATAACAATAGTAGTTGTCAAAGAAACTATAACTGTAGTAGTTGTCAAAGAAACTATAACAATAGTAGTTGTCAAAGAAACTATAACAGTAGTAGTTGTCAAAGAAACTATAACAGTAGTAGTTGTCAAAGAAACTATAACAATAGTAGTTGTCAAAGAAACTTTAACAATAGTAGTTGTCAAATAAACAGTAACAATAGTAGTTGTCAAAGAAACTATAACAGTAGTAGTTGTCAAATAAAACAGTAACAATAGTAGTTGTCAAAGAAACTATAACAATAGTAGTAGTTGTCAAAGAAACAGTAACAATAGTAGTTGTCAAAGAAACTATAACAATAGTAGTTGTCAAAGAAAAGTAACAGTAGTAGTTGTCAAAGAAACAGTAACAATAGTAGTTGTCTAAGAAACAGTAACAGTAGTGGTTGTCAAAGAAACAGTAACAATAGTAATTGTCAAAGAAACAATAACAGTAGTAGTTGTCAAAGAAACAGTAACAATAGTGGTTGCAAAGAAACAGTAACAGTAGTGGTTGACAAAGAAACTATAACAATAGTAGTTGTCAAAGAAACTATAACAATAGCAGTTGTCAAAGAAACTATAACAATAGTAGTTGTCAAAGAAACTATAACAATAGTAGTTGTCAAAGAAACTATAACAATAGTAGTTGTCAAAGAAACAGTAACAGTAGTGGTTGTCAAAGAAACTATAACAATAGTAGTTGTCAAAGAAACTATAACAACTGTAGTTGTCAAAGAAACTATAACAATAGCAGTTGTCAAAGAAACTATAACAGTAGCAGTTGTCAAAGAAACTATAACAATAGTAGTTGTCAAAGAAACTATAACAATAGTAGTTGTCAAAGAAACTATAACAATAGCAGTTGTCAAAGAAACTATAACAATAGTAGTTGTCAAAGAAACTATAACAGTAGTAGTTGTCAAAGAAACTATAACAATAGTATTTGTCAAAGAAACTATAACAGTAGTAGTTGTCAAAGAAACTATAACAATAGTAGTTGTCAAAGACACTATAACAGTAGTAGTTATCAAAGAAACTATAACAATAGTAGTTGTCAAAGAAACTATAACAGTAGTAGTTGTCAAAGAAACTATAACACTAGTAGTTGTCAAAGAAACTATAACAGTAGTAGTTGTCAAAGAAACAGTAACAATAGTAGTTGTCAAAGAAAACTATAACAATAGTAGTTGTCAAAGAAACTATAACAATAGTAGTTGTCAAAGAAACAGTAACAGTAGTAGTTGTCAAAGAAACTATAACAATAGTAGTTGTCAAAGAAACTATAACAATAGTAGTTGTCAAAGAAATTATAACAGTAGTAGTTGTCAAAGAAACTATAACAGTAGTAGTTGTCAAAGAAACTATGACAATAGTAGTTGTGAAAGAAACTATAACAATAGTAGTTGTCAAAGAAACTATAACAATAGTAGTTGTCAAAGAAACTATAACAATAGTAGTTGTCAAAGAAACTATAACAGTAGTAGTTGTCAAAGAAACTATAACAGTAGTAGTTGTCAAAGAAACTATAACAATAGTAGTTGTCAAAGAAACTATAACAATAGTAGTTGTCAAATAAACAGTAACAATAGTAGTTGTCAAAGAAACGATAACAGTAGTAGTTGTCAAATAAACAGTAACAATAGTAGTTGTCAAAGAAACTATAACAATAGTAGTTGTCAAAGAAACAGTAACAATAGTAGTTGTCAAATAAACAGTAACAATAGTAGTTGTCAAAGAAACTATAACAGTAGTAGTTGTCAAAGAAACTATAACAATAGTAGTTGTCAAAGAAACTATAACAGTAGTAGTTGTCAAAGAAACAGTAACAATAGTAGTTGTCAAAGATACTATAACAATAGTAGTAGTTGTCAAATAAACAGTAACAATAGTAGTTGTCAAAGAAACTATAACAATAGTAGTTGTCAAAGAAACTATAACAATAGTAGTAGTTGTCAAATAAACAGTAACAATAGTAGTTGTCAAAGAAACTATAACAGTAGTAGTTGTCAAAGAAACTATAACAATAGTAGTAGTTGTCAAAGAAACAGTAACAATAGTAGTTGTCAAAGAAACTATAATAGTAGTAGTTGTCAAAGAAACAGTAACAATAGTAGTTGTCAAAGAAACAGTAACAATAGTAGTTGTCAAAGAAAACTATAATAGTAGTAGTTGTCAAAGAAACTATAATAGTAGTAGTTGTCAAAGAAACTATAACAATAGTAGTTGTCAAAGAAACTATAATAGTAGTAGTTGTCAAAGAAACTATAATAGTAGTAGTTGTCAAAGAAACTATAATAGTAGTAGTTGTCAAAGAAACTATAATAGTAGTAGTTGTCAAAGAAACTATAATAGTAGTAGTTGTCAAAGAAACTATAATAGTAGTAGTTGTCAAAGAAACTATAACAATAGTAGTTGTCAAAGAAACTATAATAGTAGTAGTTGTCAAAGAAACTATAATAGTAGTAGTTGTCAAAGAAACTATAACAGTAGTAGTTGTCAAAGAAACTATAACAATAGTAGTAGTTGTCAAAGAAACAGTAACAATAGTAGTTGTCAAAGAAACTATAATAGTAGTAGTTGTCAAAGAAACTATAACAATAGTAGTTGTCAAAGAAACTATAATAATAGTAGTTGTCAAAGAAACAGTAACAATAGTAGTTTTCAAAGAAACAGTAACAATAGTAGTTGTCTAAGAAACAGTAACAATAGTAGTTGTCAAAGAAACAGTAACAATAGTAGTTGTCAAAGAAACAGTAACAATAGTAGTTGTCAAAGAAACAGTAACAATAGTAGTTGTCTAAGAAACAGTAACAATAGTAGTTGTCAAAGAAACAGTAACAATAGTAGTTGTCTAAGAAACAGTAACGGTAGTAGTTGTCTAAGAAACAGTAACAGTAGTAGTTGTGAAAGAAACAGTAGCAGTAGCAGTTGTCAAAGAAACAGTAGCAGTAGAAGTTGTCAAAGAAACAGTAACAGTAATAGTTGTGAAAGAAGCAGTAGCAGTAGCAGTTGTCAAAGAAACAGTAGCAGCAGTAGTTTTACGAAAGACAGCAACAGTAGCAGAGGTCAGAAAAATAACAACAGTAGTTGTGGAAGAAGTAGAAACAGTTGTAACAACAGAACAAGATGCAGAAAGAGGAGATGGAGGAGAAAAGAAGGAGGACGGGAAAGAAGAACAAGAAAACCAGCGCGAGAAAAAAGAAAACAGGAAAACTGTAAAGTACTTTATAACTCAAGTAATCTGAGGTTCTACTGAATGTGTCTTACAGCTACTTCTGGTTATTCTATTCATATATAAGCATACATACACAAAAGCCGAATGTATCCATTTCATTAGTATAACTGGAGAAATAACAACTAAATGATAAAAGATTTATTAAGTATAAAGAAAAGGGGAAAAAGCATTTAAAACAGCAGCAGCAGCATCACCACCACCACCACCACCAACAACAACAGGAACAGTTGGGGAGAGGACTGGCAATTAATGAGAAAATGGACACTTAAATAAATAGTCACATGAATTTTTTGCACAGAAACAGTCTCCCGAACGGGCTACAAATAGATATTCATGCCTGTGAAGAAAAAGAAATAGATGAAAAGATAGGGTGAATTTTAAAAAAAGGAAGAGGAGGAGCACGACAACCACAACGACGACGACGACGAAGAAGAAGAAATAGATGATGATGATGATGATGATAATGATGATGATGATGATGATGATGATGATGATGATGATGATGATGATGATGATGATGAT
>CM060311.1:52470191-52485191 GCA_030674185.1 Monoplex corrugatus | reverse complement strand
CATCGTATCAACTAACCAATCAGTCAAGTAAGCAATCCATCAAACTCTTATCAAAAATCATTGTTTTTGTGTTGACGGCTATAGCGTTTGTGGTGTTGCCAAGAATTCCGTTACACACCCCTGTTCATTCTTTTGTGTCTTTCTGTCTTTCTTGTCTCACCCTGATTATTTGTTGCAAATGGCATCTTTAGCACGGGTGCACATTATTATGTGAATGTTTCGGATGTTTTGCTTTGCTTCAACCGCTACGCTGCTCTGTTGACCTGAGACATCGTCATGACGACAATCGCCAATGCGTAACTGACGTAGACCCTACGTCGGAGTGAGTAATACTAATGTTTCGACCAGCATTGTAAAAATGTCTACAATTCTTGTACTAGATTTTTCTACGCTGACAGCTCTTACTTTCGCGAGTATGACAGGCTTAATGGTGTGCTGTGTCACTGTGTGTGTGGTGGTAGGGTGGATTGGGGGTATGTGTGTGCACGTGAGTGAGAAAGACAGGGAGAGTGAGTGAGTGAGAGTGAGAGAGACGGAGAGACAGACAGAGAGAAAGAGAGAGACAGACAGACAGACAGGCAAAGACAGAGACACAGACACAGAGATAGAGACAGAGAGACAGCGACACAGAGAGAGGGAGAATGTGCATGAAAGGAGCGTGGCATTTCAGAAAGTATGTATGATGGTCTGGTTCAAGCATGATTCAATATCTGCAATATTCTCAGTATCATAAACTTCCTGGTTATCTTGGAGCTGCTTCCAAACATGTGTCCATTGATGTAAAGCATAATATCCGTTTAAAAGAGAGAGGGAGCTGCACATTTTGTTTAACTGTATTGAATTCCTAGCTCCTCGTTTGGCAACCCTGTATCAACCGTACCATTATAATAAAAAAAAAATTAAAAAAAGGACCGTGAATGTTATCCAACAGCGCTCCAAGATAGAACATAAATTAAGTGATTAGTTTCTATCCTCATTTTGGGTCTTTTTTGTAATTTAAATAATTCCAGTTTGAGGTAGTGCTTCTGAATCAGTGTAAACCTTATCCATGGTATTGCTTAGGAAAGATTCTTGAGATAATTTGAGATAGTTATATTGCAAAGAAGTCAGAGAGATGTTAAGATTGATGTGCTGATCTACTGTGAAATTATTAATCAATGATCCATTAGCATACATTTTAAAATGATCGAAATAACTATGTTCAGTGTGACATTTCACTAGACGTACTAGTAGTGTGCATTACAACTTTTTCACGAGCTTTCAAAATGGATGTTAACGAGAATGAAGACATTACAGACGTAGGACCTATGTTTGTGCGTGTATGCCCCGGTACGCAACAGTCTTAAGAATGCTTCAAAACGTATTAGTAGTATATCAATCGTTCGTGGTTTTACAATGATGATATAGTCACATACTATGCAAAATGTTGCATCTGGAAAATCGATGATTTGATATTTCAGTTCTATCTTGAAAATATAGTACCGTTTATTATAGATGAAATCTGAAAATACATAAACTTTTTCCTTTCTCTGAGTGAATGAGCGAGTGAGTGAGTGAGCGAGTGAGCAAGCGAGCGAGCGAGTGAGTGAGTGAGTGAGTGAAAGAGTAAGTGTGTGAGTGTGTGTGTGGCGGTCCTTGGTTTAATGTCTATTCAATTAAGTGATATTAGACAAAAACAAAACAAAAAAGATATATATATAGATATATATATATATGTATATATATATATATATATATAAAATAATGATAATGATAATACATAAATACGTAAAGAAAAACGAAACAAGCGATGTGGAGAAGGGGGGCGTATAAACAGGAAGAGCAAATATAGATGTTTATGTATAGTCAGTCTTGATAAAGAAAGAAGTTTAAATCCATATTACTTACAGCCCACCTGACCATTAAAGTCACACTCGGGCGAATACCACGTGAAAGACGAGAAAGAAGGAAGGGAAAGGAAAATGAAAGAGGAGAGTGAAAACATAAACAAATGAAGCAGCGTACTACAACAAATATTTAAAACAATAAACTAGCTAACTGTAACCATGCATAACTATGAAATAGAGAATGTAACGAATTATGTGAGAGAGAGAGAGAGAGGAGAGAAAGAGAGAGAGAGAGAGGAGGTGTGTGTGTGTGTGTGTGTGTGTGTGTGTGTGTGTGTGTGTGGTGTGTGTGGTGACGTGTGTGAGTGAGAGAGAGAGAGAGAGAGAAAGAGACAGACAGACAACACACAGACAGACACACAGACAGATACAAAGACAGACACACAAACAGGCAGAGAGAGTGTGAGCATGTGAAAGATTGAATTTTAATGATTTGCTTTAAAGCGTTACATCATGAAGCCCGTTTACACAGGACTAGGATGATGGGGTGACTTCATGACATAGGAACCAGAACAAAATAATAAGAACTTCTTTACAGATAGTATAATTATTGATTGTAATAGATAGCCAATCAAATAGGGTTATGTTGGACAGTGATATATCGAGTAGCTTTTTTTTTTTTAATCTAAAGTGTGCTTTTCTAATGGTAAGCTGTGAGATATGATTTTGAACAGGCATGAACAACGTTTAAGACGCAGGTTTCGTACAGGCATCAACAACTATTAAAAGGCAGATTTCCAACAGGCATCACAACCTGTAAGAGCCAAACGCCAGAATTTCATAGTGAACTCCCAGCTCTCGTACAATCTCTTTGATTCCGTTTCTCCTTTCTAAACACTACACACGATGGCAGGAGCTCTAGCAGAAGGGAAGGTGATGCAGAAAGAGAGGACAGATAATGGTTCTCATACCTCATCAATAACGCATCATTGGAAAGATGCCTCTCTTCTTGAAGATCGGATAATAAATGAGAGAGAGAGAGAGAGAGAGAGAGAGAGAGAGAGAGAGAGAGCGAGAGAGAGAAAGTCAAAGAGAGAGAGAGTAGGTTAGAGAGAGAGAGTTAAAGAGAGTTAGAGAGAGAGAGTTAGAGAGAGAGTTAGACAGAGTTAGAGAGAGTTAGAGAGAAAGTCAAAGAGGGAGAGTAAGAGAGAGAGAGAGATAGTGAAAGAGAGTGAGAGAGAAAGAGAGAGAGAGAGAGAACAAGAACTTTTTTAATGGAAGTAGCACAAAAATATTCAAGCTGATTTACATCCAGCTCTCACTTACAGAAGGTTTACACCAATACAAGTACTATATAATGCCCAGTGAGGGCCAAGACTAATACAAGTACAAATAAACTAAATAGCATAACGATGTCAAAATAACGCAAGTTTTGGAATATTAGTAGTACTGACAGGAAAGGAAGGAGAGAGCGAGCAAGAGAGAGAGTGAGACAGACAGACAGACAGACAAACAGACAAACACGCAGACAGAGAATGAGAGAGAGAGAAGAGAGAGAGAGAGAGTTTCATATTCAGATATTTTGTTCATGTAAGGCCACATCCACATACGAAGTAGAGCCCAAACAAAACATTTCAAAGACATTGTCATCACAAAGCTGACTTCTTTAAAAACGTAATTTCTAATCAATTGCGTTACAGCTATATTCTCCAAACTGAAAAAACTTTGTTAAGTACATGTAACCCGTTTTAACAAAATGAGTCCTAAGGTGAAAATAACAGATTTTAGGATATTACGATTTTCAAAATGTCCAGATTATTAACTTTCTTTTCATATGAAATTTGTTATTCTATTCCTAAAAATAAGGAAGTTATGGGTGTTTGAAGTGTAACCATAGCAAACAGCCATTTTGAGAAAATCAAGTTTTAAAATTTTCACCACTCAGTGAAGTTTTACCTTAGCAAGAGGTATTTCTACTTCACCAATCTTTAATAAATTTTATACCGTGGTAAATCACATCATGCCACAATAGCACACAAAAATTGGTGTGAAAATCTGCTGTAATTGTCTTGCTATTTAAGTTTTAAGTTTGTATATCCCTTTTTCTGACACAAAAAGCATGCCGTTATCTGGTTAAAACGCATTTTGAATAATTTTCCGATTGAATTATAAAGTGCTGAGTGCATGGACATGTAATTTAAAGATTAAATATTCCATTTTTGACGAAAAGTAAAAATTGACAAAATCGACCCATCACACCTTTTCCGGGCCTCTATGCTTTTCGCAGCCTGCGAGTTAGGACTCATTTCGTAAAAATGGGTCACATACTGTCAAGTTACGTTTTTTTTCCCATCAGTCAGTATCATCAATAGTCATAATCGAAGCTATGTTACTACATTGGAACAAATCGTATACGAAGATTACTCAATACAGGACAATACAGAACAGAACGAACTTCATACACTTCAGATGCATTACAGAGTGAGTATACCAAGTCAGTGTCGTCTTCTTGTTGGTATTGAAAAGTATGTACATATATTTCACAGATAACAGACCTAGATCTAGTTAACATAATTTGCAGACACAGAGACAGGGAGAAAGAAAGAGAGAGGAGGAAGGGGAGAGGGAGAAATAGAGAGAGAGAGAGAAAGAGAGAAAGAGAGAGAGAGAGAGAGAGAGAGAGAAGAGAGAAAGAGAGAGAGAGAATGAGAGTTTCTCACAATTAATTCGTGATTGCAAACAAACTCTTTGATGCCTAAACTAAATCTAAACATTCCTACAACGACCAGAAAGCAAAGTGTCCTCTAGATATGTATGAAAAAGATACTAGCAACTATCAGAACCTATATGATAAGATTTTAAACAGACACCGTCAGCCTTTAAGAAGGCGGCCAAGTAAAGTGAACCCCCAGTTCTAGTGCGATGTCTTTGATTCCTTACACTCCAGTAAACAAGACAGGCAGTAGGAGCTGGGGGTCTGGCAGAAGGGAAGATGGTGCAAGCAAAGGGGTCAATAGATATAATCTCATTGACGACCCATCAATGGGAAGATGCCTCTGCTCTTGTGTAAGACTGATGATAAGCAAAGCGTCTTTCTGGCTGTGAAACCTAATCAGTGTCTGAACTTGTCTTCACCTCTGGAGCAGTCGAAAGAGATTGGGGGGGGGGGGGGGGATGGGGAAAGTAAGAGATGGAGGAGAAGAGAGAGAGAGAGACAGATTCAGATTCAGATATTTTGTTCATGTTATGCCACAACCACATACCCATGCAGTTATTTACAAACACAAGGATGTTTACCCATGCTTTTATTTCCTTACATGGGGTGTTTACCCCATACAGTTATTTACAAACATAGGGTGTTGTTTTACCCACACACAGTTATTTACAAACATAGGGGTGTTTACCCATACAGTTATTTACAAACATAGGGGTGTTTACCCATACAGTTATTTACAAACATAGGGGTGTTTACCCATACAGTTATTTACAAACACAAGCCTAAATTGAGGGTGTTTACATTTCAATTTACATACAAAAATAAACATAGAAAGGATAGGTGAGTAAATTCATCATTTTAATCAATCAATCAGTCAATCTACCAATAAATGAAAGAATGTCCTACAAAGGACAGATGAGTAAATAAATCATTTGACCAATCAATCAATCAATTAATCAATCAATCAATGAAGAATGTCTATGAAAAGGGCCAACCATTGTCACATTGTACATGTGAGTTTTCTTTGACCAACAACTGAAAGCTTACACGATACAAAGAGTCCCGTGTAACACGACGAAACTGAAAAAAATCCAAACTGACATTAACCCTTTGGCTCCCACACCCTCTCCACCAACTGCAAATAC
The DNA here is from genome assembly GCA_030674185.1 of Monoplex corrugatus. Taxonomy (NCBI): domain Eukaryota; kingdom Metazoa; phylum Mollusca; class Gastropoda; order Littorinimorpha; family Ranellidae; genus Monoplex; species Monoplex corrugatus. The sequence continues at coordinate 52,479,504 of CM060311.1, read as the reverse complement.
TTAACTCTTTGATTCCTTCAGCCTTTCCACCAGCTTCCTGCCTGCAGGAAGCTGGTGGAAAGGGTGAGGGAATCAAAGAGTTAAGTTTTTGCTTTGCTGGCATTGTTGGCAATATAGAATGCTAGTGGATATGGTGCGGGAGTCAAAGGGTTAAACACGAAAGCGATTTTTGTTTTTGTTTTCTGTCGTTTTGTTAATCTCCCCTATCTGGATCACAGTGATTTCCCACCTATACACAGACCAAGTGAATATAAAGGTGAGGCTCATTCACTGAACAGTTAGACTGGCGCATATTTTCGGCCTAACTGGTGTAGAGGTACAGTTCCCACATTCTGTCTGACTGTATGGGTTATGTGGGCTCAAACCTGGCTTGAGAAAACTCTGTACGTGCGGCACTAAGTCCACCCAATTTCACTTTCAGTTTCAGTTTCTCAAGATGACGTCCCCGCGCTTGGAATGAATTCCATAGGCACTATCGTCACAGGTGCTATGTGATGGAGAAAATCCAGAATGATCACGGCACACGCCTTAAGCCTGTACATAAAACCATGAGCTGGTCAGGTCTTGAGGTCCTAACTAGATAGTTCCATAACCCTGAGATCGTAGGGGAGCGAGGTGACAGAGACTTCAACTTTTCCCGGGGCCAGCATTATAAGGGCAGCGATGGTTACCCAACCCTGTCAAATGTTAGAGAAGGTAAAGCACCTAGACATCTGAGGAGATATGCAATAACAATATGAACGACATGCATCACCTACGTTCATCCTCCCTTAAAAACCTGTTGACATAGAAAAGCAAAGAAAAGGAATTTGTTCAATGGAAAAGAATAGCAGCAAAAGTGAAGAACACAAGTTACGCAATTTAAATAGGAGCAACTACGAACAGATGTTTCCGGAAAAGAAACATTTCAGGTCCTCTTTTAAAGAGAGAGAGAGTGAATGGATTTTCCTGTAAGGAATTGATACTTTCATCGTCTGCATGGTTAAGCCATATCTGATTATCAATGTGGCTTTTTTTATTTTTCCCAATTTCTGCCTTCTGCCATGGGGCTAGTTAGTAAGTAGAGCTGCAGTCGCCCACACCTCTTGTCGTTCTTCCTGATAAAGGTGACACCATCATCATCATCATCATGTGCCCTGCCGCATGGCGTTGGCGATCATGGCCCTCCAGATGTATCAATCCCTTGTTGCCGCAAGCACATCTTCCACTCTGTCTTCAGCCACTCTGCAAATCCCTCCAATATGTTCTCCCTGGGTCTACCTGGTGCTCTTTTTCCCTCCAGCTTTCCTGTTGTGACCAGGTACTCGAATTCCCCTTTCCTCATAAAATGGCCTACAAATGTTGCCTGTCTTTTCCTAATCTTCGTTATCGATGATCTTCTTGAGTCTGCCTCCGTCAAGACTGTCTCGTTTGTTTTCTTTGCTGTCCATGGAACTTTCAACATTCTTCTTAGAAACCACATCTCGGCTGCCTCAATCTTGTTCTGGCTTTGCTTGTTGATTGTCCACGCCTCACAACCCTACAACAGTATCGGTTCTATATAACATTCAAAAACTCTCTTTCTGATCTTAAAAAGTGACTTGACGGCAAAATATGTTCAGGGCTGCCTGGCCCTCTAGACTGAGCGGACATGCTGGTTAGGATGCCACTCTGAACCTGAGATTCACGCGTGCGCTTAGTCAGTTGAGGCTGACGTGAAGCATCACAGATACCATTCGCTGCTCTCTAGACAGAAAGTGACAGTGGTCCTTTCTGTGCCTGGCCAACAGTCTGGGGAAGGAACCGCTTTCTACACAGACAGGAGGAGATGCAGGGGTGATCTCTTTCCATATCGTTTTAGCTTTAATCGGGGAGCAACATGCTGCTTTGCATGGCGAATGGACCAGTCTGATTTGATCATAGGCAATGCATCTGTACATTCGTGAGCTTTTATATCGGCCTGAGTTTCAGTTTAAATTTGGTAAAAGAACCATCTACAAACAACTGAGAGATTCATGTTATAACTAACACACACACACACACACACACACACACACACACACACACACAGAGAGAGAGAGAGAGAGAGAGAGACAGAGAGAGGGAGAGAGAGAGAGAGGATGTATATATATATATGTATATATATATATATACATGTATATATTTATAGATAGATAGAGAGAGATAGAGAGATACATAGATATATAGATACACAGATAGATAGATAGACAGATAGATAGATACATAGATAGATAGATATCTAGATAGATAGACAGATAGATAGATAAATAGATAGAAAGACAGACAGACAAACAGATAGATAGATAGATAGACAGACAGACAGATACATAGATAGATAGACAGACAGACAGACAGATAGATAGATAGATAGATAGATAGATAGATAGATAGACACGCACACGCACACGCACACGCACACGCACACGCACACGCACACGCACACGCACACGCACACGCACACGCACATGCATACACTCAGAGTCACACAACATTACATATTCCAATCTGTTCTCCTCTAGCAGCCGGTGTATCTTGTGTGGCCTGCCATGCCAAAAACGAAAACAAATCTCTCACAAGATGCAGCACAAAGACTCCCCACAGTAAAAGATCACAATGCGTGACCTTCTACTTTCATTGCTTCCACTGGACCCGCCTTAACGGCTTCCTTTCATGTCTAAGATGGTAGGTCAGTTATCTCTTTTCGTGACTAACAACGTCACGCACTACAATCGAATGTAAAAAGAGCACTGTGATAAATTTAACTCTCTCTCTCTCTCTCTCTCTCTCTCTCTCTCTCTCTCTCTCTCTCTCTCTCTCCCTCTCCTCTCTCTCTCTCTCTCTCTCTCTCTCTCTCTCTCTCTCTCTCTCTCCTAACTACACCATGGACACATGACAGAGCAACAGATTCACACTATTAACACATTTATTTAAAATTGTACTACATACCACAACCCAAAGTTCTTAAAATTAATCTTCTAATACTTATTCTTAACCTGAGTATTTTATATTACATAACTTTATATCAACTAACACAATGTCTTATATTGCACAATTAACCACCACAGCTTTTCATTATTCCCGACATCGACACGAAGATGGCGACGATTGTATTCACAACGATGTCGACACGAAGATTGCGTCTACGTGTACACAGCGACGTCGATACGAAGATGACAATGGCGTGTAGACAGCGACGTCGACACGAAGATGGCAATGACGTATAGATAGCGACGTCGACACGAAGATGGCAATGACGTATAGATAGTGACGTCGACACGAAGATGGCAATAACGCATAGATAGTGACGTCGACACGAAGATGGCAATGACGTGTAGATAGTGACGTCGACACGAAGATGGCAATGACGTATAGATAGCGACGTCGACACGAAGATGGCAATGACGTATAGATAGTGACCTCGACACGAAGATGGCAATGACGTGTAGATAGTGACGTCGACACGAAGATGGCAATGACGTATAGATAGCGACGTCGACACGAAGATGGCAGTGACGTAGAGATAGTGACGTCGACACGAAGATGGCAATAACGTATAGATAGTGACGTCGACACGAAGATGGCAATGACGTGTAGATAGTGACGTCGACACGAAGATGGCAACGACGAGTAGGTAATGACGTCGACATGAAGATGGCAATGACGTGTAGGTAATGACGTCGACACGCAGATGGCAACGACGTGTAGGTAATGACGTCGACATGAAGATGGCAATGACGTGTAGGTAATGACGTCGACACGCAGATGGCAACGACGTGTAGGTAATGACATCGACATGAAGATGGCAATGACGTGTAGGTAATGACGTCGACACGCAGATGGCAATGACGTGTAGGTAATGACGTCGACATGAAGATGGCAATGACGTGTAGGTAATGACGTCGACACGCAGATGGCAACGACGTGTAGGTAATGACGAGGACAATGGAACGTTTCAAGAGGTCAGCCGTCCTGGAGGCCAAGAGTCAAGGGCCCAGCTCGCCTCATGAAAAGTGTCCAGCAATCCTTTTTGTCATGATATGCATATATGGGTGTTTCCTCTTTGCTGGTGTTGTTGTTGTTGCTGTTGTCGTTGTAGCTGTTGTTGTCGGCCATCATGTTGTGTCGATATGGGTGTGTATGTATGAATGTACGTGTGTGCGGGTATGTAGGTATATGCATGTATTTACTGTTAGTGGTTATTTTCATTTCTTTCCTGTTTATTTATTACATACTCCTTTATTTTGTATTTATTTAGTCACCTACTTGCTTACTTCTTATACATTTACTTACTTAATACTTACTTACTTACTTATTACTTACTTACTTACTTACTTAGTTACCTATCTATGATTAAGAAAATATTGTCTTCACCTAGTTGATAGACAGCTGACCATTTGGGCATTGACTGGGATGGGAGGAGTTTCTGTCATGTGAGACGAGTTTATACAGAATAGCTAGTTGTGATTCAGACCTTTAATTGTTTATTTATTCATTTTGTATATATGTTCCTTTTTTAAGGTAAGATACACAGATACACATGTCATTTACATGTAACCAAGATTAATGCAGTGGTAGCTGACAAAATACCAGTATGAAATATGGACTAGGTAAAACATAGTCTAGGTAGGGCCTCAGGATCTGGGTTTATGTGCAGGCTTAAAGCTTGTCCCATGATCCCCATACTCATGGCACATGTGACGTAAGTGCAAATGAAATTCGTTCCGAGCGCGGAGACGTCATCTTGAGAAACTGAAACTAAACTGAAACTGACAGGCAAAAACGTCATCCATGGCGCCGGAAACTTGGTATGGGAGACAGTTGTGACTGTTGAAGAACGCGGTACCTCTTACCCAGCTAAAGCCAACTGGCGGCGACAACGATAATAAGACTCCTACAATAACTGTTCACACTCTCAGCATGCACAATAATGTTAGACAGCTATCTGTGAGGAACATGTGTTTAACATGAAGGGATACACTTCAAATCACAACGTATAACAGCTAGGCCATAATCAAAGATTACTAGCTTTGTGTCTGTGACAACTAACATGGTCCAGACGGACATGACGAGAACTGTTTCTCTCTTGGTCACGTAATGTGAATTATGCACAATTCAGTGGCTCACACAAGGAAATTGCAACGATTGAATTTAATGTACTGCTAGCTGTAGTAGGCTACTTGATCACATCAGGAGATCAGCACAAAACACAGCCCCCTCATGTCATCCTGTCACTGCTGTGTTCATTAGAAGACGGAGGGCATAGTGATAGGAGTAGACAACAGACTATATCCTCCATCGCTGTCTCTCGGATGAAGCAACAAGCAGGTCATGAATTTAAGATAGGCTCGTTCTTTGAATTTTACCATCCTGCCTTTGACATTTGCCATCCCACCTTTGACATTTTCCATGCTGCCTTTGACATTTACTATCCCACCTTTGACATTTACCATGCTGCCTTTGACATCTGCCATCCCACCTTTGACATTTTCCATGCTGCCTTTGACATTTGACATCCCACCTTTGACATTTTCCATGCTGCCTTTGACATCTGCCATCCCACCTTTGAAATTTGCCATGCTGCCTTTGACATTTGCCATCCCACCTTTGAAATTTGCCATTCAGCCATTGAAAAATGCCATTAAGCCTTTGACATTTGCCATCCCGTCTTTGAGTTTTGCCATTAGCCTTTCAGTTTTGCCATCCCTCGTTTGAATGTTGCCATCCAGTTTTTTAATTTTGCCATCCGGTCTTTGAAATTTGCCATCCAGTCTGTAATGTTTGTAATCCAGTCTGCAATGTGTACCATCCTGCGATGTTTGCCATCCTGTCTGTAATGTTTGCCATCTTGTCTGTGATGTGTGCCATCCTGTGATGTTTGCCATCCAGTCTGTGATGCTTGCCATCCTGTCTGTGATGTTTGCCATCCTGTCTGTGATGTTTGCCATCCTGTCTGTGATGTTTCATATTTGCCATCCTGTCTGTTATGTTTGCCATCCTGTCTGTGATGTTTGTCATCTATTCCGTGATGTTTGCCATCCTGTCTGTGATGTTTCATGTTTGCCATCCAGTCTGTTATGTTTGCCATCCTGTCTGTGATGTTTGCCATCCTGTCTGTGATGTTTGTCATCTATTCCGTGATGTTTGCCATCCTGTCTGTGATATTTCATATTTGCCATCCAGTCTGTGATGTTTGCCATCCTGTCTATGATTGTTTGCTATCCACTCTGTGATGTTTGCTATCCTGTCTGTGATGTTTGTCATCCAGTCTGTGGTTTCTGCCATCCAGTCTGTAATGTTTGCCATCCAGTCTGTGATGTGTGCCATTCTGTCTGTAATGTTTGCCATCCTGTCTGTGATGTTTGCCATCCTGTCTGAGATGTTTGCCATCCTGTCTATGATGTTTGCCATCCTGTCTGTAATGTTTGCCATCCTGTCTATGATGTTTGCCATCTAGTTTGTAATGTTTGCCATCCTGTCTGTAATGTTTGCTATCCAGTCTGTGATGTTTGCCATCCTGTCTGTAATGTTTGCCATCCAGTCTGTGATGTTTGCCATCCTGTCTGTAATGTTTGCCATCCAGTTTGTGATGTTTTGCCATCTGTCTGTGATGTTTGCCATCCTCTGTGTAATGTTTGCCATCCAGTCTGTGATGTTTGTCATCCAGTCTGTGATGTTTGCCATCCTGTTTGTGATGTTTGCCATCCTGTCTGTGGTGTCTGCCATCCTGTGTGTAATGTTTGCTATCCAGTCTGTGATGTTTGCCATACTGTATGTAATGTTTGCCATCCTGTCTGTAATGTTTGCTATCTAGTCTGTGATGTTTGCCATACTGTCTGTAATGTTTGCCATTCAGTTTGTGATTTGCCATCCAGTCTGTGGTGTCTGCCATCCTGTCTGTAATGTTTGCCATCCTGTCTGTAATCTTTGCCATCCAGTCTGTGGTGTTTGCCATCCAGTCTGTGATGTTTGTCATCCAGTCTGATGTGTGCCATCCTCTCTGTAATGTTTGCCATCCAGTTTGTGATGTTTGCCATCAAGTCTGTGGTGTTTGCCATCATGTCTGTAATGTTTGCCATCCAGTCTGTGATGTTTGCCATCCAGTCTGTGATGTTTGCCATCCTGTCTGTGATGTTTGCCATCCTGTTTGTGATGTTTGCCATCCAGTTTGTGATGTTTGTCATCCAATCTGTGGTGTTTGCCATACAGTCTGTGATGTTTGTCATCCAATCTGTGGTGTTTGCCATCCAGTCTGTGATGTTTGTCATCCAATCTGTGTGTGTTTGCCATCCAGTCTGTGATGTTTGCCATCCAGTCTATGATGTTTGTCATCCAATCTGTGGTGTTTGCCATCCAGTTTGTGATGTTTGCCATCCATCTGTATGTTTGCCATCCAGTCTGTGAGTTTGCCATCCAGTCTGTGGTGTTTGCCATCCAGTTTGTGATGTTTGTCATCCAGTTGTGATGTTTGCCATCCAGTTGTGATGTTTGCCATCCAGTCTGTGATGTTTCCATCGTTTGTGATGTTTGCCATCCAGTTTGTGGTGTTTGTCATCCATTTGTGTGTTTGTCATCCAATTTGTGGTGTTTGCCATCCTGTCTGTGATGTTTGCTATCCAGTTTGTGATGTTTGCATCCAGTTTGTGATGTTTGTCATCCATCTGTGATGTTTGTCATCCAATCTGTGGTGTTTGTCATCCAATCTGTGGTGTTTGTCATCCTGTCTGTGATGTTTGCTATCCTGTCTTTGCTCCTGTTCCTGGCCAACCAAGGTGCTGGTTTTGTTCCAAAGCACAATTTCCTGAGATATTTTAGTTTCTATATGCTGCTACTAGGACCGACTCTTCCACTTTCCTGTTACCTTTGAATCTGTTATGTTGGCAGATAAAACAAACAGAATCTACCAGAGCGTTTAAGAATTCAGAGACAACTTATTGCCTTCTCTCCTCCCTGTCTCAAGTTCTGTCTGTATCCAGTGTATGACCAGGCTTACCAACAAGTTCCAGACTGATATAACAGTACTTTTTACTGTCTACTCACACGATGGGGAACGAGTAGCGTAGTGGTTAGAGCGCTCGCTTCCAAAAGTGAGTGTTTTTTTGTTTGTTTGTTTGTTTGTTTGTTTGTTTTGTTTGTTTTGTTGTTGGAGGTTATCTTTGTGCTCACCCTTTTTTCGTCCGATTTTCTATGCCACCTTAATGGCCACAGAAGCTGGCACAGGTTTTTTGTTTTTGTTTTTTGTTTGTTTGTTTTTTGTTTTGTTTTTTACAATGCAATCATAATAATGTCGATGAGGATGATAATCATGATGCTATGAAGTTCCATCTAGGATTGAGACTGCATGACAGGGCTGTACTCTACGCTTACTGTCATAATATATCCTGGCGTCAACCAGGCCCGAGAGATACAGACACCTGCGGTGCTGGTCAGAAGATTTGAGAAACACCCTCAACGACTCATCCGTGAAGTGGATGAGACTCGACTGTGTGGTCCCAGTCTTCCCAATGAGCCCACAGCACGCCCAACTCTGGGTAAGAGCCGGTTAGAACCGAAAAATCTCACAATGATATAGTTTTGAAGGGACTGATGGGGAATCGTACCCACAACCTTCCAGTCGGTAATCCGTTGCGCTAACCACGGCGACCCAAAAGATGAGGTTAATTCCGCACAATCGACTGTGGCTGCCAAATGGATAGGTGCGCTGGCTAAAACAGACAGCAGCCAGAATTTCACAGCTACATCCGTGGTTAAAAACAAACAATAAAAACTTTCCTTCGAGGAAGCAGGCAACTCCCGGTGATTGCCCTGTAAGCCAAGCCAGAGACACATACAGAGAGATCGGTAACTACACGATGTGGCTGATGACCACTGCTTAGCTTATTCAACGTTGATGTTGAATCTGAACGTGCGCATTACGACTTAAGAGCTCCAAAAATCTGTGATTTATGCTGTCCACAGTCCTCTGTAGTAATGTGTGCGCTCGGTCGCGGGCCATTGCAATGAGAAGCACACAGACAACGTGCCCTAGAGCCAGTTACATATCTACTGATGGCTTATCACAGAGAGAGAGAGAGACAGACAGACAGACAGACAGACACAGACAGACACAGACAGACAGACTGAGAGACAGACGGACAGACAGACGGACAGATAGAGACAGACAAAGAGAGAGAGGGCACTGTTTATCCCAATGAGGAAGACTCATAACCGTAACAACCAGTTATCTCTTGTGCCGTGTCTATCCCATGAAACAACGCGTTATGTCCCCTGGTAGCAGTAGACTGGGCAGAATCCCAGAGCCGAATATGTAGGCGAG
>CM060311.1:52452691-52460191 GCA_030674185.1 Monoplex corrugatus | reverse complement strand
GCCTATCGTATGCACACACGCACATGAGAAACACACACACACACACACACACACACACACACACACACACACACACACACACACACACACATTAAATCGTTTGATAAATACAAGCCTATCGTATGCACACACGCACATGAGAAACACACACACACACACACACACACACACACACACACACACACACACACACACACTCTCTCTCTCTCTCTATGTCTCTCTCTCTCTCTTTCTCTCTCTCTCTCTCTCTCTGTCTCTCTCTCTCCCTCTGTCTGTCTGTCTGTCTGTTCTATCTATCTATCTGTCTGTCTGTCTGTCTATCTATCTATCTATCTGTCTGTCTGTCTGTCTGTCTATGTATCTATGTATCTATGTATCTATCTATCTATCTATCTATCTCTGTCTTCCTGTTTCTCTCTGTCTCTTTGCCTTTGCATGCTTGTCTGCCTGCTTGTCTGCCTGCTTGTCTGTCTGTCTGTCTGTCTGTCTGTCTCTCTCTCTCTCTCTCTCTCTCTCTCTCTCTCTCTCATTCAAATCATGAATTCAAGGTTTTACACATTATGATCTTCTTTTCATCCAATAAGCTATGAACTGCCAAGACAGCTTTGCTGTTACGTTTTGTTAAAACTGTCACAGCCCAAACTCGATTCTGACAGTTAAGGTTTGAGAGACAGAGAGGCAGGGAGGGAGAGAGAGAAGAGAAGAAGGGGGACAGAGGAAAACACGGGAAGAGGGAAGGAAAAGGAAAGGGAAAAGGGAGGATGGTACAAAGAGGAGACACATACAGATGGGGGGGGGGGGGGTTGGATTACGAGGGGAAAGAGAGAGAGGGCGAGAGATCTTTTGAAATATGAACAGAGAAACAGCGATGTTTTATGCTTCAATTTGTTTTATATTCAAGGGTAGGCAAGAATTAATACAACATGAAATAAGATTTTTATAGAACCCACACATGAGATTACAAATGTTCAAATAAGTGTGCATGTTCTTTTATTATCACACACACACGCATACTCTCTCTCTCTCTCTCTCTCTCTCTCTCTCTCTCTCTCTCTCTCTCTCTCTCTCTCTCTCTCTGTCTCTAAGTGTATCAAACACATCTTGAAAACATACACACGCACCCTTAAAACTCTAACAGAAAAGTACACTGTTCGTTTGCAGTGTTTCTATGTTTGTATGACATTGTAATTGTTTCTACTGTACTATACTGCATAGTGTCAAATAGTTCGCAATATTTCATTCAAATGGCAACTATCGTAGTTGTACATGATACATGTAGATGAGAAAAAGAACGGGAAAAGGGCATTGGTAGCCTGTGAGATTGTAGCCGTAATTCCCTACTTATTCTTTTTGGATCTTTCTGCTTTTGATACCACTGACCACCCAATCCTTCTATCTCTTTTTCAGAATACATTTGGAATCCAAGATAGTGCTCTTTCTGATGACTCCCAGCTGTACACCACTGTATCTCCTAAAAAATTTTGAACACTTCTTTCTAAATATTTTGACCATTACGTTGAAATCCAGATGCTTATGTACAGAATAAGTTACACGTTAAATGGGATAAGACTGAAGCAATGCTCACTGGCAGCAAGCACAAGCTTTGCTTTGTAAAAGTTTGTTTTGTCCAACAAGGTGATAACACTATTGTACTTTTTTTCTGAATTAGTCAAGAACCTTGTTCTTGATTCTCAACTCTATAAGTAGAACTTCATCATCAAATCTGTCAGTCTTGTTACTGTCAATTCCAACGTTTCAACAATTCTACTTGCCATTATCTTTCAGTTTAGCAGCAATTTAAACTTGCTCTATCATCTATGACTTGCCTGCTTGTGCTGTTACATGCATCTGGCGTATTTAGAATTCTGCAGCCCTTAAAAGGAGGCGTGAGTATGTCATTCCTTTGCTTCCTTTTTCCACTGGTTGCCAGTTACTCTAAGCGTTTCACACAAAATCAATACATTATGCTACAATGATACTGTACCTATTCATCTCTGCGATATTTCCGTCGACCGAATTTACACCGTTGCCCAACCACCCTTGCTTCTGACAGTGTGTTTGTCTACAAATTCCTCCATACAGATGTCTCATATTTGGTCGCCGCTCATTTACTGTGTCTGATCCATTCAACTGCATTGAGCTACACCTGTCTCTTTGACAATCACATATCCTGTTTTCCTCAAGTTTAACTTGTAGACATACTTTTTGTCCAGCAGCGATTTCTCCTTCTCTATGCCCATCCCTTCATCTAACTCCCTCCTGTCTTCCCCCTCCCAGTATGCTTGTGCTTTCTTTTCTTAAGATTGTCTCTTTTTTTTTTTGTCACCGAAATGTTTCAGTGAATGATGAGAGTGTGCGTTTTGATTTGATTTCTGCATCAAGATTTGGTACCTTATGAATATCTTTGTCATTATCATTGTTATCATATTGAGTATTTTTAAATTATAAGGAGTCCACACAAATTTGAGGTGTGGCGTGAAACTAACGTCACCATGAAGTATACTTCCAATCCGTATCACAATGATTTTTCAACAGTCATTTTTATCTCCTATTATTGTCTGAATTCTTTGATCATGGTTATTGTTCATTCAAATGTATATTTATCTCCTTTTTGAAGTAGTTCAGTGTCATTTGCAAACTTTGCTATTTTATTTCCGTTTGTCCTATGGCGATTCCTTTGATATTTTTTTCATCACGATTTTAAATTTTCAACACTTAGTATAGATAGATACGGAGATATAGGGTTTCCCTGTCTGCAAGCTTGTTTTATTTTTAAGTATGGTGGTGCATTACTGTTAACCAGCACAAAAGACTTGCTGTTGTTTGAAAGACCTCATTCTATTTATTAATGTCATTAGGAAAGACATATACAGACAATAGTTCGCGCGCACAAGTCCAATCAAGAGAATCAAAGGCCCTTTCAAGGTCGATGTATAGTCACAACCAGAAACTATGTTTAAATTACAGTAACTTACCAGATTACAGATAAGTCTGGTATTGTTCCCAAAGTATCTATTGGCCACTAATCCTGGTTAACATTCATTTACTAATCTTGGTATTATCCTTTTAAAGTCTTTCAGAAATACGCGCTGTTGCAGTTTTACACACTACGTTTACCAGGGGGATGGTTTATGGCCTTTAGATATACAAATAATAATGTCTTTTTCTGAGTGGGAGATACATATCTTCTACAGAAATCATCATTTAAAGCTTGCACACTTACCCCCTACCTGTTTCTTTCGGAAAACTAAAAACAAATACTAAAAAATAACCCTGAGCTATAAAGCAATCTGATCCTGTACTTGTATCATTTTTCATTTTACTTAGAACATAATATGTCATTTCATCAAGAGATATTTCTCTTTCAATATCAACAGCTTCTCAACAGCTTCCTTTTCAAACAATGTTGCAAGTTATTAACCATATCGTGAATGTTAATATCAGCTGTTTCTCTATTTTGTACAGTATCTATAGAAATGTTTTGTGTAGTTTAAAACTTCGTGTTTTATTCATTTTTATTCATAGTGAATGCATCCCCCCAGTAGTTTTTTTTTTTTACTAATGTAGTTTCGTTTTTCCATTCTATACAGACAATTTGTGATATTTTTTCGCTTCAACTACCCACCTAGATCGGGAACTTAACAAAACACCTTCCATTGTTTACGTCTCATTTCAAGCAGATGCTCGTTTTACCTCACTTTCTGGATATTTTTAGCAAAAGAGCAAATGATATCCCACGTCTGCCAACATCACACCAGTCCTGTCAGTTGCACAGGGTCTGATGCACCTCCTTCACCACAAGCCTTGACTGACACAAGCACGTGCAACACACACGGCCTCCAACTACTAGGCTACCACTTGCTCGGCATCAACAAAATACATTACACCTATACGTACAGACTTAAGAAACGCAACAAATGACTTCTCAACTAAGATCTCTTATACGTAAAGTCTTACTGTTCTTCTCCCTTAATTTCTTCAAGAGTAATTTGGCGTCCCACTAAAGAAATGTTCACCAGATTCTTCCAGCTCTGTTGGTTGTGTGTCAAAGCCTGGCTCTGGGCAAATGGTTTCTCTGTCCATTTCGCATTGTTATCAGTCCATCGTTTCTCCCCTCCATACCCCCCCCCCCCTTCAGCAATTCCCTGGAGGACTGTTTTAGCAAGGCCATTGGATCTCGTAACATGACCATACCAAAGTAGTTTTCTTTTCTTAACGGAAATCAGCAGATCTTCATATAGTCAAGTATGATGGTTGATATTTTCGCACTTGTCCATTAATGCTATGATCAGTTTATCTGATATTTAGTATTAACCGATAACATCTTATTTCCATGGCTTTGATTCGTCTATCCAAATATCCTGTCAGGATCCATGTCTTACATAGAAACAGGAAAATAGTATATACCTGTTTGTTCTTTTGTTTCATTCAGATGTTCTTGTCCTTCCCTACAGCTTTCGACCTGGACAGTGCTGGTGTTATGTTTGGATCCCTCATTGCTGCCAGTGGATCTAGGTAACTAAATTGTTGAACAGTCTCTGACTTCAGTCCATGGACAGTTATATCGCCTTCTTGGCGCTAATGTCCATGCCATATCTTGAAGATGTTTAAAAAAGACTTAGCAAGTTCTTGCTCAGTGCCTGCCAGACCATCAGTATCATCAGAGAAGTGACGTTTTGTTATGGTTCTTCCTCCAATGCACACTGTGCTGACATGATTTTAAAAGTAAAATAATGATGATAATAATGATGATAATAATGATGATAATAATGATGATAATAATGATGATAATAATGATGATCAAGAGACTCTGAGTAAAAAGAAAAAAAAACCAACAAACATACACAAACACATACTGCTATCGTAAGAATACGTGAACGAACAGACGTATACGCGCATGAGCACATACATGCGCACGCAAGCACACACACACACGCACAACCAGATACACCACACACACACACACACACACACACACACACACACACACCGCACGCACACAAGCACACACACGCGCGCGCAGGCACACACGCATGCACGTGCACGCACACACAGCAAAGTATCACATCATAATTTTTGGGAGTGAATGTATGCACTTGGAGCTGAAAAGACTCATGACCGGTTGTCTTTAAGGCGAATCATCATCATCATCATCATCATCATGTGCCCTGCCGCATGTCGTTCCCCATCATGGCCCTCCATATGAGTCTATTCTTCGTTGCTGCAAGTACATCTCCCACCCTCTCTGGCCTCAGCCATCCTGTCAGTCCGTCCAATATTTTCTCCCTGGGTCTACCTGGTGTTTTTTTTTTCCCTCCAGCTTTCCTGTTGTGACAAGGTGTTCTAATTTCTATTGCCTCGTTAAATATCCTATAAATGTTGTTTGTCTTTTCCTTATCTTCTTCATTAATGTCCTTTTTCTGTCTGTCTCCCTCAAGACTGTCTCGTTTGTTTTCTTTACTGTCCATGGAACTCTTAAGGCGAATAAAATGATATTACCTGCACAAAGAGTGTACTGCGAATGATGACTGTATAGTACAAAATATGTTACTCGTAAGACTAATCTAATAAAATGGGACTGTGAATAAATGAATTATGCTTTTTGTATCCCTAGCTTGGGCAAAACTTGGGAAGGTTTGTCTGAAGTGTACCAAAGAGCCCTATTATTCATTCAAGAAGAAATGTACGTCATAGCGTTACATCAGCAAGATCCGTAGTAATGATGGCGGCAGTGCAGATGAATTTTTTTTCCTAGAGGACTTCTTAACCTTGTAGCACTTATGGGTTGGTTGTTGGGTCCTAGTGTTTCCCTGGCAGTACAGATACACTGTGGGTGTACAAGATGTGGTACTGCTGTTACTGTTCGTTTATTTTTGCTTTTAACATCTGTTTGTGCTTTTAGACAATATTATTCGTGTATTGCCAATGGAGGCAACCTGCCGTGAAAGCTGGCTGCAAAACGGATGCTGCATTGAAAGATAATGGATTGATGCCCATTAAAGGATTCTCGACTCTGCTGAAGGAAATTATTCTTTGTAACATGTTCATGGCTTTCTACCTCTGTCGTGATATCATACGTTGGTTGAGCATGACAGATAAAGTGTAACAGTCAGGAAGCCGGGCTTTTACACAGTGTCATGAATCTGTAGGATTTTACAGATAGAAATGAAGCGTTTCTTTCGTCTGTAAGCATACTGTGCATCTCTGACGAGCTGGCGAACCCTTAGACGTTCATCTCTGCATCTTTAGTGCGCCTCCTCTCTCACCAGGACAGGCCTGGAGGTAACAGAGACAGAGCTGTCACTTTTATCGAAACTGCCATCGGTTCTTTCTCCTCTGCAACCCTGCATGTTCTCTTGTCTCGCAGTCCCATCGCAGCCGTCTGGGAATTTCGGTAACAATCGTAACCGTGACGGGCGAGTCTGTCACTGAATGTGTTCATCAGTTTCACATCTCTGTGTCAACAGTCTTACGCCTTGCTGTGTTTAACCCTTTGACTCCAGGCACCCTATCCACCAGCGTCCTGCAAGCACACACACACACAAACACACACACACACTCAGACAGAGAGAGAGAGTACACTTATGGACGAAAGAAACGCTTCATTTCTATCTGTAAAAGTCTAGTTTCATTTCCTGCAAGGAAGCTGGCAGATAGGGTGAGACAGTCGAAGGGTTAAGTTTTTGTTTTTGCTTTGTTATCATGGTCGACAATGCAGGATGCTGATGGACAGGGTGCAGGAGTCAAAGGGTTAAGGTTATGTCCTAGGCCTCAAATGATATTGTTTGTTCAACGACTGTTGACTGTTACATTACTACTCGTGCTGTGCTGAGATATCCGGCAACAATGCACAAAGGAAAAAAAGAACCTGTTCTTGTTGGGATCTTACCTGGAAGTTTCTCCATGCTTTTTGATTTGCCCAGTCAAACTCAAACTGCACGGACCTTACCAGCCTCGAAATTCAGACCATGAGCTTGACATGTTTCTATCATTTGTGGGAAAAATAAATTAAAAATGGCGACTTTCAGGTATAACAATATATCAACTTGCATCCCTTTGCCGGTACTTTTAATAACTTTGGGAGAAATGTTGCCTTGATATTGACATTAAAACCATGTCATTGCCTCACTGTCCAACAAGAGAACAAACAATACGGTGCAATACCACCCTCACAGACATCACATTGACTTTGCAGTTTTACTCATGATTAGCTTGTTGATCTTACAGTCAGACTGATATCACTGACATACCGGTTACTGACAAAATCATCTCAGATCACTCTGTAATTCCATTTTCACTACACATCGACAAACCATCAATAAACATTACTGTGTATAGTACAACGAGCATGATTCTGACACGGACTGCACAATACAAATGATGTCAAATCACAATCATCATCAACAACAACAACAACCAGAAAAAACACGAACAAAGAATCAGAACGCGTATTTAATGGCTGTATTAAATACGCGTTCCGATTCTTTTTTCGTGTTTTTT
>CM060311.1:52430191-52445191 GCA_030674185.1 Monoplex corrugatus | reverse complement strand
AGTCTACCAATCGAAAACACACACACACACACACACACACACACACACACACACACACACAGAGGCACGCACGCACGCACTCACACATCACACACACATCACACACACACACACACGTAAGCACACACGCATCACACGCACACACACATACACACACACACAACACACATACACACACACATCACACACACACACACACACACGTAAGCACAACACACACACACACACACACAACACACATACACACACATCACACACATACACGTAAGCACACACGCATCACACGCACACACGTAAGCACACACACACACACACACACACACATACACACAACACACACACACACACACACACATACGTAAGCACACACGCATCACACGCACACACGTAAGCACACACACACACACACACACACACACACACACACACACACAACACAGACACACACACACACACACACACACACGTAAGCACACACGCATTAATAACCCTACCTTCCCTCCCTACCCCACCAGCACAACAGACACACCTCTCTTTAAATAGGCCAGCCCTGTTATTCATAAAGCACACCCCAAACTGCACGACGACAGGAGTGTTGCCATAAAACGGAATCCCGACAGCGCCAGCTCTTCCCACAGCAGCGCCACCTGGCCCCGCGCGCTCAATCAGGGACGGTAAGTCGTTTTAAATTGTGTTTATCTCCCATTAGCTGCAGTCATTGATTGATCTTTCTGCTCCTCTTGCAAAAAGAGACGGGAAGGGGGGGGGGGTGTACAAGATAGAAGAAAGGGACAGAAGGAAAGAAAGTGTGTGTGTGTATGAGAGAGAAAGAGAGAGAGGGAGGGAGAGACAGACAGACAGACAGAGAGAAGAGAGAGAGAAGAGACAGACAGACAGACAGAGAGAGAGAGACTGACAGAGAGAGAGAGAGACAGAGAGAAAAAGACAGAGAGAAGAGAGAGAGAGAGAGACTGACAGAGAGAGAGAGAGCGGTTGACAGTTTCAGCTATGTCAGCCCATTCACAGGGGACATACAGGACTGAAAGATGCAGTCTTTGAGACAATGACACACACACAAAATCAGCTTTTAACAGGGACATGTTTGCCACTTTCTTCCATGTCACTTTCATGTGAGAGAAAATGAGACACAGACAGACAGAGAGACAAGACAAAGGCACAGACAGACAGAGAGACAAGACAAAGGCACAGACAGACAGAGAGACAAGACAAAGGCACAGAGAGCGATGTGGGGAGATTCTCTTGGTGAACCTCTGTTGCGTGCAGTTAAATGGAATATCTGATTTTTCTTATTGCATCGTGGTAGTTCACATATCTTCCATTGGTAGTTTTTCCCTTTTTTTTTTTTTTTTTTGGGGGGGGGGGGGGATTGTTTTCTTCTCCTGTAGTTTTCTTTCTTTTCTCCTTTCGTTTTCTTCAGTCCTTATTGTCACGTGCAGAGTTTATCAGTTGCTCACGCGTGTGTGTATTGTGTATGTGTATGCGCGTGTGTATGTGTGTGTGTGTGTGTGTGGTTGGTTCTGTTAAGTGACATTTGTGTGTGTTTGTTGATGGGTCTTTCCCAGGTTGGTTTTTTCAATTTTTTTCCCCTTTCAAAATATACCCCAAACAGAATTTTGAACTTGGTTGTTTCAAAATGAAAGAGCACTGTGCTTCCTATTGCTTTCGACTTTTCCAAGGTTTTTTTATTTTCAATCAGAACGCAAAGATGTGTGTGGAATGTAAACTTGAGGAAAATATCTGTTTTTCATGTGTTGGATTTGGTCCAGTGTGTTCTGTTCTCATCCCTGTCTTTCTGTAACATCAGAGAATGAAGTGATTCACGTGAATGATATTCGTTGTTCACGTGCTAACCTTAGTACGAGCTGTGTTCTTATTTCGCTCCGGTCGTAATGAAACAATAACACAGTACCCAAAAAGGAAACAGAAAAGAGAGAGAGAGAGAGAGAGATCGTGTGTGTGTGTGTGTGTGTGTGGTGTGTAACGTGTGTTAACTGTAATCAGCCTGCTGATAGCAGCACGGGATGAGACAGACAGATAGACAGACAGAGACAGAGGCAGAGAGACTGAGACAGAGAGAGACAGAAACAAGACGACAGACAGCAGAAAGACAGGAGAGAAGAAATGTACGGTATAATCTGTGCTGATTTCGTTGAATGCAGCGGATGAAGTTCTTTCGGGTTATAATCCTCTGCTGTTTTTCATGTAATAAAATACTCTCTCTCTCTCTCTCGTATCTCTCTCTCTCTTCTCTCTCGTCTCTCCTCTCTCCCTCTCTCTCTCTCTCCTCTCTCCTCTCTCCTGCCCCCTCCTCTTCCTCTATCTCTCTCTCCCTCTCTCCCTCCTCCCCTCTTTTTCTTATTCATTCTCTCTGTCTCAGCTGACAAAATATTCCAGCAGCTCAGCTTCTATTCAGACTTCTTATAACAAACTACAGTCTGGATTGTTGACTCAAGGAATGAGTAGTGGTACTACGGGGTCTCTCCCTCTCTCTCTCCTCTCTCTCTCCTCTCCTCTCTGCCCCCCTCCGTCTTCCTCTATCTCTCTCTCTCCTCTCTCCCTCCTCCCCCTCTTTTTTTCTTTATTCATTCTCTCTTGTTCTCATGCTGACAAAAATATTCCAGCAAAGCTCAGCTTATATGGTGCAGACGTTTTGAATAAATAAAAACTACAGGTCGTGGAGTTGTTGGAGGCATAGAAAGGAGAATGAAGGTAAGTGGGTATAACGGGGGTGGGAATATTGAGTGAAACATGGTAACACGGAGTAGGAGGCCTAACCTTAACACGCCAATCTGACAAGTTATGTAAAACAAAGGGCTGGAACAGGAGCGGTAATTACGCCACAACTCTGACGCTGTTGCCAAACTTACAACGGCTTTCACCTGTTCGTCACTGATCAGACACAGACAATGACCCCGAACAGCACCCAAACCAGGAATCGAACAAGCTACCATTGGACATTTACCTGTAGCCAAGAAAGCTGGAAGCGAAAATGTTCGGGTTTATTTTGGGCATCAGACACTAATGCACACAGGGCTTGAGTTACCTGGGAACCACGAAACTGAGAAAAGGTTAATCTGCAGGTATTCTGCTGACTGCATGCCCCTAGTAAGGGGCGGGCTGGGATAGGTGGGTGGAGATGGGGATGGGGATGAAGAGAAAAGAACAGTAGCTGCTGTGGAGCAGGGCAAGTGAGACGGTTGTTGGTCAAAAACACATGGAACCATTATCTCTGGTTCCTAAAGTGGCACACAGGCCATGGCATTCTTAAACTCTGAATATTTCTGTATACGAAAACTATATAGTTCTTTAAAGACCTTTTTCTTTAAATTCATTTTTGACCAGAAATAATCAGATACATACAGACATAGACATGATAGAAATAGCAAGGCACATACCTGCAAAAAGGAACTACATATTTATGACAATAGACATTTTTCAAAATAATGTTTGAATGCAGTATAATCAACCGCCACTAAGATTAAGAGCATACACAGGTGTGGGTGTGTGTGTGTGTGTGCGTGCGTGCGTGCGTGCGTGCTCACGTATGAGTGTGTGTGTGTGTGTGAGTGAGTGAGTTTGAATGTGTGTGTGTGTGTGTGTGTGTGTGTGTGTGTGTGTGTGTGTGTGTGTGTGTGTGTGTGTGTGTGTGTGTGTGTGTGTGTATGTCTTGTCTCTGGGCCACCATCATGCCCTTCTCTTCTCTCTCACTGCTTTGCCTGCTCCAACCTTGGACAGGATCAGACATTCACTTACAGCTGGGCTGACTGGAGGCCGCACATACAAATGTTTTCTTTTGGGCGAGACTGGCACCTGTACAAACTGACGCAGACAGACGGGAAGACGGGAGCTCTGTCTCTTTGCCATCCACACCTCACCCCTACCACACACAGTAGTCTAATACATGATGGTAGTCGTCTCTCGTCACCACTTACAGAGCAGACTTTCTGTCATATTCTTCACCACTTACAGCATAGACTTTCTGTCATATTCTTCACCACTTACAGCATAGACTTTCTGTCATATTCTTCACCACTTACAGCATAGACTTTCTGTCATATTCTTCACCACTTACAGCATAGACTTTCTGTCATATTCATCACCACTTACAGCATAGACTTTCTGTCATATTCTTCACCACTTACAGCATAGACTTTCTGTCATATTCTTCACCACTTACAGCATAGACTTTCTGTCATATTCTTCACCACTTACAGCATAGACTTTCTGTCATATTCTTCACCATTTACAGCATAGACTTTCTGTCATATTCTTCACCACTTACAGCATAGACTTTCTGTCATATTCTTCACCACTTACAGCATAGACTTACTGTCATATTCTTCACCACTTACAGCATAGACTTTCTGTCATATTCTTCACCACTTACAGCATAGACTTTCTGTCACATTCTTCACCACTTACAGAGAAGACTTTCTGTCACATTTTTGCCATTTACACTGTAGGCTTACCGTCACATTCTTTATCATTTACACTGTAGGCTTACCGTCACATTCTTTATCATTTACACTGTAGGCTTGTCGTCACATTCTTTATCATTTACACTGTAGGCTTGTCGTCACATTCTTTATCATTTACACTGTAGACTTGTCGTCACATTCTTTATCATTTACACTGTAGGCTTGTCGTCACATTCTTTATCATTTACACTGTAGGCTTACTGTCACATTCTTTATCATTTACACTGTAGGCTTACCGTCACATTCTTTATCATTTACACTGTAGGCTTACCGTCACATTCTTTATCATTTACACTGTAGGCTTACCGTCACATTCTTTATCATTTACACTGTAGGCTTATCGTCACATTCTTTATCATTTACACTGTAGGCTTGTCGTCACATTCTTTATCATTTACACTGTAGGCTTGTCGTCACATTCTTTATCATTTACACTGTAGGCTTACCGTCACATTCTTTATCATTTACACTGTAGGCTTGTCGTCACATTCTTTATCATTTACACTGTAGGCTTGTCGTCACATTCTTTATCATTTACACTGTAGGCTTGTCGTCACATTCTTTATCATTTACATTGTAGGCTTGTCGTCACATTCTTTATCATTTACACTGTAGGCTTACTGTGACATTCTTTATCGTTTACACTGTAGGCTTACCGTCACATTCTTTATCATTTACACTGTAGGCTTGTCGTCACATTCTTTATCATTTACATTGTAGGCTTACCGTCACATTCTTTATCATTTACACTGTAGGCTTACCGTCACATTCTTTATCATTTACACTGTAGGCTTACCGTCACATTCTTTATCATTTACACTGTAGGCTTACCGTCACATTCTTTATCATTTACACTGTAGGCTTACCGTCACATTCTTTATCATTTACACTGTAGGCTTACCGTCACATTCTTTATCATTTACACTGTAGGCTTACTGTGACATTCTTTATCGTTTACACAATGAGGTCGTTGTCATGTTTTTCATCACTTACACCGTAGGCTCTCTGTCACATTCTTTATCATTTACACTGTAGGCTTACCGTCACATTCTTTATCGTTTACACAATGAGGTCGTTGTCATGTTTTTCATCACTTACACCGTAGGCTCTCTGTCATATTCTTTATCATTTACACTGTAGGCTTACCGTCACATTCTTTATCGTTTACACAATGAGGTCGTTGTCATGTTTTTCATCACTTACACCGTAGGCTCTCTGTCACATTCTTTATCATTTACACCGTAGGCTCTCTGTCACGTTCTTCACCATTTACACACTAGGGTCGCGTGCTTACTGCATCAGCCCTTTCAGACCTCAGACTGAGGTTCAGTGCAGTGCTTACGAAAGGGCGAAAACATCGTAGATGTGATTTTTGTGCAGTGTTCATATCATTGTAATACCCGTGTGTGTTATATGCTTTTCGAAGACATGATAGATGGCTGGATGGGGTTACAAACTGTGCACTCTAACTTTGGTATTTCATTTCAGACTCAGCCCCTACCCCACCCCACCCCGACACAGAAAGTGGCTTTCACTTGCCTAAATACAGTGTGCTACTCATTCTGGTGTTGTGAGTTCGGAATTCAGTTTGAACCATGTAGAACCCAGAGTCCACCTCTTAACCGTTTCTGAGTTCTCGCCCGCGTTTACAAGTTTTGTGCATGCTATGGTCGATGTGCAGGTCACTGTTGGCAGATATGGCTGTCAGCCCTCTAGTGTATGGGAATGTCCATACGGGGCAACCCCACGAACAACTATTACATTGATAAGTTACAAACAGTGTACTCGTAATTCCAAATGAATGCATCATACACACACACACACACACACACACACACACACACACACACACACACACACACACACCTCACACACACACACACACACACACACACACACTCACACACACACACACACACATATATATATATATATATATATATATATATATACATAATTATATATATATACATATATATATATACATGTATATATATGTGTGTATATAATAGATAGATAGATAGATAGATAGATAGATAGATAGATAGATAGATAGATAGATATACACATTGCACACACAACATACACACACGCACACGCGCACATGCAACACACACCATATGCACGCACGCATGCACACCTAACATACACACACCCCCCCCATATGCACACACGCACGCGCATGCGCACACGCACGCATGCATACATAATATACACACACACGTGCACACACGCAAAACACACACACACACACTATATATATATATATATAATATATATATATATATATATATATATGTATATATATATATATATATACATATATATATATGTGTGTGTATGTGTGTGTGTGTGTGTGTGTGTGTGTGTGTGTGTGTGTGTGTGTGTGTGTGCGTATGTGTGTGTGTATATATATATGTATATATACATATACGACATATACACACACGGACACGTGCACACGCAACATACATGTATGCATGCACACACACACACACACACACACACACACACACACACACACACACACACACACACACACACACACACACACACACACACACACACCACACACGCTTGCACACATATACACACACAATCAGCACAGGAAAAATGTAGCACGGTATTACGGCAATGTACTCTTTTCACACGGAGAAGTGCCGTTGTGTCAAACAACAACAACAACAACAACAACTACCACCCCTCCTGTCTCTGTATTCATACACAAAAACTACGTAAGCAAAGCCTGCATCGCATCGATAATTGCATGAAAGACCCTAACTTGAAACAGATGGACGGACGTAGCACCAAGATTTCTACCCTACCTAAACCCTAAGGAAAATAGATGGCACGCAATGTAAGTAGCAGACTGTACCGCTGCAAAGTAACTGGTTATGTTAGTTTAGAACACAGACCAGGCCTATATTCCTGTCTTTGTATGTTTTTTGTGGGGTTTTTTTTTTGGTTTTTTTTTTTGGGGGGGTCTTGAGACTGTGCAATGTGTTCGGGAGTGGTGTAGAGAATTGAAGCACGATGGAGCATCAAGTACGATGAGTTCTGATTTTGTTTTTGTGGGGGCAGGGGGGGGGGGGGGGGTTCGGTATGCCGCCTTAATACTCCATATCTTAAAAACAGTATTCAGACTTCCCAGCTCGCATGCGCGCGCGCGCGCGCTCGTATGTGTGTGTGCACAAAGAGTGCGCCGTGTGTTTATGTGTGTGTTTATGCGTATGTATGTTGTGTGCGTGTGAAAGTGTGTGTTTATGTGTGTGTTTATGTGTGTGTGTGTGTGTGTGTGTGTGTGTGTGTGTGTGTGTGTGTGTGTCTGTGTGTGTCTGTGTGTGTCTGTATGTGTGAATGTGTGTGTGTGTGCGTACCTGTGTGTGTGTGTGTGCGCGCGCGTGTGTGTGTGTATCTTTGTATGTCTGTATAGCGACTAATTCGTGTGGCGTACGTACGTATGTACGTGTGTGTGTGCGCGGGCGTGCATGCATGTGTGACAAATGTACAAAATAAGGAGTTTTAGAAGTCTTGCCATGTTGTTAAATAGTGTCACGCGTAATTTGTCTATTTTCTGATTTGTTGGTTAATTATTTCACTTATGCATCTTGAAAATGTCCTGTATAATTGTTAGCGCGGAAAACCACACGGGCCTCAAACTATAAACTGTAACCCAGCGAAGTAAGTTTTGTTTGTTTGTTCTTTATTTTTGAACTAGTTCTAGTCGTCTGTTCGAACTCAATGTTCCATTTATCACGATCAGTCTGATTCGTTAGGTGTGACACTGCAGGGACTTGTGAAACTCAGTCCCCCGGAAAGGTCTCTGTTAGACCTACAACTTAACATATCCTATCAAGCTACACAATAGGTTAACAGTATGAGCCCATTATCTCTCTGTGCGTATGTGTGTGTGTGTGTGTGTATGTGTGTGTGTATGTGTGTGTGTGTGTGTATGTGTGTGTGTGTGTGCGTGCGTGTGTGTGTGCGTGTACGGGTGTATGTGTGCGTGTGCGTGTGTAGGTGTGTGTTTATGTGTGCTAAGTGTAGTGTCGTGTGACATGTATGTGTGTGTGTGTGTTGTGTGTGTGTGTGTATGTGTGTGTGTGTGTGTGTGTGTGTGTGTGTGTGTGTGTGTGTGTGTGTGTGTGTGTGTGTGTGTGTGCAGTATGTAGTTGTGTATGAGTGTATAAGTCAAGTGTATAAGGGTAAGTATGTGTAGTTTGTGTTGTGTGAGTGTGTGTGTGCGCGCGACTGCCCGCGCGCGTGCGTGTGTGTGTGTACGCTCACGCACGTGTGTGTGTGTGCATGCGCGTGAGCACGTGTGTGTGTGCCTGCGCGCATACAAGAGACTAGTAGTAGTAGTAGTAGGCCTCCTTCGGTCATGACTGACCATGGACAAAGTACATCCGTTCTAATGTCTAGATGGGCTGTCTGCTTGGTCCAAGCAGCGTCGCCTGTGACTGTACAGACCAATGCGAGAGAGGCAGTCTCTGTCGCAGCGGTCGCATGTGTATGCTGATGCTGGTCTGTTGGCTGTCATCCCTTTTCTGCGAACTCGCTTTTCTGCTGCAGCAGCTGACAGTTTGTCCTCACCAATCCGCAGCTGTTTCTTGAGAGTAGTTCTCCAGCTGTTGCGGTCGTCTGCGAGGTCCTCCCAGGACTCAGTGTTGATCTCAAGCGCCTTCATGTCACGCTTGCAAACGTCTTTGTATCTCAGCTGTGGGCGGCCAATGTTTCTCTGCCCTGTGGCAAGCTCACCATAAACGATGTCTTTTGGGATGCGACCATCTTCCATGCGGCGAACGTGGTCCAACCAGCGCAGCCGACGCTGTCTCAGCATGGTATGCATGGTTGGGAGGCCACCTTGTCTTGCCAGGAAATGCCAAGTATGCGCCGTAGGCTTCTCAGGTGGAAGGTGTTGAGCCTTTTCTCCTGATGAGCATGCGTGGTCCATGCCTCGCTGCCATACAGCAAGGTGCTGAGGACACAGGCGTTGTATACAGCCATCTTTGTCTTTGTGGTCAGCTTGGGATTTGTCCACACCCTTTGTGTGAGGCGGGCTAGTGTTGTGGCTGCCTTCCCGATCCTCTTGTCGACCTCTGTGTCAAGGGAGAGGTTATCGGTGATGGTGGACCCAAGATATGTGAATTGATGGATGGCTTCAAGCTCGTAGTCATCAATGGTGATGGCTGGTGGAGATGGCGTGTCTTGGCCCAGGACGTTTGTCTTCTTAAGACTGATGGTCAAACCAAAATCTTTGCAAGCCTGGGAGAAGCGGTCCATTAGTGACTGCAAGTCCCGCTGAGTATGGGTCACAACTGCGGCATCGTCGGCAAATAGCATGTCTCTGATGAGGGCTTCACGGACCTTTGTCCTTGCTCTGAGGCGGGCGAGGTTGAAGAGCCTGCCATCTGATCTGGTCCGCAGGTGGATCCCTTCTTGCGCTGTGCTGAACGCATGCCTCAGGAGGAGAGCGAAGAAGATTCCAAAGAGGGTTGGGGCCAGGACGCAGCCTTGTTTCACACCGCTGCGTACGTCGAAGGGCTTGGAGAGGTTTCCGTTGAACTGCACCATCCCTTTCATGTTTGAGTGGAAGGACTCAATTAAGCTGTGCAGTTTGGGGGGGCAGCCGATTTTTCGGAGAGCCCTGAAAAGGCCATCTCTGCTAACTAGGTCAAAGGCCTTGGTGAGGTCAATGAATGCCACATACAGGGGCATCCGCTGCTCTCTGCACTTCTCCTGGATTTGGCGAAGGGAGAAGACCATGTCTACCGTGGATCTCTCTGCTCGAAAACCACACTGTAATTCCGGGTAGACGCGTTCAGCCAGTTTCTGCAGGCGGATTAGGAGGACCCGAGCATAGACTTTGCCAACAATGCCGAGGAGCGAGATACCTCTGTAGTTGTTGCAGTCGCTCCTTTCGCCCTTGTTTTTGTACAGGGTGACGATCTTGACGTCCCTCATGTCCTGTGGTACAGCTCCCTCATTCCAACACTGACAGAAAACTGCGTGCAAAGGGTGCAGAAGAGAAGTCTTGCAGTGCTTGATGAGGTCTGGGGGAATTCCGTTGTTGCCAGGTGCCTTCCCTGATGCCAGGCTATCAATGGCCTTGCTGAGTTCGTCCGCAGTTGGCTCTGCGTCAAGTTCTTCCATTACCGGCATGCACTTGATGGCATCGAGGACTGAGGGGGACACCATGTTCTGTGTGGAGTAGAGGTCGGAGTAGTGTTCCGCCCATCTGTTGGCTAGGATTGCTGATTACTTCCCAGTGGAGGATTTGAGGGGGGCGATCTTGCTCTGTGTTGGTCCCAGTGCCTTCTTGATGCCATCATACATTCCTCGGATGTTGCCTCTTTCAGCAGCACTCTGTATCTCTTCGCTGAGCTCTGTCCAGTACTCGTTTGCGCAGCGCCTGGCGTTAAGCTGAACCTTACTTCTGGCACCCCTGAGGATTTGCAGGTTCTTCTCACTGGGTGACCGCTTATACTTGGTGAGTGCGGCACGCTTGGCCTCAACAGTGGGAGTCATCTCTGATGATTTGGCCTCAAACCAGTCGTGGGACTTCACAATTTTCTTCCCAAAGGTGGCCATAGCAATGCGGTGCATGGTGTCTCGTAGCGTTTCCCATCTCTCAGTGGCAAAGTCTCTGGGCTGCAATGCATCGTATTCTCTCTAAAAGGCCTCTGCGAACTGTTCTACAAGATCTGGCTGAGACATCTTGCTGACATCAATGCGAGGGTTCCCTTGTTTCTTTGAGCAGTGGAACTTCTTTGGTTGTAGCCTGATCTTGCAACATACCAGAGAGTGGTCTGTGTCGCAGTCTGCGCTGTGATAAGAGCGAATGTGGAGAACGTTTTTGATAGCGGCACGTCTTACTAGGATCAAATCCAGTTGGTGCCAATGTTTTGAGCGGGGATGCCTCCAGGAGACTTTGTGCTGAGGCTTCGTCTTGAAGAAGGAGTTGGCGATGCACAGTTCATGGCAGGCGCAAAACTCAAGCAGTCGCTGTCCATTCTCATTCATTTTCCCCACTCCAAAGGAACCGAGGCAGAAGGGCCATGAGTCATTGTCTGCACCCACTCTGGCGTTGAGTCGCCCAGGAGAACAAGTTGTTCTGTCCTGGGGATGTTCCTTATGGTTGATGCAAGATTTTCGTAGAACTCATCCTTGGTGTCTGGAGAGGCGGACAGATTTGGGGCATAAATGCTGATGAGAGTGACATAGCCTTCGGTGGTGTTGAGGCGGAGAGTCAAGAGTCGTTCTGAACCGCCGCTGCCTGGTTCAATCATGTTCAGCAGGCTGTTCCTTACTGCAAAGCCTACTCCGTGCTCTCTTGGGACATCAGAACTCTTTCCTTGCCAGAAGAAGGTGTAGTCCCTTTCCTTTAGTGTTCCTGAGTCAGCCAGCCGTGTTTCCTGCAGATTGGCAATGTCCACATTGAGCCTCTTTAGTTCACTGTTTATGACGGCGGTTTTTCTGGCGTCGCTGATGTCTTGCAGATCTTGGGAGAGCCCAGGCATCATTGTTCGGACATTCCAACAGCCCAGTTTCACTGCTGATCCTTTTCCTGATCCGTTTCTTGAATTTGAATTTTTCTTTTTGTTTGGTGCGGTAATTAACGACCTGCTTGTCAGATTTTCTCCTAATCTTCATGCACCCAATGAAGAAGGCAGGTCGTGGCGGGACAGCACCTAACTGGCTGGGGGCTGTCCAGCTTAGGTGGGCGGTAGCTGTCCAGTAAGACAGGAAGGTCTCTCCCACCGTCAAAAGCAACCCCTGGCGTCAGCTCTACGCCAGTTGAGCAATGACTTATCACCGGTATCTGTTGCTTCCCGTGTTGTGCCGACACTAGTGTTAGTAGCGAGGCTGGAGTGTCCTCTCCAGGTCGTAGGTGCAGAGTGTTTGTGGATGAATGGACGGATGTAAGCCTGGGCAGTGTAATATGGAAGACAGGCTGTTGCCCATGTAACTTGTCCCCCCTCTCCACCTCGCTGACAGATCCAAAGGAACAGCAGGGCTGTTACGTTTTGGTGCCAACGCGGCCGCAGGAGCTGCCGGAAAGTGACAAAGTTTGCCATCCAACCGCCTTAGGGGCCCCACACCGGATTTACTGTCAGGGTTTACTCCCTTAGCTAGATGGCCGCGGGTAGCTCTCCAGAGCTGGCGCCCTTTGATGGATCTAATTTATTTCCACCAGGGTTTCTAGCCACCCTCCTCACCATCCTCCTGAGAGGACTGGTGGGGTTGCTGGTTTAGTCGCCAGCAATTCGACCCTGTGACAGGTAGTACTGGGTTCCAGGTTACCAGTAGCGGATACATCTATCCGACCTGACAAGAGACTACGTCAGTCCTAACACGAGAGCTTATGTCAGCCTGACTCAGGAAGTATGTTTTGTCCGACTCCCCAACGTTCTTGCACTGTGCCTGTAACTCTCCCTCTACTACAAACCATCTCCTTTACCTGTGGATGGAATGATTGTAAAGGGGTGGTGTGGTAGAGACCTCAGCTTCTCTCTGGACTATCGTTCTGAGGGCAGTGCCCCATCTCGTCTCTTTCACTGCTTTAAGTCTTCTCTCCTTGGCTGTTTTACCTGAAGTAACTCTGAAGACAGTCAGGTACCCATCCATTCACTGCTTAGTAGACTGGAGGCCGCACATGCATTTCAATAAGTTGTCCGTGCATTAATCTGCACCCACGTTACTTGTGCAGGCTGTCTGGCCGACCTCTGTGCCAACACGATCTCACAGCCTTATATGACCTACTGCATGAAGTACATGTATGCACCTGTCGAATATGGCAACTCTCTCTCTCTCTCTCTCTCTCTCTCTCTCATCTCTCTCTCTCTCTCTCTCTCTCTCTCTCTCTCTCTCTCTCTCTCTCTCTCTCTCCCCTCAATGCCAGTAAATACATGTACTAGTATATGCGCATGTACGATGTATAATTAGTGCGTACGTAGGTATTTTCATGGAGTATGTATGTATGTATGTATGTATGTAATGTAATTATGCATCTATGTATGCATATGTGTATGTATGTATGTATGTATGTATGTATGTATGTATGTATGTACGTACGTATGTAAGCGAACTACCCGTGTTTTCACTCGCTGCTTTCCTGCTGGCATTTGAAATTAAAACATACACTAAAGTTCACATATTAAAGCGAATGTGTGTTGTCATAAGATATGATGTAAGCAACGAAATTTCGTCACTTGGCAGTCAAGACGTACAAGTTTGGAAGCTGACAGACCTACGACTAAAATTGTGAGACAACCCAGAACGCTTCAACAGACACTAGGGATCCGTTTGGAAGCTGACAGACCTATCATTAAAAGTGTGGGACAATCCAGAACGCTTCAACAGACACTAGGGATCTAAAATAAGTATGACTGCCGCGTTCAAGCAAACAGGAATCAGGAAAAAAAATAAGAAGAACGCGTATTTAATACAACAAGACAAGACAGGCGCAAATTTTCGGCTAACTGGCCTTTGTCAAGCGAAAGATCACAAACAAACAAGCACAAATATACAAACATTAGGACAGAAAGTCTGAAACGTCCTTGCTGCTCTGTCCAGTGTGAGAAAAGGAATCTAAGGATTCGTCTGGAAGATGACATACCTATGACTAAAAGATTGGGACAATCCAGAAGGCTTCAACAGACACTAGGATTTCCAGTTCGGCTTCAATGCCAATGTTTGATATGAAGCAGATGCTTGATGGCTTTTTGTGCTCAGTAATGTTTGTAGGCTATTCGTATTTTTCTCTATATATGTATTTGTGAACTTTATGAGCAAAGAGAAATTAGAGCACCTGATCATAACAGAAAGCTGGAGGGAAAGAGAACACCAGATAGACTCAGGGAGAAAATATTGGACGGAACTGCAGGGTGGCTGAGGACAGAGAGGGTGGGAGATATACTTGCAGCAACAAGGGACAGATTCGGATGGCCAACTCCACGCGGCAGGATGATAATGGGCACTTGATGATGATAATGATGATGATGATTGATAAATATATATATATATACATATGTATATATCTATATATGTATATATGTATATATATATGTATGCATGTATGTATGTATATATGCATGTATATAATCATGTGTGTATGTATGATTATATAATATATATGATGTAATGTTTTACATTATTGCGTTACCCCTGTATGTGTTGAATAAGGATGGGTAGGCATGCCGTAGCACGATTGTATTATGTAGGCCTATATAGGCCTTTGTGTGCACGTGTGTATGTATGTAGGTATATACATCCCCTCCCCCCCCCCCCCCCCCCCCCCCCGGTGGAGATTTCAGGGACTCTTTCAGCGTAAACAGTATCCCCACCTTCCGGAGATTCTGTGCTGGAAATGTCCTCTTTTCTGTCACTCTCTTTGTTTCTGCTAGCTCCTTTGTTTTTTGTCATCTCTTCCTAATATTTTCTGCCTTGCTGGTCCATTCACGTGTGTCTTCTACAGAGCCTCACAGACTTAATCTTAGGA
>CM060311.1:52417691-52425191 GCA_030674185.1 Monoplex corrugatus | reverse complement strand
CTTTTTCAGTGATGGGGAAGGCAAAGCAGCAAGAGAAAAGAGAAAGGCGTGTCCTCCAAGTGCTGGTCCAGAGAATAGCTGAGGTCTCCAACAGTTTGTTTTGTATTGACGGGTCTGAAGGTGTGAAAACCTTTACCTGTTATGTCAGCCACACATGGTGGTCAGATGTTACACAGCGGCCATTCACATTAACACAGGTACCTATGGTTTGTGTATCCTAACCAAACCAAACCAAACCAAACCAAAACACAAAAGCTTACAGGACAAACTCACACATCACAGACTGATCAAGGCATGGCAAAGGAAGACGTGTCTTGTGTGTATGCTGTGTGTGTGTGTGTGTGTGTGTGTGTGTGTGTGTGTGTGTGTGTGTGTGTGTGTGTGTGTGTGTGTGTGTGTGTGTTGTGTATCTGTGTGTATATGTATGTGTGTGTATATGTGTTTATGTGCTGTGTTGTGTGTGTTGTGTTTATGTGTGCGTACACGTGCGTTGTTTGTGTCTGTTGTGTGTAAATATGTGTGCTACATGTGAATGTGTGGCCATTCCTAGGCAAACGCACAGACAGTATACATCATGTATATTTTATTACCACTTCGTGTCTTTAATAACAATGAAAGAGGGGGAAAGAACGCCTGAGGTATTTGAAAAAAAAATCAGACATGGCATGATGGCCAAAGTGCAAGAGAAAAAGACGGCACCTGTACCCTTCCTATTGCACAGCATAGTGAATCAGGGATGTGTTCTAGCCCCCACACTTCTTTGTCCTCTTCAAGGCAATACTGATTGATGCATTCAGAGACATTGACAGAGGTGTCCACATCAAGTTCCGCTCAGATGGAAAACTCTTCAACCTGCGGCGGCTCCAAGTTAAAACTAAAGTGCTCAAAGCCGTCCTGGGGAAATTTCTCTGTACAAACAGCTGTGCGTTGGGTGCACATTCGCACGAGGACATCAAAAGTATCATTGACTTATTTGCTGCGGCCTACAAACGCTTTTGCTTTTGCAGAAGCAAGACAGATGCTATGTTTTAGCCAACACTGTCTCAGACTTCCAGCACACCACCACCACGTCTGATTGTCATCAATGGCAAGACTGTATACAGATCCTGTTGTTTGGGCAGTATAGTGAGCGATAATGGATCTCTTGATACTACGATGGTGCCGTACATATCCAAAACTAGCTGGCGCCTCTGGAAAGTTGACCTACAGTTTGTGGAAAAACCATGGCATCAGGCTCGCCATTAAGATATTTGTGTACAGAGCCATAGTCTTGAGCGCTGTGCTGAACTGCTGCAGAATCTGGACAACAAACCGACATCACATCAACGAATGGAACGGTTCCACAGAAGATGTCTGCACAAGATCTGCAACATCACGTGACAAGATGGAGTGTCCATCTCTCAAGTTGTTGAAGAAGTGTGGCTTGCTGGGTATAGAGTTTCTACTCATTCAATGTCAGCGTCGTTTGACGGGATAGTTGTCCTCGTGGAAAAACAACCTCATCCTCAAGATGATTCTCCATGGAGAGCTGAAGCAAGGATTCTGAGACCAGGGAAGACCACTAACGCGACACACAGCCAACCCCATCAGCTGTGGCATCAACATCACCAACTGGGAAGACACCGTCCGCAACAGAGCAACCTGGTGACAGCTGCGCCTATAGGGCACAGTTACACCTGAACAGCACATAAAACCTGCTGTTCAGTAGACTAGGGACTGACAGAAACAGAACCCAAGGCTGCAGAAGTTCTTCCCATGCAGCACCTGTGAAAGAATATGTGCCTCCAGGATAGGTCTTGTATCCCACATGAAGACCCACACCAGGCAGTCAAGGACCACTATGTCTACTGTACACATCCGTCAGATCGATGGGAGACTCCAAGATCATCATCATCATCATCAACATCATATGTGCCCTGCGCACGGCGTTGGTAATCATGGCCCTCCATATGCATCTATCCCTTGTCACCGCAAGCAAATCTTCCACCCTCTCTGTCCTCAGCCACCCTGCAAGTCTGTCCAATAATTTCTCCCCGGGTCTACCTGGTATTCTCTTTCCCTCCAGCTTTCCTGTTGTGACCAGGTGCTCTAATTCCCCTTTCTTCATAAAATGACCTATGGATGTTGCTTGTCTTTTCCTAATCTTCCTTATGAATGATCTACTTGTGTCTGCCTCCATCCAGACTGTCTCGTTTGTTTTCTTTGCTGTCCATGGAACTCTCAACATTCTCCTTAGAAACCACATCTCGGCTGCCTCAATCTTGTTCTGGCTTTGCGTGTTGACTGTCCACGCCTCACAACCGTATAACATCATTGGTTCAGTATAACATTCAAGAACTTTCTTCCTGGTGTTAATTGATAGGCATTTGTTAGTAAGAAAGCTTTTCATCTTCTTCGAATGCTGTTTTGGCTTGGCCGATTCTGCCGGCTATTTCTGATGTGCATCTGCCGTCTGGTGAGATAACCTTTCCCAGATATTTAAACTTATCAACCTGTCTCAAGATCATGAGTAAAATTCACTTATATTTTGCATCTAGAAGCTTAGCTCTTGAAAACGTGCTCTGCTAATACCATGTGAACATGTTTTTTTTCAATGTATAAAAGAGGTTTTAGGAAAAGTTATGCATTTTTAGCAAAGAGAATGTTACCAAACTTTCTAGTGGAAACAATGATTATGTGTTTCAGCATAGACAATGTTACCAAACTGTCTATTGGGAAAAATTACAGTTCTTCTGAATTTAAAGGAAACGTCAGTGCCTACTGTGTGGATTATGAACACATCGCTACATCCCATGGCTGACTTCAGTTGCTTATTACAGCATGTTCTTTTCCACTCAGTTACATGATTTTAGTTAAAGCAAAATGAACTGCCAGATACGTCTAACCAAAGACTGGGCAGTGAGTACTCCACGAAAAGTGATTATATGGTCACGTAATCCATTTCGTGTGGGCGTGTGTGTGTGCGTGTGAGTGTGTGTGTGTGTCTGTGTCCATGTCTGTGTGTCTGTGTATGTGTGTGTGTGATTGTGTGTATGTGTTGTTTGCGTCTGTGTGTGTCTGTGTTTGTTCATGTCTGTGTCTGTTTGTGTGTCAGTGTCTGTGCCAGTGTATGTGTATGTGTCTTTGTTTGTTTGTCTGTCTGCACATCTATCTGTTTGTCTGTGAGAGCGAGCGTGCGAGCGTATGTGTGGTTGGGTGGGTGAGCCTGTGTGCCCGTGTTTGTTATGTACATGTCAGCGGCGTTGATGAATAACAAATCAATGGGCGAAAGATATAGTAGGAGGAAAATTTCTCGTTCTCTCCTTCATAATGTCTCGCATTGACTATTGCAATTCACTCCTGTCCGGTCTTCCTGCCTCCACCACTCACATCCTACAGCGCATTCAAACAATGCTGCACGCCTTGTACTCAAAAAGAAAAAAGCTGACCACATATCTCCTCTCCTGGCACAACTTCACTGGCTCCCTGTATCAAAGCGCATGCAGTAAAAACTAGACACCATGTGCTACAAAAGCCTCTATAACGCAGCCCCCGATTACCTGTCAAGCCTACTTGAGATCTATGTTCCCTCACGTACCCTCCGCTCTGCCTCCGATCCTCTGACTTTTCGCTTTCCACGCACTAAGCTCAATACCTATGGTCCACGAGCCTTCTTTGTTTCTGGTCCGCTCTCCTGGAACAAACTTCCTCTCTCAGTCCGTCAGCAACCTACTTTTATCTCCTTCAAGTCCACTCTCAAAACTCACCTTTTCTCCTCTGCATAAAATCCTGACCTCACTCAATCCCCTCTGCAGCCTGTCTCCACTCGGAGGGGAATCACATTGCAATATATAATTGTATATAATATGCTCTCTATAATTTTCCATTGTTTTTATTCTTTCTCCCCATTTATAGCCGTGTGTGTGTGTGTGTGTGTGTGTGTGTGTGTGTGTGTGTGTGTGTGTGTGTGTGTGTGTGCGTGTGTGTGTGCGTGCGTGCGTGCGTGTGCGTGCGTGCGTGTGTGTGTGTTTTCAGCGCTTAGATTTGATTTTATCAAGATTTTGCGCTATATAAATATTGTAATTATTATTATTATTAAAAGAAGGAGAAAGAAAAGAAGGCGTAATAAGGAGCAGAAAAAGAAAGAAGTAGGAAGAGGCGGAAAAGAAGGAGGAAGAAGAGAGACGAGAAGGAAAAGAAAAGGAGGAAGAAGAAGGACGAAAAGACTGAAGAAGGAGGAAGAAAAGAAAGAGGAAGAAGGCGAGGAGGAAAAGAGGGAGGAAGAAAGAGAAGGAGGATGAAAACAAGGACGAAGAACGGAAGGATGACGAAGGAGGAGGAAAAGAAGGAGGAAGAAGGAGAAAGAAAAGAAGCCAGAAAAGAGGAGGAAAAGAAGGAGGAAGATGGAGGAAAAGAAGGAGGTAGAACAAGGATGAGGAGAAGAAAAAGAAGGGAGAAGGAGGAGGAAAACAAGGCAGAAGGAGGAGAAGGAAGAAAAGCAGTAAAAAGAAAGAGGACAAGAAGGAAGACATGGAGGAAGAAGAAGGAAGACAAGAAGGAAGAAGAAGGAAGACGAAGAAGAAAAAAAAGGAGGTAGAAGGAAGATAGGGAAACTTATCAGGAATAAGGAAGCAGAAAAGAAGTTGGAAGGAGGATACGAAAAGAAAGAGGAATAAAGGAGGAGTAAAAGAAGGAGGAAGAGTGTGAAGGAAGAAAAGAAATACCAAGGAGGATGGAAAAGAGGAGGACGATGAGGAAAAGAAAGAAGAATAAGGAGGATGAAAAGAACAAGGAAGAAAGAGGACGAGGCGGAAAAGTGAGAGGAAGAGGAAGAGGAAGAAGGAGGAGAAAGTAAATGAGGAAAAAGAGATGAAGAAGGAGAAATAAGAAAAGAAAAAAAAGGAAAAAAGGACAGGAAGGAGAAAGAAGAAAAGGAGGAGGAATAAGAAAGAGAGGATTTTCCTCCACTCCTTCTTCTTCCTCCTTCTTTCCTTCCTATCCAAAAGAGGAACAAGGAGAAGAAAAAAAGTAAGACAGGAAAAGAAGAAGAAAAGAGAAGGAACAGAAGAGGGAAGAAGAAGGTGGGAGGAAATGAAAGAGGAAGAAGAAAGGGTAGGAGGAAAAGAGGAAAGGAGGAGCAGGAGAGGGAAAAGAAGGAGAAAGAAGAAGGAGAAGGATAAAGAGAAAGAAGGATGAGGAAGCGAAGGAGTAAGCAGGAGGAAGAGGAGAAGACGAAAAAGATGTCGATAGTAGTGATTTTGGTGATAATGTTGCTGACGATTATGAAAAAGAAGATGACTGAAACGACAACGATGATGATGATACAGAACAAGAGATTTTGAGGAAGAGAAAAAAGAAGAAGACAGTGGGAGAAGAAGGAGGTGAGCGAAGGAAGGATGTGTAAGACTTACATAAATAAGGAAGGAAGAAAACAAACATTAAAAAGGAAGGGAAAAGGAGAGAGAGAAAGAAAGAGAGAGAGAGACAGAGACACAGAGACAGAGATAGAGGCAGACAGACAGACAGACACAGAGAGAGACAAAGACAGACAAAGAGAGACAGACAGAGACAGACAGACAGAGACAGACAGATAGACAGATAGACAGACAGACAGGGACAGACAGAGACAGAAAGGTCTCGGTAAAACAGGAAAAGAAACAGAAAGTTAAAAAAAGATGCTGACACTGAGCGGTTTATCGCGAATCATTCGCCCACCCCATCCCATTTCCACCTAATAATAATATAGCACGAACCCTTCTTGTGGCACCAGGTTTCTTGAGAACAGATATGATGACTCAGTAAATGGACGAAGTAACCTATGGACTAAAAACACAGGCTACCACAAGACAGACATTTAGTATTCAAATTTAGACATTCTCTTTAAACACCAACGGTACATAATTCAAATGTCCGGACTTGAAAAAACTTTTAAACACCGATGGTCCCAAATTCCGATGTTCAGATTTGGCAATAATTGTAATGACCAATGATCCATTATTCAATTGTTCGGAGTTGGGGTCAGAAACGTGAACAGTTTATTATGGCATACACGTAAAAGTAAACGCCGTTGTCTGGAATTAAGTTCTGGAAAGTCACATTTGATGGATTTAGCTACAAGACCAACTTTAGCCAGCATGTCGCGATTTCAGTACAGTCTATCCAATTGTTCAAGTCAACTTGCTGACAAAACCGAAATGTTTACAGTACGATGAAAACATTCCTAGTTTGAATCCTTCTACAAAAGCCACAATCAATCCTTACAAAAGGGAGATTACCAGCCATTTCACAGATATGTCAAGATGTAGTTGAGGTATCCGATTTTTTATATTCCTGTTTAGGTACTGGGTACAGAGTGTGAAGTCAGGATAAAAGGGGATTTTGCATGATAAAGAATGAGAATAAACCAAAGACGCGTGACTTTTGTGGACAGTTTCGAGGAGTCATCTCTTCTTTTCGTCTGAATCCTATATATAAAGCACCAGTATGTTCTCCATTCGTCTCTGTCTCTCTCCTTCCTATGGTCAGATATGAGTAGAAAACTGTTCAGTTCTACTCTTAATCGCAAATTACGATAATAGGTTGAAGACAATTATTTGATTGGTGAACATCAGTGAGTTTCAGAAACGATTATTCAGTTGTAAACCATATTTTCACTACTTATGCCATCATTCAGTAACAGTTATCTTTGATCCGTAAATTATGTTACTTTTATGGATTTTGATATTGTATAAGGAAAATAAGAGGGGAGTGAGATAGTGAAAAAGGAGAGATGGGAAAATAGTATAACAATGGGTCTGACTTCTGTTTGGTCTTAAGAGAAAGCAGTGAGTCTTTTACTTTACCTTGCCAATGCTTAGGATGTCGGGTATTACAAGAAAATGACAGAGCATGAACTGCATGTATATAAGAATCTAATACAAATAACAACATCAACACAACAACAACCAAAGACATATAACCGTAGGTTGATGTCACAAA
The DNA here is from genome assembly GCA_030674185.1 of Monoplex corrugatus. Classification (NCBI taxonomy): domain Eukaryota; kingdom Metazoa; phylum Mollusca; class Gastropoda; order Littorinimorpha; family Ranellidae; genus Monoplex; species Monoplex corrugatus. Next base: position 52,418,234 of record CM060311.1, on the reverse strand, counting down.
TAGCCTACTTACGTAAAACGAAGAAGTACAAAACAGGAACTTGATAAATGTTTTTAAGAAATACTAAGAAACAGACAAGAATGAAAAAAAATATGAATGGAAGAGAGGAAAAGGAGGTAAGGAAAGACAAACGTCAACCATTCCCTCTCAACTGGCTCCTTTCCTTCTTCTTTCAAGTCAGCAATTGTAAGACCTCTTCTAAAAAAGACGACTCTTGACCCTGAGAATTTGAAAAACTATAGACCTGTGTCAAATCTTCCTTTTCTTTCCAAGGTCTTAGAGAAAGTTGTTCTTGACCAGCTGTTAAACCACCTTCATTCCAATAACCTTGTCTATTCCCTTCAGTCTGCTTACCGTTCTGGACATAGTACCGAAACTGCTCTTCTCAAAATCTGCAACGACTTATTGACTACTCTCGACTCTAACAACGTATCACTTTTGACTCTCTTGGACCTATCTGCTGCCTTTGACACTATTGACCACTCTATCCTTCTCTCCCGTCTACATCACTCTTTTGGGCTCCATGATACTGTCTTGAACTGG
>CM060311.1:52390191-52410191 GCA_030674185.1 Monoplex corrugatus | reverse complement strand
AGCGAATGCGACCTTATTTCCCTGCGTCATTTACAAACTGAAAACAGAAACATACTGATTTCACTCTGTTTTACACATTGCTAGACGTTTACTGCACAGTCCTGTAGGTCGTTTCCTTTGATTCAATCCAATTGCTTTATACCTGTAACCCACACAACCCCGAGAAATCCGATGAAGCCTGACCGATATAATGTTCTGATTGTTTTTCTTGTGTTCGTTAATTTGTTTGATGTTACCTTAATTGTGACCTTAATTGATACAATGCCTTCATGATTACATAGATTCATTCATTCCATACGCACCGTTTTTTTCCGTCTAAAAGCACGTATGTGAATAGACGTTAAAAGAAATAACGAACGAACACACACACACACACACACACACACACACACACACACACACACACACACACACACACACACACGACACACAGTCAGACAGAATGGGAAAGAAATACATGTGCAGACAGACAAACAAAGCATAATTACGCACAACACCAAACAACGATTAGCAGACATTTATCCAAGGAAAACGGGGGAAAAGTCATCAGTTTGGCTGTTCTGGCACAAAATCGCAGAGAAATGAGATAGCAAGAGAAAAGAGCGGAACCCCATCCATCCATCTATACTTTAAAACATGCTGCTGGTTCGTGGTATGAGGGAAGGAAGGTGTAAATCGTCAGGCCACTCTAAATCTCTCTCTAAGGAGTTGCCTTCCTTGCTCCGCTACCGGCAAGACAGAATTTCAACTGTTGGTGTACACAACGTGTGTGTGTTTGTGTGTGTGTGTGTGTGTGTGTGTGTGTGTGTGTGTGTGTTTTGCTTGCTTTTTTTTTCAACATGTACCATGCCTGTTGAGGGACTCCCATCTTAGTTAGAAGGTATGTTAATTAAATGCTCTGCTGAAGGACATGTCACTGAAGTCCTTCAAAATCGAAGCGAAAGACACTGACGGTGGTTGTCCTGCGACTGACAACACCAACCAGTCAGCCATCTGTTGTCACACAGGCGGGAGATCACAATGCTACCGTGTTTCGCCGTAAGTGTCCATCGCAGATCAACAGGGACAGAAAAAAGGTACAGGCACACACAGGAACAGAAGGCAAGTGAAAATGCTACATCTCCCTGAATGTTTATTTTTGCCTACACCGCCCAGTTTATAGCCTACTATCCGACTGACAATAACGCTGTGTTTGAAAGCGAAACATTCGACAATCCCGCCGCACGTATCCCACGCAATTCGCACGAGCCCACACGTGAAGCACGCACCATTGACCTGGAGTGTCAGTCCATGGTTACACAGTGTGTTACAGACCCACAGTCAGAGAAAGATGAAGGAATGACTGTCAATGACACTGAAGAACTTAAGATCGATGATTCTGATGCATGTGAAGAAACCGTGACACGTTCTGATAACATTGCCCTATCATGTAGCACATTCTGAAAACATTGCCCTATCATGTAGCACATTCTGATAACATTGCCCTATCATGTAGCACATTCTGATAACATTGCCCTATCATGTAGCACATTCTGATAACATTGCCCTATCATGTAGCACATTCTAAAAACATTGCCCTATCATGTAGCACATTCTGAAAACATTGCCCTATCATGTAGCACATTCTGAAAACATTGCCCTATCATGTAGCACATTCTGAAAACATTGCCCTATCATGTAACACATTCTGAAAACATTGCCCTATCATGTAGCACATTCTGATAACATTGCCCTATCATGTAGCACATTCTGATAACATTGCCCTATCATGTAGCACATTCTAAAAACATTGCCCTATCATGTAGCACATTCTAAAAACATTGCCCTATCATGTAGCACATTCTGATAACATTGCCCTATCATGTAGCACATTCTGATAACATTGCCCTATCATGTAGCACATTCTAAAAACATTGCCCTATCATGTAGCACATTCTGAAAACATTGCCCTATCATGTAGCACATTCTGATAACATTGCCCTATCATGTAGCACATTCTGAAAACATTGCCCTATCATGTAGTACATTCTGATAACATTGCCCTATCATGTAGCACATTCTGAAAACATTGCCCTATCATGTAGCACATTCTGATAACATTGCCCTATCATGTAGCACATTCTGAAAACATTGCCCTATCATGTAGCACATTCTGATAACATTGCCCTATCATGTAGCACATTCTGATAACATTGCCCTATCATGTAGCACATTCTAAAAACATTGCCCTATCATGTAGCACATTCTGAAAACATTGCCCTATCATGTAGCACATTCTGATAACATTGCCCTATCATGTAGCACATTCTGAAAACAACGCCCTTTCATGTAACACGTTCTGAAAACATTGCCTTATCATGTAGCACATTCTGAAAACATTGCCCTATCATGTAGCACATTCTGAAAACATTGCCCTATCATGTAGCACATTCTGATAACATTGCCCTATCATGTAGCACATTCTGAAAACATTGCCCTATCATGTAGCACATTCTGAAAACAACGCCCTTTCATGTAACACATTCTGAAAACAACGCCCTATCATGTAGCACGGTTGAAAATGAGACTGAGGCAGAAAGTAGGGTTAGGTCCAAAAGTACTTCAAGTGTCAACGAACGTTTGCCTGACGATGATAATTCAGATGTGATAACTGCACAACAAATACTAGTATACCTCAAAGAAATGGAAAGGGAGTTGGAAGGACGCCATTGGAATTGCCCTGAAGGTAGAAAAGTGAACTTCAGTACAGACCCTATCGACAAAGGGAAATATCTGGATCCATCAGGAAAGTGGCGGTGACATTACATGATGCATGACAGTTGAGAAAAGTCATTGCTCCTGCCATGAATTATTTCTGTCATATCCGATGGAATGTAAAAAACGACAAGAGGGATTCAAAGGGTAAAGTTTTAGCTTTGTTAGTATGGTTGACAATGCAGGATGCTGGTGGACAGGGTGCGGGAGTCAAAGAGTTAAATTAATGATCCAGTCATTGTGGCGGTATCAGTGTTTCAGATCTTTGGTTTTACACTGGCTCAAAGAGTCTGCCAGATAACTGCTGACAGACGTGGATGGAGCGTATATGGAACTGTCCGTGTGCAGTGAATACATCTTGGGCAAACTCCAAGCTTCTTCTCTGTCAAAAAGACAGTGTCAACGGTGACTGAACAGCCTTCACGCGATAGTATGGAGGCTATTCAGTCACAGTTAATGCTGTCTCATCATCATGAGTGACGATGCCCTTGACCGCTAACACGGTCTGCTGGACACCCACTGATATAACACAATGCCACAAAATGATATGTTTTGAATGTTTCACAAAGATTGGATAAACAGAAATAATTCGAGCTAGAATATTTTGTGTACACAATAGCTAGACCAGTAGAAACAAATGGCTAAGGCAATGATCGATCTCAGTTCACAGATCCTGTGTCATAATGATGAGCCAGCGTGGACCTTATGTTTTAAGTCCCATCGACCTTCTTGTCGCTATGGCCGACATGTACAGAATAAGACAAAGACTGTCCAATAACCTGGAGGTCGTGGGAGAGTAAGGTGGTAGAGGCCTCAACGTTTCACAGGGATAGCATTATGAGACGTCCATCTCTTCTCCTTTTCCCTGTTGAATTGTTTTATTTTGTTTCGTTTTGTTTTGTTTTGTTTTGTCATCTGGGACTAGACTGAACCCGTGTGGTCAAAGTGACAATCAGATGTGCCTGTACCCCAGCCCTAACTTCACTGACGGTAACGGGAGGAGATAAAAAAAACAGGAAGTCGTTAACGCTGTCTGACTGCCCGCCTCAAACCATATTGATTGCTGAGCTCCCGAAAATCGGTGAAGAATGAGGTAAGTCAGTAAGAATTAGTTGGGCTGGTACCAAAGATTTCACATCAGTCTCTTCTTGCAAGAGCAATTTCTCCAGAGGAAAGAGGCATGTATGAGAGAGGGAATCTGCAGAGAGAGAGGGAAAAAGAGAGAGGGGGGATAGGGGTAAGAAGAAAGGAAGGAGGGGTACGGAGGAAGGGGAGGGGAAGAGATAAAGAGGAAGAAGAGGAACGAAAAAGAGAGGGAGGGATGGATGGAAGAAGGTTAAGGAGGGAGGGAGAGGGAGAGAGATGAAAGAAAGTGGATGGGGGGGGGGCGGGTTGGGAATAGGGGAGGGAGAGAGGAAGAGAGAGTGAGATGGAGAGTTAATTCATTACTTGAGAACGGAGAGACTGAGTGAGACAGACAGAGAGAAAAAAAGAGAGACAAACACAGACAAACACAGACAGACAGACAAACAGAGAGAAAAATTCATTCATCAATTTAAGAACGGAAACTGGAAGTAAAATTGATTCTCCATAGTCTGCACATGGCACAGTTATGATGCATTTCACCGGTGCTGGCTGGCTGTCCGACTGTCTGTCTATTTATTTGTCTATTTGTCTGTCTTCTGTGTGCCTGCCTCACTCTCTATGTCTCTCTTTCTGTCTCTCACAATCAGTTCACACAGATCAGATATTCTTTTGGGCTGTTTTTTCTACTTTAAAATGGTTTCATTTCCTATTTCTATCCACATGATAAAATGTTATTTCAGTTCGACGGTTTTTTGCTACGTTTATTTCTATAACCCCGCCCTCTTATCATTTTTTGCGGACAGAAATTGGCTTCAGTTTCAGCCTTTGGCAGAGGAGCTGATCAAGCTGATCAAGAAGTGAAGTATGCCACCTACAGTGACCAACATCCGAGCTATGTGCAGCTGATTCCTATTGGCATACGAGTTCACCGGTTTGAATTAATCCTTTGACTCCCGCACCCTGTCCACCAGCATCCTGCATTGTCAGTCATGCTAGCAAAGCGAAAACTTAATCGTTTGATTCCCTCATCCTCAAACGGTTAAGGTATCGCAGTTGGTGGACGGTGCGGGAGTCAAAGGGTTATTAAAGGGCCAAACAGAAGCTGGCTATGTGTGTTGCCACTGTGATACTTGCTAATCGAGGTGGCGGTGTCCACTCGGCTCCATCTGGGGCAATTTGCCCCTTTCATGTGCAGATGTCGAGAGCAACCCAGGACCCACACGCAATGTAAGGCTGCTAGGCCATGGAAACTCATGCCTCACGCCTCACGCATCATGCTTCACGCCTCACATTTCATGCACTAGACCACGCGTCTGTTTTGTGTTGACAGTGCCAGAATACAGTGCTGTTTGCTCAATTGACCAGAGACAATATTCGTGGTTTGTTTCTTTTTCCGAAGATGGATTCTTCCGACGAAGAAGACCTCCTGATTTTGCTCTTGCTCAGGAGGAGAAAGCGAAAGAGACAAGGCATATGGTGCCGAGAACATTTTTTCCTTAGAGAATCACTTGGAGAATTCCACCGTACATTCCATCATCTCCTTAACTTTGGGTTCGTTGAGAATCTTCGCCAAGTCTTCCCAAACATGTGAGTGTGTGTGTGTTTTGTTGTCATTTTTTTTTTCAGCTTTGTCCTTGTAGTCAGGCACACGCGGATTCCAGAGGAGGGGTCTTGCTCGGACCAACTCGATCAATTTTTCTTTGTAGTCATCCATCCTGCACGTGGGGAGAATTGGAATGGTCAGTGATAACCAGGAACTTCAACTTCACTCATCGAAAAAAAGTGAACAGTCCCACTTCTCCGCTCACGCGTAAACCGTGAACCATGAAGCGTGAAGCATGAAAGGAGTTGTATGGCCCCACGCAAGAGAGACCTCGTCTGTTCATTTTTCTATTCACGCGTGAAGCATGAGGCGTGAGACATGAGGCGTGAGCTTCTATGGCCCAGCAGCCTAACAGACCAAGCCAGCCAGTTCCGGAGCAGCACGAAGACTCATCGGGAAGGAAACCTGCCAACGTCCAGAGTCTTCAGACCACACTGCCTTTGACTGACCAACACTTACCGACACTGTGAGTTTGTTGATGAACCTGAGGGCTGAAATGAACACTCAGTTTAGAGACGTCAAACAGGTGATCCAAGAGCTACGTGAAGACAGTGCGACTCTGAAAAGTGAAATCTGGGGACTGAAAGAAGAGGTGAACGAACTCTGGAAAGTGAATGAACATCTGCGTAAAACCGAACACTGCTTAAGATGGGACTTTACTGAGCAAAAGGAGTTTGACAAGAGTTACCGCCCCAGCGCCAGGCCAGACTCTCCCTTGATCGCCCGCTGCACATTTCATACACAACAGGGGAAGATCCTTAAAGGTTTGGATAGATTTGCTGGGAAAGAATTTTTCTGGTCATGTCAGACACATTAGAAGCAGGCTGACTCCAAACCTGAAAAATGCCAGACAGAAGGACAATATGGCAGCGCTGGTGTACAACTATTTACCCCTTGATGGTTAAACATTCACCCTATTTGAGTATGGAGAGGAAACTGACCGGTCCGTTTGTCTTTTGGAAAAGGCCTCTAAAGACAGACACAGGTCATGCAATGAAAAAAATGATTTTTAATTCGCTGCGCAATGTTCATATTGATAAACTAATAATGACTTTAATAAAAAAAAAAATCCTCTTTTTCTTTTTATTTTACGTTGAAATGTTAATGCATTAGTATCAAAAACGTATGACAATGTTGTTGTTTCAAAAGTTTATTTTCAACCGGTCACCGTGGTGTAGTGGTTAGCGCAACGGACTACTGACTGGAAGGTTGTGGGTTCGAATCCCCATCAGTCCATTCAAATATCATTGTGGGATTTTTCGGCTCTAACCGGCTCCTACCCAGAGTTGGGCGTGCTGTGGGCTCATTGGGAAGACTGGGACCACACAATCGAGTCTCCTCCACTTCATGGATGCGTCATTGAGGTTGTTGTTCAAATCTTCTGACCAGCACCGTAGCTGTCTGTATCTCTCGGGCCTGGTTGACGCCAGGATATATTATGATAGTCAGCGTAGATTACAGGCCTGTCACACAATCTCGATCCTTGATGGTACTCCATAGCATCAGGATTATCATCCTCATCGCCATCATCATCAAGTGATCAGTAAGGAGATAATTTGATTTCGACCGTATTGGTACATTGCTTGTTGTGAACTGTGTACTTTCTTGACAATGATATTGTGATTCGCATCTTATACTGTTCTACAAGTGCAAGTGAATTGACATAGACAGCGAATTTCAGTCTCTGCTATACAAGTACACAATTGTACTTGCATGGTAATCCTTGTCTATGTAATACTACGAATATTGTGTGACTGCATATCAGGTTACATGTAACAGGTTATCAGTGAATTCTAACAGCACTTCCTGGCCCTGTAAAATGGTCTAAGAATTGCTCACTTAAACATCAATAAAATGACAAATGTTTCATCATTATTGTCAAACTATGGCAAAAACCTTCATGTCCTAGGCCAAACAGAATCCTGGGTCAATAAACACATGCCTACAAAGGACTTAACTTTTCCTAGATATGTTATTCGCAAAGATCCTGAACAACCAAAACAAACAGGTTTAATTTACATCAATGAAGTTATTACATTTAAACACCTGATCCATCTTGAACAATATCAGATTGCATCAGTTTGGTTAGAAATTAAAATCAAAAAAGCACCACCACTTCTAATACGTTTTGTTTATAGGCATCCATCGGATCAGTGTAACTGGATCAACAAATTTATTGATTTAATGGATGCTATAGCTCTTGAATCCACAGAAATGATTGTTCTTGGAGACTTTAACAAAGATTTACTCAAGCCGAACAAGGCCTGGTTAAATAGATTTAGCCATTATAATCGTCACCAACTAGTGCAATTATCCGCCAAAACGACAACCACTTCAAAGTCACTCATAGATCACATTTATATTTCACAACCGAAACATGTCATAGAATCATCTGTTCCTTTCTATGGTTGCAGTGACCATAACTTGGTCAAAACAGTGCAGTAAAATCCCCCAAACTGGTAATAAAACAATAACCTATCGCTGTTTTTCTAAGTTTTGATGAAAATGCATTCCTTTGTTATCGCCATTTTCACTTGTCTATAACATACCCGACCCAGCTAATGCCCTCGATTGTTGGATTGATACTGACACAGCTGTCCATAACAGGCACGCTCCTTTTATAACTAGGAGAGTCAAACAAACACCCAAGCCAAAAATGGTTAACCCCAGATATTCAGGAAGTTATTTTTCTCAGACTTCCTTAAAACATTATCATGACGAATCAAAAAAGTTAAGAAATGCGATACATTCACGAAAAACGCATAGAAAAAAAAAAGAAATATTTTCACGAACTTTAAAAAAACATGATTCCAGAACAACTTGGAACACAACAAATAACTCATCAAGAAACGTACATAAGAGACCAACTATCGTTAGAAACATAACACCAAATAAACTAACTGATCATTTGTCATGTTGTTGAAGAAATTAGTTTTCATAAAATCTTGAGCGTAACAACAGATATATATAGTTTGGGTGTATTTTGCTTGTTCTCTGTCTGTCTCTCTGTCTCTGTCTCTGTCTCTGTCTCTTTCTCTTTCTCTTTCTCTGTCTCTGTCTCTGTCTGTCTGGCTGGCTGGCTGGCTGTCTGTCTGTCTGTCACTCTCTCTCTCTCTCTCTCTCTCTCTCTCTCTCTCTCTCCCTCTGTGTCTTTGTCTGTCTCTCTCTCTCTCTCTGTCTGTCTGTCTCTCTGTCTCTCTTTCTCTCTCTCTCTCTCTCTCTCTCTCTCTCTCTCTCTCTCTCTCTCTCTCTCTCTCCTGATACTAGAATATTTATTTCTTCTGTTTTATTGAGATTTATGTAGTCTATGTCAAAGTTAGCTTTTTCAAATTCCCATGAAGGTATGGATGGAATAAGAGGCATTACTGGAATGTTATATATATGAATATTGTTTTTGCTCAGGAGAACTTCTGCAACATTTCGTATAGGTTGAAGAATATGCACTTTCGAGCTTTCTGAGGATAGTCAGTTTCCGAGGTGTATAGTAATTCATCCTTAACTGAGTTCTTTACGGCCAGAGCTCTGATAACATACTTTGTCACCGCTAATTCACGTTGATCTGTAAGCGGTAATATGTTACTTTCTTTATAAGTCTTCATTGTGTTTGTATGAACGGGCAATTTAATAGCTTTGCTGACTACACTCTGTAATTTTTTAAGAGTGTATTCGAGGCAGTAAAATATACCTCTTGTCCATATATTCTAGTATCAGAAGTCAAATCTCATTTAACCACATATTATCCTAATCACCTAAATATTTTCACAGACGGGTCTGTTTTAGATACAGCTGATAGCGGAGCTGGATTCGTCATTCCTGCCTTAAAGGTACAAAAATCTTTTTACATAGGTAAAGGCTTCTCTATTTTTACATCAGAATTATACGCAATATTGATGGCTCTTAACTATATTAATAGCCTCTCATACGATATCTGCAATATATATACTATTGTGTGTTGATTCTAAATCAGTGTTACGTAGCTTGAAACAAACAGAAAATGTAATACGAAATGACATTATATTTGAGATCAAACATTTGATACATTGTATTTCATCCAGTGGTGTTGGTATAAATTTTTGCTGGGTTCCGTCACATTGTGGACTTTACTGGAATGAAGTTTCGGACAAATTAGCAAAAGACGGTGCATCCAATAATGCAAATACCGTACCTTTCCATAACATACGACTGTCAGTTCATGAACTTGGTTCTGTGTTAGAATGTTCACTTTATACAATTTTTTCCAATACTCAAAGCCTGATGCCTAACTGCCCCAGACAGCTAGCGTCCTTGATATACAAACTAAGGCTTAACTCTTGGAAAACAAAATATACACAGAATGTACGTATTTGTTCAAAAGCATTATCTGTCCACCATCTGCTCTTTGAATGTCCTATCTTACTTACCACATATAGAAATAACAATCTCGATTTTTCATGTACTGACTCTAGAGATATCCTTTACAAGAAAAATAATGATATTATTTCGGTAGTCCAGCTGATTCTCAGATCCCCTGTTGGCAGATTGTTATGAAGAGTTAATTAATTGTTGTCTGTTATTAATTGACACTGTTAACTTAATGTTCTGAATTCTTAATTGTAATTGTTCCCCTTCTTACATTCAAACTCCCACTACCCCTTCCCATTCCCGTCCCCCACCCTCTTGTATGTGTGTGTGTGTGTGTGTGTGTGTGTGTGTGTGTGTGTGTGTGTGTGTGTGTGTGTGTGTGTGTGTGTGTGTGTGTGTGTGTGTGTGTTCGTTCGTTATTTCTTTTAACGTCTGTTCACATATGTGCTTTTAGACGATGTGTGTGTGTGTGTGTGTGTGTGTGTGTGTGTGTGTGTGTGTGTGTGTGTGTGTGTGTGTGTGTGTGTGTGTGTGTGTGTGTGTGTGTGTGTCTAAAATCACTATTGTGAACAGACATTAAATAAAGATTCCATTCCATTCCATTCTCTCTCTCTCTCTCTCTCTCTCTCTCTTCTCTCTCTCTCTCTCTCTCTCTCTCTTCTCTCTCTCTGTCTCTCTCTCTCTCTCTCTCTCTCTCTCTCTCTCTCTCTCTCTCTCTTTTCAAATGTATTTCTTTGACCGATGTATTTCTATGATCGCCTTGTTGGAATATCTACGTTATCTAAGGTATATAGTTTATGTGTAGTGTGATGTAGACCCTCTGTGGTCAAGTGCTGGATGTAAAAAAGTATATATTTTGCTTATTTCATACCCTTGTAAATAAAAATGTCTTCTTGTTCTCTCTCTCTCTCAGTTTGTCTACTCTGTCTTGTCTTTCTGTCTCTCTGTCTTTCTCTGTCCTCTCTCTCTTCTCTCTCTCTCTCTCTCTCTCTCTCTCTCTCTCTCTCTCTCTCTCTCTCTCTCTCTCTCTCTCTCTCTCTCTCTCCTCTCTCTCTCTCTCTCTCTCTCTCTCCTGCATATCGGGATCCGTTCCATCATATTATTGTGCTGTTGGCTGATTGTTTTCATGTTGCCGTTTTGTGACTGATTGAATGGCTGATTGATAGACTGAATGACAGAATGATTTTACATTATCTGACTGACGGAATGATTTTACATTATCTGACTGAGGGAATGATTTTACATTATCTGACTGAGGGAATGATTTTACATTATCTGACTGACGGAATGATTTTACATTATCTGACTGACGGAATGATTTTACATTATCTGACTGACGGAATGATTTTACATTATCTGACTGACGGAATGATTTTACATTATCTGACTGACGGAATGATTTTACATTATCTGACTGACGGAATGATTTTACATTATCTGACTGAGGGAATGATTTTACATTATCTGACTGACGGAATGATTTTACATTATCTATTTATTCTTACGTTCACGGGACAGGAATCGTTTCTCTTATTTGAGCTAAGATTTTAATTTTATTTGTGTTACTGTTTGCTGATTATTCTTATGAATATGCACTTATCGTCGTCGGTATTATAATAATTGAACAACTGGGTTTACATGTTTAGTACTTGTCATTATGCACTGGGATGAAGCTGAGTTTTTATTTTGTTTTGTTTATGTAATGCAGCTGACAGACACTTTGATGTTTGTTGCCAGATTAATAATCTCACATACCATGTAACAACATCAACAACAGTAATGGTAGTAGCAATAGCAACAAACTCAGCAACATCACCTAATCATTATCATTAACTTTACAGTCAGAGTCCTATTTTTCCCTCATTATCATAATTCACCTGATATGATTTTACGTCTGTTTTTCTTTGATTGCATTTTAGACTTGCAAGGTTAACGGTGAGCATGTTGATTTTATCTTAAACGGGTTGTCGTTTGTGACGCGGTGTTTGCCCTGATATGTCTCTAGTAGTCGGCTGGGCTATAAGCAATATGAACATGAACTTGATCATCGTCATCATAACGAAGGCACCAAACACACAGCCAGTCAACAGACTCACCCGTGGGTTGTTCTTTTGGTAAAGCCATGGACTCAAGATCTGATATCTTGAGTTCATTCCTAGCCCGCAACATCAAAAACTGGCCTGTTCACTGCCCGTCTTAATGTTTCCATCATTCTGGTTGTGTCAGCGTTGTGTTTCACGTGTCCCTCCTCTTGCCAATGCATAGGATTTAGTGCGGGCTCAGAGAGACTGACAGATAAAATGCTGGCAGATTCGGGCGGAGTGCTTATGAAATTGTCCGAGTGCGATGAATCTCTCTTGAACAAACTGAAAACAAACTCCAAAAGACTCACCGCTTTTCCCAACTCCACTCATGCCGAGGACGGCGACTTTGGTCTCACCTAGAGAGGACTTTTTCCGGCGCAGGTAAGGTTTGAGGGTGGATCCTGACCCCGACACCGTCTGTCCCTCTCCCCCTCCCCCCGGACTGTTAACAGCCAGGGAACTCATGATGTAGTGGTGGAGATCAACAATTAACCGACACTCAACTAGCTCACGGACCACTTACACCTTACTTCTCTTGGGGTCCTCAATAATCCACAAAACTCCACGATCGAAGAATTCTTGCCTCCTTGATCGAAGCACTTTCACGTTTGGGATCAGAGCGGTGTTTTTACCTCCCGGATTGGAGTGTTTTCACCTACTGAATCGACGAAACAGTTTCATCCTATTTACACAAACTTAACACTCTCTTTAAACCAGGTTAATCGAAGTATGTTCATCTTCTGAATCAACAATGTCCACCTCCAGATTAAAGTGGGATGTTGGTGGTTTTTGTTTATGTTTTGTTTTTTCCCCGAATCGTAGCACCGTCCCGTGCCTAATGGAGGTATTTTCACTTCCTGATCAAAATATTTTCATGTAGGCCCATGGCCTACCCGATTGAATTTTTTTTCAATATTTCGGAGGAAGTACCTTTACCCCCAGCAGTGAAGTATTATCAACTTCTCGTCGAAGTATTTTCATGTGTTGGATCGCTCCAAGAATGTTCTCCTCCTGGGTGAAAGTACGTTCACTTCCCGAGCGGAAGTAGTTTCACCTCCTGGGCTGAAGTATTTTCACCTCCCAAATGGAAGTATTGTCACCTCAATGAGTGGAAGTGATCTCATTCCTGAGTGGAAGTATTTTTACCTCCTGGGTGGAATGATTATCTTTTCCTGGGTGGAAGAATGTTCACCTTCTAATTGGAAAAATTTTCATTCCTGAATGGAAGGATTTTCATCGCCTGAATGGAAGTACTCTCACCTCCCCACCAAAGTATATGTACCTGCTGAGTCGAAGAATGTTAAGCCCCTAGATCAAAGTTCTTTGACCAACTGGATCAATTTATTTTCACTTCCTTAATTGAATTATCTTCATCTCTTGGATCGGTTTTCACTTTCTGGGTGGAACTTTCACCTGCTGAGTCAAATATTTTCATCTACTGATTCGAAGTTTCTTCTTCTCTTTCTTCTTCTTTTCTTTTCTTCTTCTTCTTCTTCTTCTTCTTCTTCTTCTTCTTCTTCTTCTTCTTCTTCTTCTTCTTCTTCTTCTTCTTCTTCTTCTTTTTATCTCAGTCCAGCTGCATAGACTAAATGAACTGAAATATTTTCATCATCAGCGTCAAAAGTTCAGTTCTCATCTTCTGGATCCAAACATGCCTGCCCCCGCATTAAGCATTTCAAGAGGATAGATTTGTTGTTTGTACCATACATTGTGATCCATGCAGTCACTGTTTTCCCCCAGATTGATTTTGGCTGTGAGGACTAATAATTGTGAGCATTTGACAACGTTTAGTGCTGGTTTTATATGTAGCTCAACATGCAATCAGTGATGAATCTTTCCTTTACATTGAAGGTTGTTCAAAGTTTGGCTTTAATCAGCAAAGAACAAATGATATGATCACATGAACATGGTATGCTAACAGTGTGTTGATAAATGAACAGTTGGCACACAGCTGAGACGAACAATCAGACATGCACCAGTTAGCTGAGTGCTTTGTCTTTAGTTCTGCAGTAGGCCTGCCAGACCTTTACAAACACAGCTTACATGAAGACCTACTTAGCAGGTGCACGTGCGACCATGTAACGGGAAGAGAAGTAGGCCAAGCTAAGAAGGAACGTGCAAGTTACTCACTGTTGGCAACCATCATACACTGACCTTTTGTCATCTGCCAGCGACGCTGAGAAAAAAAATCTTTTGAGCTTCTTCAGCAGTACTGACATGTCCAGTACGATGAACAGTAAGGGTTTTCACTGGCTATATCGTTAGCTGTAACGATTGTTAGTCACACATGATAAGCAATAACGATTGTCACGCACACATGAAAAGCAATAACGATTGTCACGCACACATGATTAACAATAAGGATTACACTCGCAATATGATTAGCAAGAACAATTTTCACTCACAGTATGATGAACAATAACGGTTTTCACGTGCACTTTAATGAGCAATAACCGTTTTTACGACTTTATAGGTAATTCTGGATAGCGTCACCAATACCCGAAAGAGCACTTACAATATGGCTAGTATTTTATTCCTATGACAAAATTTATGTATAATTTTCTTTCAAAGTTGATCGTTATTCCTGTTGGTACAATCCCGTGAGTTATTTCAACAACACTAGCATGTGTCCCATATGATAAGCTAACGGATTTAACTAGCGTGGGTTAATCGAGATAGCATCACAAAAACCCGAAACAGTGCCGACAATACCCTGATATATTCTATTCACCACACTGTGTTTGACTGTATTTAGCACTTTTCATTCAAAAATGGTTATTCCTGTTGAAGATGAAGCCTTTTATCTATTTCCAGAAGACTTTTCTCTGTTTTCTGGCTGATTCTTTGGCGTTTTGCTGATCATTCTACTGCGCACAAAGTGATCTCAAACGCAAATTGTTTCGTGTAAAGGTAACTGAAGCAGCCACTGAAATTTCTTGTTCACGAAGACATCTCGATCCTCTACACAAAACAGTTTCCAGTATATCCGTGTTCAAGCCAATTTAACCGGAGCCATATCTGCGTAGAAAAGTTTTTCCAATGAAACTACCACAATGATTTGTAGACCAAAATCTTCGAAGGTAATATTTGTAAAGTTAACTGAACTCTGTTCATGTTCATCATCGACGAGTAAGTGTATTCTTGTTAAGTCACTGGACACCCAAGATAACTCAACATATGTTACAGACTTCTTTACGGTGATGTAAGATGAAGTCTTGACTAGAGCAGTGGAGAGTCAAAACCTCCATACAGGAAGACAGATCATCACACTTCCTCTCTTTTCTCTCAAATAAACTGCACTGTTCAATACTGTGCCTGCAAGCCAGTTAGATGCACGAGCAGGGCTGTCTGTCAGTCGTGCACCTCACCGGCACACACACACACACACACACACACACACACACACACACACACACACACACACACACACACACACACACACACACACACACACACATACACACACACATTAAGCCCAGGTAAGCTACTGCCTCACCAGCCAACCCCCCGGGAGTACGAGATAGGCAGACAGGGAAGGAGAAGCCAACTGCATGAGGCATATGATGAAACGGCTGGTCGCAGACAACAGACTTTCACCGCTACGCGGAGGTCAAAAAAGAAGGCAGTGTAGAAAGAAAAGCCTGCACTCGGCGGCTGGCTCAGGTACGATTCTGACTTGTCTCGCCCCGCTTCCCAGGTGAGAAACTTACCAG
Source organism: Monoplex corrugatus (assembly GCA_030674185.1). Classification (NCBI taxonomy): domain Eukaryota; kingdom Metazoa; phylum Mollusca; class Gastropoda; order Littorinimorpha; family Ranellidae; genus Monoplex; species Monoplex corrugatus. Next base: position 52,394,610 of record CM060311.1, on the reverse strand, counting down.
TCTGGAACTGTTGGTTAATTCGTGTGCGGTTATGGAGTCCGGTGCTAAGAGAACAATATTACATTATTTGTAAAGTAAAAGGTAAAAGTTGCCCCGTAACCCTCAAGGGACAGACTTCATCTTTCCTAGGGCCCAGCCTGATGACGACCATGCCCATCTCCTCTCCCCCACTGCTTTATCTTCCCCAACCCGAAAAGGGCTAGGCATCCATTTGGTCAGTGTTGCTGGGCGGACTAGAGGCAGCACACAGAGTTTAATTTAACCCTTTGACTCCCGCACTCTGTCCACCAGCATCTTGCATTGTCAGCCATTCTAGCAAGGCAAAAACTTAACCGTTTGACTCCCTCACCCTATCCACCAGCTTCCTGCGGGAAGCTGGTGGATAGGGTGAGAGAGTCAAACGGTCAAGTTTTTGCAGTTGGTGGGGAAGGTGCGGGAGTCAAAGAGTTTATAACTCTAGTTAGCCCTAACTCGTGCAGACTGCAACCCTGATATGGCCTTTAGCGGTGGTCAGGGCTATAAACAACACAAACTGTACTGAAATGAAATGATTGGAAGGAGAAGATGCTATGTGTACTAACCAGGTCGATACCACTAAGCGTGGCGAATGAGGATTTATTTACATCTGTATGCTTTGGATGGGGGGGGGGGGGGGGGCTGAATGAGGGCTGATGTAGGGAGGTCACGTGTTGCTGACAGTAGAACAAGTCAGACAATCATGACAGAAAAGCATATAAATTCAAAAAAATAAAACAAGGTGGTCAACCATACTAACAATCATCCATTCCTGATAACGGCAGAAATACAGAACTCAACCACAACACAGACATAAAGACAAGATAGAGTGGACTGTGTGTTTGAAAGCCGTGTAACTATAACACGCTTGATTTGATGTATGTCTTGATGAACACTTTGTGTACAATTTGTACAACATCGTTCCCACAGTGGGCGATGAAAGAGTAGCGGTTTGTGAACTGTTCACTGTCAGGGTTGGTTGACACACAGGTAGAGAGCTCCATTTGATTGCACAGGTTTACACCGGCGTGAATTATGCTCGTGAGAAACTTGGTGCCCGTGGCCACCCATCCCCCCAGCTGTGAATGGATACCTAGCACAGCTAAGGACTGGCCCCCCGTGGGGATGCCGGGGGCTCTTTCAGCATAAATATTATCCCCACCTTCTGGAAATTCTGTGCTAGATATTTCTTCTTTTCTGTCACTCTCATTGTTTCTGTCTTGTTCCTTTGCTTTCTGTCATTTCTGCCTATCATTTTCTGCCTTGCTGGTCCATTCACCTGTATGTGTTCGATAAAGTCTTACGTACTTTTTCTTAGGACTGATAACTGGGTACATGTATTAAATGCATTTTTGGCTCCAGGGAGGAAGACAAAGCAATTTTAGGTAATTTATGTACGTTTTGGCGTCCTTATGTATGCTTAAATTCGTATTCAGGTGTGTTTTTTAAATCTCCTCTGCGATAAATTGGACGGAGTGGTCAACGCCAGGGGCGTGTCCTTAGATCATGTTCACGAATGCATTGATGTATGTATTTAATTTTCTTTTCTTTTTTTCTGTTGAATTTTTGTGTTTTGAAACGGTTACACCCCTTATATGGCTCTATGTAGTCGGCTGGGCTTTAAATAATAATAACAATAACAATAACACTAAGCTAAGGACTGTGGGATGTAAAGCAATGAGGGAAAGGAGATGGCCATTGTCATTGTCCTCGTAATGCTAGCCTCAAAAAACCATAACGTGTCCATCGCCTTAATTTCCCTGTCACCTCAAGGTTATGGGAGCCCCTGCCAGACTGTGCACTGTACATATTGTGATCGGTCTCCAGTTAACATTTACATCCTTCGGATCTTTGGACATTGTGTGTGATTGGGATCATGACGTTGGACTGTGTCGATGGCTTTGCTTACATCTTGACACCTGAACAGGCAAAACATAAGAAGAGCTCACACAAGCCTGAAAAAAGGGGGTTAACTAACCGACAATTCCGTTACTGTGACAGTAACGTGCAGACTGTGTGATGCTTGGTGCATTTAAAATATATATGTAAAAACAAAATTAGGATTGAAACTTGTGAACATGAAAATGTTATTAAATGTGGTTAAAATCCGTTCATAAACAACCAAAAATTGATGCTCAGTTTTACGTTCTGTGTCACACTGATGAAATAAATCGTGGAACCGTGGCCAGTTCGTTAAAGAATACAAATGCCAGAACCCCCTGATTCCATTCATGGTCAGACAGAGATTTCCTCCTTCTTCCCCCCTCCCCGCAACCCTCTCCCTTTCCTCCCCTCCGCTAGACCTGGAGTGGTGATGTGGGTTTAGGTCTTTCGTATGGGACGTTAAACTGAGGTCACGTGAGCAGCATACAGCAAAGGAGCTGTCCTCACAATATCATACAGAAATGTCTACTTGACTAGGTCAGCAAACAAACAAACAGCTTGAATGCAAAAAAGCAAATGGTGGCGAGATTTCCCATGAGGAAGCAGCTCAAGTTCACAAGGTAAATTCGTTGTGACAGAAAGGCAAACACAACCGCCCAGATGAACACACAAACAAACGAATAAATAATACGCACACGCACGTGCGCAAACAAGTAGATAGCTTTACTACTTGGATAAATATACCGTAATTACGCTGAAGCGAAGAAGGCCAGGAGACGATTCTGGTGAATGGAGACTCTCTCTCTCTCTCTCTCTCTCTCTCTCTCTCTCTCTCTCTCTCTCTCTCTCTCTCTCTCTCTCTCTCTCTCTCTCTCTCTCTCTCTCACACACACACACACACACACACAAGCACTTACACACACTCACACACACACACACACACACACACACACACACACACACACACACACACACACACACACACACGACTCCCAAAACCCTCATGCCAATTCCCCTTACCCAGTCCTCCCACATCACCACGTCCTCCACTCCTCCACATAGGCTAGCCTACACACGTAACCAGGCAGATGACCTTTACCCTTTCAGGACCTTACAACCAACATGTAAGCTCCGGCAAAGAAGCAGAATAATGATGAGGCCCGGTGCCAAAGTGAGCGGCCAGCCGGCGGATAAAAATTCCTACTGATTAATTACAGCTAGCTGCTGGACCTCCTGTGTGTGCTCTATGTCTACACAGGCCCTGGTCATGGTTGCTCCCATGTTGATGATAGGCGTTTCTCCTTTCTGGGGCTTCTCCACATCCTGTTTGCACACTCCACATCCTGTTTGCACACAGCACTCTCTGTTTGCACACTCCATGTTCTGTTTGCACATTCCAATCCTGCTTGCACACTCCACATCCTGTTTGCACACCCCACATCCTGCTTACATACTCCGCATCCTGCTTGCACTCTCCTCATCCTGCTTGCACAATCTGCATCCTGCTTGCACACTCCACATCCTGCTTGCACACTCCACATCCTGCTTGCACACTCCACATCCTGCTTGCACACCCCACATCCTGCTTGCATACTCCACATCCTGCTTGCATCTGCTTGCACACTCCACATCCTGCTTGCACACTCCACATCCTGCTTGCACACCCCACATCCTGCTTGCATACTCCACATCCTGCTTGCACACCCCACATCCTGCTTGCATCTGCTTGCATACTCCACATCCTGCTTGCACACTCCACATTCTGCTTGCACACTCCACATTCTGCTTGCACATTCCACATTCTGCTTGCACACTCCACATCCTGCTTGCACACTCCACATTCTGCTTGCATCTGCTTGCATACTCCACATCCTGCTTGCACACTCTACATCCTGCTTGCACACCCCACATCCTGCTTGCATCTGCTTGCATACTCCACATCCTGCTTGCACACTCTACATCCTGCTTGCACACCCCACATCCTGCTTGCATCTGCTTGCATACTCCACATCCTGCTTGCACACTCCACATTCTGCTTGCACACTCCACATTCTGCTTGCACATTCCACATTCTGCTTGCACACTCCACATCCTGCTTGCACACTCCACATTCTGCTTGCACACTCCACATCCTGCTTGCACACTCCACATTCTGCTTGCATACTCCACATTCTGCTTGCATACTCCACATCCTGCTTGCACACTCCACATTCTGCTTGCACACTCCACATCCTGCTTGCACATTCCACATTCTGCTTGCACACTCCACATTCTGCTTGCACACTCCACATCCTGCTTGCACACTCCACATTCTGCTTGCACACTTCACTATACATCCTGCTTGCGCACTCCACATCCTGTTTGCACAACAGTTGGAAAGAATCAGGGAGAGTGAACAGGGAATAACCGGCTGGTACTTCAACTAGTAATCCTGCTTACCACACCGGACTGACCTAGAGGCAGAGTTCCTGCCTTCTCTCCCCAGTGGGGATGCTGGTGGCTCTTTCAATATAATAATAT
>CM060311.1:52370191-52380191 GCA_030674185.1 Monoplex corrugatus | reverse complement strand
AGACTTTCTCTAAGACTGATAGCTTGATAAGTGGCATGTCTTAAGTGGCACTAAGCTTATGTGCAGGCTTAAGGCTTGTGCCATAATCACCATACACGTGGCACCTGTGACATTAGTGCATATGGAATTCGTGCCGAGCGCGGGGAGACGTCGTCTTGAGAAACTTAAACTGAAACTAAACTCGTGATCTAAAGAGTATTTTGAATATGTCTGAGACCTAGTGGGCCCAAAATTGCCAGTTGCAAATATGGGCTGGGACATGTCTGTTGCATAGTGGTGAAAATGCAGAAACTTACGAAACAGTCTGTGACTTACAATCCTGATGAAATAAGGAAACATGGGAGTCGGTGTGGACATGTTTATTACAGCGAAGCATGTGTTAATCACGAGTTGAATGTTAGGAGTTGACTTAAAGTGATCGTTTGTCTGCTGATGTCGGCGGTGTCTGTTTAAGTGCATGTATTCTTGAGATTCCAGCCAGCATGCGGATGAACATATATTTTACTGAAAAGAAAAAGATGAGATGGGCAGGCCAGACTGATGTTCTTCTGACTGATTTTCACTCCGGTGTCTGGAAACATATTGTGCATCAGTGCTGTATTGAAATGTTGATTGTATAGATACCCACTGAAATTTATAGTCTGTAGTGGTCAGCGCAATGGACTACCCATCTGGAAGGTTGTGGGTTTGAATCCTCATCAGTCCCTTCAAATCACTGTGGGAGTTTTCATCTCTAAATGGCTTCCACCCAGATTCGACTGTGTGGGCGCGGTCTTTCATTAGAAAGATTGGGACCACACAATTTTCATCCACTTCACGGAAGCGCCACCAAGGGTGTTGTTTAAATCTTCCTGCAGGTGTCTGTATCTCTCGGACCTGTTTGACATCAGGCTATATTATGATGGTAAGGGTACAATCCCGTTGCGCGGTCTCAATCCTAGATGGAATTCATAGCACAATGGTTGTCGTGCTCGTCATCATCATCATCATCTCACTGTAGAAACTGTGCCGGTCATTGTGGCCATTAACGTGGCGTAGAAAATGGGACCAAAAAAAAAAAAGGGGGGGGGGGGGGGGGAACACAAGGGAAATCACTTGAAGTGCGATGATCCTAAAAATAAATCTAAAAATCATTTTTTGAAAATTATGCATTCACGACTTTGATCGTCCCTAGTCAAAGATACATGCTGAAATGAGAAACTGTAGAGAATCTACTTCAACATGGGTTGTGGAGATCTTGAAGTACACTGCATTAACTTGATAATGATAATACCAGTAAACCATTCTTGTATAGCTCTATTCTTCAAACTTCCATGCGCATTACACATTTACATGACAAAGAGCGTGATACACACGGAAGCACTGATACATCACGCGTACACACACGTCAGAATATACACACATACATGTCCACAAATAAATACATACATACTGTATGTATATACACACACGTCAGAATATACACACATACATGTCCACAAATGAATACATACATACTGTATGTATATACACACATGTCAGAATATACACACATACACATACACAAATAAATACATACATACTGTATATATGTACACATACGTCAGAATATACACACATACATGTACACAAATAAATACACACATACTGTATATATCTACACACATGTCAAAATATACACACATACATGTACACAAATAAATACATACATACTGTATGTATGTACACATACGTCAGAATATACACACATACATGTACACAAATAAATACATACATACTGTATATATATACACACACGTCAGAATATACACACATACATGTACACAAATAAATACATGCATACTGTATATATGTAGACACACAGAATATACACACATACGTGTACACAAATAAGTACATACATACTGTATATATGTACACACACGTCAGAAAATACACACGTACATGTACACAAATAAGTACATACATACTGTATATATGTACACACACGTCAGAATATACACACATACATGTACACAAATAGATACATTCATACTGTATATATGTACACACACGTCAGAATATACACACGTACATGTAATAAATGAATACACACATACTACATATTTTGTATATATATGCATACATATATACATATATATATACATATATATTATATATATATATATATATATATATATATATATATATATATATATATATATATATATATAATATAATATAATACTAGTCACAACAAGTTAAGCACAGGTCCTTGGACACAGGGGGCTGATCCATTCCTTCAGAAAACATTATTTTCTTTTTGTTATGCGGCAACCAGTGATGGAATCTCAAACAGCAGTGTTTGGGCGAGCCTGTGGCAACTTGTAGTGCGCATGGGGGTCTTGGTGACCTCGTTGCCGCGCGGGATAAAAAGTGCAAAGTTGCGGTAAATGTGCCTGTTTTGCAGTGAGCTTGCTGGCGACACAAGATGTGTAAAATGAAAAATTCGTTATACCCGTGCAAGAGCAGTCTTTCGAGTGAGTTTTATGCCCCTTCCTTGTGCTTTATAAGCGCGGGCTTGGTTACTGTCAGCCCGTTTCTCACCATGCCACCAAGAAGAAAACTTAGCACCTTTGACAAAACCAGGGCGATTGCGTGGATGCAAGATGGCATTGCCAAGGCTGAAGTGGCGCGACGACTTGATGTGCATCATTCAGTTATTGTTAGACTGAACCAGCGTTTTAGGGCGACCAACAGCGTTGAAGAGAGGCCACGGTCAGGTCGGCCTAGGCAGACGACTCCAAGAGAAGATCGGTTCATCGAGAGGCAGGTCCTACTGCAGCGGGATGCCACCTCAACCAGCATCCAACGGCAGCTTCGTAGGGCAACTAACACCATCCTCAGCCGTCAAGCCATACGAAACCGTCTTCACCACTTTGGCCTCAGATCACGTCGTCCAGCTGTGCGACCACGACTGCTAGCAGCCCATAAGCTGGCTCGCCGAGCTTTCTGCCAACGTCATGCGAGATAGAACCAACAACAGTGGTCTCAGGTCCTCTTTTCGGATGAGTCGCGGTTTTGTCTTGAACACAATGATGGCCGAACTAGAGTTTGGAGGCGTGTTGGTGAACGTTACATTGATGCAGCTGTTCGTGAGACCCGGGCCTTCAGGGGAGGATCTGTTATGGTATGGGGTGCCATCAGCCTCCACCACAAGACACCACTCTACCACATTGACGGAAACCTCACAGGCCTCCGCTATCGGGATGAAATACTGGCGCCTTTCGTTGTTCCGACCATGCAACGAATCGGACCCATGGCAGTCTTCCAAGACGACAATGCTCGGCCACATAGAGCCCGGGTGGCCTTAGAATTCCTTGTGCAGGCCGGTATCAACAGGATGATCTTCCCGGCGTATAGTCCCGACCTCAATCCCATCGAGCATCTTTGGGATGAGTTGGGGAGACGTGTAAAGGAGAACCATCCACCTCCCAGGGACCGTCAGGATCTCTTCCGAATGCTGCAACTGGACTGGCAGGGAATCCCACAGAGGGTCATCAGAACACTGGTCTACTCGATGAGGAGACGCTGCATGGAATGTCTCGCCAATCGGGGTGGTCACACCCATTATTGAAATGATTTGGTGAACTGGACAGATTTGGCAAACTTTGATTTCGACCCCTCCTCTGTTTAATTGTCTGTATATCCCAAACCGTTTGTGCGATCACAATGAAATTCAATGTACGTTTGAACAAGATTATGAAATAAATCTGTTCCCAATTGGAAAGTCATGGCTTTGATATTTGTTGAAAATATGCGGGTACATGTAAACTGTGCTTAACTTGTTGTGACTAGTTTATATACGGGACAGATGTTTAAATGCATTTTGGACTTTAAAAGTTTATCATCAGCTTGAGTTTTAACTGTTCCTTTTTAATCAGACTTGGAATCATTTTTATCGTGCTGTTAGCCTTGATACGGTCTAAGTGATCGACTAAGCTGCAAGCAACAAGAACCGAGCTGAACTCAATATAATATACTCACAGCGTCTAACTATACATACAAATGTATCTATGGTCATAAAGATTTGTATATGTAAATGAATATACGATACCACAAAATCAGTAATTAGAAATGGAAGCACGTATAGGTGGAGAATAATTATGATATATCAACAACGGAAGGCCTGGAAGAACTGGGTGAACAGTCTTTTGGATTGTAGACTTTAGAATCCATTTTGTGAAATCTATCGTGTATAAGATCGCTACAGTATAATAAAAGTTTGTGGTCTTTACCATAAGGTCTCCTTCGTGACATTTAATAGACAGATGGTCAAGTTTGTAATCTGTAAGGCCATGTTTTGGGGTCTATAAGACCCTGCTGACAGATATGTCGTCTGTAAGCTTCCTTCTGTGAACTGTGTAGTCAATATGAGCAGCTCTGTGTGTGATGTGTGGTCTATAACAGCTCTATTGTGAGATGCGTGGTCTATAACAGCTTTATTATGAGATGTGTGGTCTATAACAGCTTTATTATGAGATGTGTGGTCTATAACAGCTTTATTATGAGATGTGTAGTCTATAACAGCTCTACCATGAGATGTGTGGTCTATAACAGCTCTATTATGAGATGTGTGGTCTATAACAGCTCTACCATGAGATGTGTGGTCTATAACAGCTTTATTATGAGATGTGTGGTCTATAACAGCTTTATTATGAGATGTGTGGTCTATAACAGCTTTATTATGAGATGTGTGGTCTATAACAGCTTTATTATGAGATGTGTGGTCTATAACAGCTTTATTATGAGATGTCTGGTCTATAACAGCTTTATTATGAGATGTGTAGTCTATAACAGCTCTATTATGAGATGTGTGGTCTATAACAGCTCTTATGAGATGTGTGGTCTATAACAGCTTATATGAGATGTGTGTCTATAACAGCTTTATTATGGAGTGTCTAACTTATGTGTGTGTCTATAACAGCTTTATTATGAGATGTTGTCTATAACAGCTTATTATGAGATGTGTGGTCTATAACAGCTTTTTATGAGATGTGTGGTCTATAACAGCTTTATTGAGATGTGTGTTAGTTATAAGTTTTATTATGAGATGTGTGTCTATAACAGCTTTATTATGAGATGTATGTCTATAACAGCTTTATTATGAGATGTTGTCTATAACAGCTTTATTATGAGATGTGTAGTCTATAACAGCTTTATTATGAATGTGGTCTATACAGCTTTATTTGAGTGTTGTCTATAACAGCTTTATTATGAGATGTAGTCTATAACAGCTTTATTATGAGATGTGTGGTCTATACAGCTTTATTGAGATGTGTGGTCTATAACAGCTTTATTATGAGATGTGTGTAACAGTTATATGAGATGGTCTATAACAGCTTATTATGAGATGTGTGGTCTATACAGCTTTAATGAGATGTGTGGTCTATAACAGCTTATTGAGATGTGTGGTCTATAACAGCTTATTATGAGATGTTGTCTATAACAGCTTATTATGAGATGTGTCTATAACAGCTTATATGAGATGTGTGTCTATAACAGCTTATATGAGATGTGTGTCTATAACAGCTTATATGAGATGTGTGGTCTATAACAGCTTATTATGAGATGTTGGTCTATAACAGCTATTATGAGATGTGTGGTCTATACGCTTTATTATGAGATGTTGTTATAAGCTTTATATGAGATTGTGTCTATAACAGCTTTATTATGAATGTGGGTCTATACAGCTTATGAGATGTGTGTCTATAACAGCTTATATGAGATGTGTGGCTATAACAGCTTATTATGAGATGTGTGGTCTATAACAGCTTACATGAGATGTGTGGTCTATAACAGCTTTATGAGATGTGTGGTTTATAACAGCTTACATGAGATGTGTGGTCTATAACGCTTTATATGAGATGTGTGGTCTATAACAGCTATATGAATGTGGTCTATAACAGCTTATATGAGATGTGTGGTCTTAACAGCTTTATATGGATGGAGATGTGTGGTCTATAACAGCTTTATTATGAGATGTGTGGTCTATAACAGCTTATTTGAGATGTTGTCTATAACAGCTTTATTATGAGATGTGTGGTCTATAAAAGCTTATTATGAGATGTGTGGTCTATAACAGCTTTATTTGAGATGTGTGGTCTATAACAGCTTATTATGAGATGTGTGGTCTATAACAGCTCTACCATGAGATGTGTGGTCTATAACAGCTTTATTATGAAGTGTGGTCTATAACAGCTTTATTATGAGATGTGTGGTCTATAACAGCTCTATATGAGATGTGTGGTCTATAACAGCTATTATGAGATGTGTGGTCTATAACAGCTTTATTATGAGATGTGTGGTCTATAACAGCTATTATGAGATGTGTGGTCTATAACAGCTTTATTATGAGATGTGTGGTCTATAACAGCTTTATTATGAGATGTGTGGTCTATAACAGCTCTATTATGAGATGTGTGGTCTATAACAGCTCTTATATGAGATGTGTGGTCTATAACAGCTCTATTATGAGATGTGTGTCTATAACAGCTCTATATGAATGTGTGTCTAATAACAGCTTCTATCTATGAGATGTGTAGTCTAACAGCTTATTATGAGATGTGTGTCTATAACAGCTCTATTATGAGATGTGTGGTCTATAACAGCTTTATTATGAGATGTGTGGTTTATAACAGCTCTATTTGAGATGTGTGGTCTAAACAGCTTTATTATGAGATGTGTAGTCTATAACAGCTCTATCTATGAGATGTGTGGTCTATAACAGCTTTACCATGAGAGTGTGAGTTCTAATAACAGCTCTACCATGAGATGTGTGGTCTTATAACACCTCTACCATGAGATGTGTGGTTATAACGCTCTATATGAGATGTGTAGTCTAAACACTCTACTTGAGATGTGTAGGTCTATAACAGCTCTATATTGAGATGTGTGTCTATAACACCTCTATTGAGATGTGTTGTCTAAACACTTATTTGAGATGTTGATCTATAACAGCTCTATTATGAGATGTGTTAGTCTATAACATGCTTATGTGAGATGTGTGTTAGTCTATAAAGGCTTATCTATGAGATGTGTGGTTTATAACAGCTTCATTAGTGAATGTGGTCTTAACAGCTCTATTTGAGATGTGTAGTCTATAACAGCTTCTACTTGAGATGTGTAGTCTATACAGCTCTACTATGAGATGTTGTCTATAACAGCTCTATTATGAGATGTGTAGTCTATAAAATCCCTACTGTGAATGTGTTGTCTTTAAGATCCCTACTGTGAGATGTGTTGTCTTTAAGATCCCTACTGTGAGATGTGTTGTCTTTAAGATCCCTACTGTGAGATGTGTTGTCTTTAAGATTGCTACTGTGAGATGTGTTGTCTTTAAGATTGCTACTGTGAGATGTGTTGTCTTTAAGATTGCTACTGTGAGATGTGTTGTCTTTAAAATCCCTACTGTGAGATGTGTTGTCTTTAAGATTCCTACTGTGAGATGTGTTGTCTTTAAGATTGCTACTGTGAGATGTGTTGTCTTTAAAATCCCTACTGTGAGATGTGTTGTCTTTAAGATCCCTACTGTGAGATGTGTTGTCTTTAAGATCCCTACTGTCAGATGTGTAGTCTTTAAGATTGCTACTGTGAGATGTGTTGTCTTTAAGATCCCTACTGTGAGATGTGTAGTCTTTAAGATTGCTACTGTGAGATGTGTTGTCTTTAAGATCCCTACTGTGAGATGTGTTGTCTTTAAGATTGCTATTGTGAGATGTGTTGTCTTTAAGATCCCTACTGTGAGATATGTTGTCTTTAAGATCCCTACTGTGAGATGTGTTGTCTTTAAGATCCCTACTGTGAGATGTGTAGTCTTTAAGATCCCTACTGTGAGATGTGTTGTCTTTAAGATCCCTACTGTCAGATGTGTTGTCTTTAAGATGTGTAGTCTTCAATATCCCTACTGTCAGATGTGTTGTCTTTAAGATCCCTACTGTGAGATGTGTTGTCTTTAAGATCCCTACTGTGAGATGTGTTGTCTTTATGATCCCTACTGTGAGATGTGTTGTCTTTAAGATCCCTACTGTGAGATGTGTTGTCTTTAAGATCCCTACTGTGAGATGTGTTGTCTTTAAGATCCCTACTGTCAGATGTGTAGTCTTTAAGATCCCTACTGTGATGTATGTAATGTATGAGATCCCTGCTGTGATGCGAATAGTCTTTAAGATCCCTCCTGTGAGGTGTGCAGTATATACGAAGCAAACTACTTTCCTACTCCCAAATCTGTTGCTCATCATTCAGACCACCCACATCTTGTATCTCCATCAAAGGCACAACAACAACCTTCTGGTTGCCTTGTTACCATCATCCCCTATCCCCTTTGTTTACCAGTCTCTACAGCAGTGTTGCATCAACAAGAAAGAACTTAAAGGTCTGTCTCTTGCTGTGAAGGGTTCAATTGTTTACTCTGACAACAACATTGAAAGTAACCGTTGCGGTACTGATTTCTTTTCTGCTGCTGTCGTTGTTCTCTCTCTCTCTCTCTCTCTCTCTCTCTCTCTCTCTCTCTCTCTCTCTCTCTCTCTCTCTCTCTCTCTCTCTCTCTCTCTCTCTCTCTCTCTCTCTCTCTCTGAGTCCGTGTATGAGCAGCATGCTCGCGTATGTGTGTATGTATGTATGTGTGTGTGTATGTATATGTGTGTGTGTGTGCGCGCGCGCGCGTGGAACGAGCAAGCAAGCGGCTATACGCATGCATCTTTCTATGTATTGTGTGGTTGGTTTTGTGTGTGTGTGCGCGTGCGTGTGTGTGTGTGTGTCTGAATGCATCAATAAACTCTCCTATTTATAAGACTATATATTAGTTTCACCAATGGATACAATGTTTCTTACTAAGACGCGATGACCGATAGCGCTATCCGAAAACATCCTCCCAAACAGACATGAAAGAGAACCAAGAAATAAGCAACTAAAGTTAGAGTTGGGGGGGGGGGTGAAGGGAGAGGCAAAAACCAAACAATAACCCTAACAAGCGTATCTACTCACCACCCACTCCACAGACACCCACAACTATTACAGACTCAAAATACACAAACAACCTTTCATCTCTGATAGAAAGACGCCAACAAACCCAAATAAGCTACGCACAAAAAGTTAAGGATCACTATGAGAAAACAGGTGCGTAATAAACTCAGTTCGCTACTGTTATTTATTTCTCAGTCCAGCCAAATTGTTATGAATTCTTGTTCAGCTGTAAGTGGGCGATGTTGTGTTAGTGCGAAAATTGCACGGGATTCTCTACTACTGAGCTTGGCCGCAAACGGAAAAGCGGAAACTTGCGAAAAAGGACCTTGTTTTGGACCGTTCTGCCTGAACACATTGCACAAGCCAGATGGAAAAACCATTATGCACGTGCAAGCACTGCTGTTTATGTGTGAGATGCTGTCTCTTGCTTGGCTTTATAAGAAGACATTCCACCAGTAGTAGGCCTGATCTGACAATGCCTCCACGACGAAAATTGGGCGAGTTTGAGAGGGGACGAGCTGTTGCATGGTTCCAAGATGGTGTTCCCAAGCGAGAAGTGGCCAGGCGACTTCAGGTGTCCATCTCGGTCATTGTCAGACTGATTCAACGCTTCACAGCCACTGGGAGGGTCCATGAAAGACGCAGATCTGGTCGACCGAAGAAGACAAACCCACGTGAAGATCGTCTCATTGAACGACAAGCCCTGCAGACAAGAACAGCCTCTTCCAGCATCATTCGAAGGCAGCTGAGGGTGGCTACTAACATCAACATCAGCCAGCAACCATACAGAACCGCCTTCATGGGTTTAACCTCCGTTCTCGTCGCCCAGCTGTACGGCCACGCTTAACTCCAGCCCATAGGGCAGCACGCCGCGCCTTCTGCAGACGTCACGTGAGATGGACACGTCAGCAATGGTCCCAGGTCCTGTTCAGTGATGAATCACGCTTCACCATGAACCACAACGACGGCCGACTGAGGGTCTGGAGGCGCCCAGGGCAACGCTTTATTGACACCACTG
>CM060311.1:52342691-52365191 GCA_030674185.1 Monoplex corrugatus | reverse complement strand
CACAACAAGTATGGAGAACTGGTGGCCTGTGCTGGGGAAACAATTTCCCCTTTTCTTTAAATGACTGAATCATTGAGCCATATGAACATGAACATGAACCTTGATCGATATGAAACAACCTCCCCTTTTGCTAAGTCCTAAATCTTTGCCAATACATTTTGTTCACACACACACACACACACACACACCACACACACACACACACACACACACACACACACACACACACACACACACACACACTTATTCACTCACACACATAGCACTGACATCATACACCGCGCAGTCTACAAATCTTAAAGTGAAACTGCGTACATTTCAACCATCACAATGAATGAATGGGATTCAGTCCAGCGCTGTGCAATCTGCACAGAGAACTTGATTACCCATATTCCTTAACTACTGCACCTGCAAAACAGTAAGAAGATAATGTCTGAACAACATGCACTCAACGTAAAAATAAATCTGTAAAGAAAAAAGAAAGAAAGTGAAACACAAAAAACAAGATGGTCAAGCCATTTTGAAAATCTTCCTTTTCTTCTTTAAAAAAAAAGACTTGTACAAACTTTTCTAAAAACAGAAATCTACATGGAAAGCTCTCTTTCTCTCTCTCTCTCTCTCTCTCTCTCTCTCTCTCTCTCTCTCTCCTCTCTCTTTCCCTTCCCTCTCTCTCTCCCCGATTTTCTACCCTTTCCCTCTCTCTCTCCCCGATTTTCTACCCTTGTATGGCTGCCTAAAAGGAGTACACAGCAGTGGGTGAACAAACTATCACAGGAATTCCTTAGGGCGACAGATGCATTGAGACAGAATTGATGGATCAGTACCATAGACCTATGAAGTGACCACACCACTGACCAGAAGCCAGTAGCAAAGGAAAATAACGCCAACTGCCAGTTGTCCATTATTCTCCACTTTGGGGAAGTTGGGCAGTTTCTAAGGGGTGACGCGTGGCAGTAAAAGTCACGGTCCAAATTTGACTTCTGATAACGGCGTATTAAATGACCGAGGGTAACATTAGCTATAGCTACCATGCCACGATTACAAGTCCAGTCACTCCATTTTTCAAGTCAGGCTTTATGGATGTGGACAGCTAATGACAGCTGACACAGTGATGGTCAGGAAGGGAAAGCGTCCTTACCTGATTCCCCCTCTAAAAATAAAGAGTCGAGTCATTCTATTTTTCAAGTCAGGCTTTAGGGACGCGGACAGCTATGACAACTGACATATTGATGGTCAGGGAAAGAAAGCGTCCTGACCTGATTCCCCCTTCTATAAAAGCAAGTAGTCTTGTTGTTGTGGAGTCTAACGGGAGAACCAGCTTCCAAGGTACATCACAGGTATGTGACCCACGTTTCATTTCGTACTCTTGTTAGGTGTTAAGGTTAGGATTAGAAGTTAGAAGAATGTTTTACTTTTCAGGAAACAGGAAGAATAGAGTTGGACAGATCGAAATGTTCAGTATTTTAGTAACTTGTAAGATGGTGAAGATTCGTTGTGCATTTTAGGATTTAGGGCCATTGGGACTTAGGCCAGTAAAGAACGGTGAATTATGTCTTAAGTTGAAGTTGATCAATTGAATAAATGTGCTGTATTTATCATTCCATGTGTGGACTACCTTTGAGAATCCTTGTCTAGTGTGGTTAGTGCATTTTCCTGCTCGTCTCTCTCCCATTCTTTGTTGTGTGCGTGATTTCCAAGCAGATAAACTATTCTTCATACACATCTCCAACTCTTCATATAATCACCCCCAATTTCTATCCTTTATAATCATCTTCAATTCCTTATACACATCGCAAAATCCCTTTTTGCGATAATTGGTGGAGTTGCAGTCTTTTCCCTTTACCTCAAAAATCGCAGCCTTCGAGTATTCCCCATCTTTAAAAGTTCTAGATAGAATCATAGTGAAAGTCGGAGAGTGTAAAAGTAAGACACAGCCGAGAACTTAAATGTGTTGGTGTTTCGAACACAACCGTTAGCGTTGCCACACAGCACAAGTCGACAGACGTGGTTAGGCCTATTGCCTGATTGGCGTGAACATAGATATAAATAGTGAAGTAACACATAGATTAGCTGTTAGGGATTTCATCGTATATGTTCAGTTTCGTACAGAGTCCCTTCTCGTAGATTGGTTGACGTCTTTATATGTCGATATAATATCTAGACAAGTTAGCAGGTGTTTCCTAGGTAATATTTCATAGGTAACATAAAGCAACCATGTCAAAGAGTACGACAGGGCTATTTGCCTGTCTCTGATACGATGTCTATGATTTCATCAGCGTGCTGGTGTCCAGCGCGTGACAGTTGTTGCAAGGTTTGGGCCAGCTTTGATAGCATGTGGTCACGCCTAGTCTCTCCTTCCATCCTCCAGTGCCCACCCTCCCGCCCTCTCAGATTCATTGATCATTTCTTGTCCATTGTGGTCACTCATCCGTGTGGTTTGTAAATATGGCTTTTGACGACTCGGTCTTCGCACAGTCTTCTTCCTATTTTGTTCATTGATTACGTTACGCCGTTCTGCCCGGATACAGTGTTGAGACAAGTTACAGATGATTGTTGGGCAAGGATGTTCTATTATTGGCTATGATGGTACTAGTCTCATGCTTCTTCCATATCTGCACTTTTGATGATGAATTCTTGTTCTGAGTTGTTTTTTTCAATGCTTGCTTGCCTTACATGCGTATCTAGTGACAAGTGACAAAGATAGTCACAGGCTTTGAGGATTACATATGTATTCATTCAGTCATAAGGGCTCAATAATGGATACAGATAGCATTTTTGTCCCTGGGTCACATAAGGCCACAACCTTCCACATTCCCAATCAGTTTATTCCTGAACCATTCACAGGCCGACCTTCTCAAGATATCGATCTGTGGCTCAAAACGTTCGAGTCCTACACTCTCCTCCATGGGTTGACAGATGATCAGAAAGCCCATCTCCTACCTCTTTTCCTTAAGGATCAAGCCCAAATCTGGTTCTATAGTTTAAGTTCAGAGCACATTTCTTCTTACCACACTATCACTGATACTCTTTCAAAGAGATACAGGCCTCATGACTCCACAATATGGATTCGTGAGAAAGCAACTCCCATATGAGTCAGTCGAAGAATATTTTATTCTATGCGCTACCAGGGCCAAAACCTAGGTAAAGACTCAAAAGATATAATGGAAACAATTGTCAATGGTCTCCGGCCGTCAGTCTCTAAATTTGTTGTCACACAATCCTCACACATTTGAAGATGCGTTCGACCTTGCCCGTACGGCCGTTACCTTTGCTGATAATGTTGATGACCAGCTGGCGATGTCTGTTGCAAATCTGGAGACTCAGCTAGATAAACTGCAAGATGAAATTAATAGTATGTCACGCGGACAAACACGGCCCCGGGGCCAACCGCAGTCACAACACTGTCCTTCAGGTAAGCAAAGGTGGCACCGCCCACCTTCAGGAAAACAGAGCAAACATGGCTCGCTCTTTAGGCCGCGGCTGTTACGGACGAATAACCAACAGCACCAATCAGGTTCCTATACTCCAGATCGTTGCTTCCCTCGTCCACAGCGCCCATGTAAATCATGTGGGGGTGATCATCCCCGCCACACATGTAGGTTTCGTCATGCACGATGTCAGTACTGCCATAAAGATGGGCACTTAGCGCGTCATTGTTTCCGTCGTGCTAAACAGGGGATTCCCCGTACTTCTACATCTCGTAAAACTAACAGGACAAGGAAAGGCAAAAGACCAAAGTCACAGAATTCCCCCTCCATCCCTCACATCCGTTCCTTTGCCAACTGCAGTAAGATCAGGCTGTGCCTTAAAAATCGGTCATATGTAGCTCTGATAGACACTGGTGCTGATGTGTCCTGTATTAGCAAACACCTAACCGATGCCCTCGTTGATCAACGTGTTGTTTCTATCCAGTCGTGTTCTCTTCCTTTGATCAAAGGTGTTGGTGGTGTTCCTGTTAGAGTAACAGGCAAAATTGATCTTTCCTTTAAAGTTTCAGGTTTACAGGTATCACAACCTTTCATTGTGATTGAAAAACTAACCTGTCCCCTCATATTAGGGATTGATTTTCTGAGCTTCCTTGAACTTTGCTAATCACCAGCTGCAGCTATATAATGGATTTACTGCCATTCCACTACTCAAAGATAGGCCAGACAACTCACCTGTACAGTGCTCAAGACGACAGTTATTGCCCCCCACTCTGAGGTGTTGCTACCTGTGCGCGTTGTGTCAAAAAGTGATCACACCACTGGTATTATTGAGCCCTCACAAGCGCTACTGTCCGACAAGAAAGTGATTGCTGCAAGGACCTTGGTTACGCTTCAGAATAGCCAGTCTATGTGCACCGTGCGTAATACCTTCTCCTCCCCAGTCAAACTTAGACCTCAGGATATTCTAGGGCATTTTGAAGACATTTCAGACGAACTAGGGGAACTGTCCGACCAATCAGCTCAGATCATGTCCGCCACCACCGACTCCAATTCCCATCAGCTTCCCCAGGCACAGGCCATGCTTAATGAGTTAGGGGTTAACCTAGCAGATGCTGCTCTGACAGCTGAACAAAAGGAAAACTTGACCCTTTTTCTGGCGCAAAACAGAGACATATTCGCTGCCGACATGTCAGAATTAGGGGAAACACATCTTGTGTCCCATACTATAGATACAGGGGATGCTGCACCCATTAAACAGAGACCCTATAGGACAGCCCCTGCCCTCAATGCTGAGATAGAGAGACAGGTAAATGAAATGCTTGACCATGGTGTTATCAGGCCGTCCACTTCACCATGGTCCTCCCCAGTTGTATTGGTGAAAAAGAAGGACGGTACCTACCGTTTTGCGGTAGATTACCGTAAACTGAACAAGGTCACAAAGCCAATTCATTTCCCACTGCCCAGACTGGAGGACGCTCTTGACATCATGGGTCAGTCCACAATATTTTCCACTCTAGACTTGTTCTCTGGATTTTGGCAGATTCCTCTTGATAAACATCACAAGAGAAGTCGACCTTTACCACACACTTTGGGTCGTTTGCTTGGAACAGAATGGCCTTTGGATTACAAGGTGCTCCAGGATCTTTCCAGTTTCTAATGAACACAGTCCTTGCAGGACTCACCTTCAAAACCTGTCTGGTATTCATTGATGACATCCTTTGTTTGTCAACGAACTTTGAGGAACACCTGTCTCATCTATCATGTATCTTTGATAGGATCAGAAAAGCAGGCCTCAAACTGAAGCCTAGCAAATGCCATTTCGCAGCAGCCAAAGTCAACTATCTAGGCCACATTGTCTCAAAAGAGGGCGTTTCAGTGGATCCAACCAAAGTGGAACTAGTTAAGAATTTCCCCACTCCCCAGTCGCAGCATGATGTTCGTTCATTTTTGGGTCTTGCAAATTATTACAGGCGCTTTGTCAAGAACTTCTCAGCCATAGCTGCCCCACTCAATGCTCTTTTGAAAAATTATTCAAAATTTAAATGGAACGACAAAGCAGAACAAGCTTTTCAGACATTGAAAACTGCCCTCACCACTACTCCAATTCTGGCCTACCCGGATTTCTCTCGTCAGTTCATTCTATACACTGACGCAAGCAAACAAGCCATTGGCTATGTGCTCGGCCAGAGAGATGAACATGGCAGAGAACGAGTCATTGCCTATGGCGGGCGCGCATTACGAGGTGCGGAACTCCGTTACGGAATTACGGGAAAAGAGACTCTGGCTCTCGTAGATGGTATTCGTCACTTCAAGGTGTATCTCTGCCATGCCAAATTTCTTGTGTACACTGACCATTCTGCCACAAAATTCTTGCAGAATGTTAAAGATCCCACGGGTCGTTTGGGACGTTGGGCTCTTTTTCTACAGGGTTATGACTATGACATTATGCACAAACCAGGCAGGATGCATAATAACGCCGATGCACTCAGTCGTATGCCTCACGCTGTCAGTGACAGGCCACCGCCTGACCCACACCGACCTTTAAGGGCGAGTCAGCGTCACAGGTGACTTCACCGGCGGGTCAGTCTCTCCCTACCACCCCACACCTGGCCGGGGAACCAATCGTAAGCACACTGACTCATTCACCTACCATCGTTGACCCCACATCACCTCTCCTCGCCACCACGCCCACCAGTACATCGCCTGGATGGAGCAATACGGTGAGTGAGAGAGAGATGGTTGTCTGTCAGGTAGATAAGGTCGATGATACAGATTTACGACAAATGCAGTTGGCTGACCCCCAGTGTCGTCCTTTTATTGACTACTTGGAAAACGGTCAGCTTTCCCAGGATGATAAGATTGCTCGTCGTCTCATCCTGGAGAGTCAAGACTACCTGATGTCTAATGGCATTTTGTACCATCTGTATTATCCTCGTGGTCATGGTCATAGAACTGAACGAATAGTCAGACAGTTAGTGGTTCCTTTTGAACTGAGAAACGATATCCTGCTGTCGTTTCATGATTCTCTGTTGGGCGGTCACTTTGCCACTGAACGTACCTACCAGTCAGTCAGGCTGAGGTATTTCTGGATCGGTATGTACTCTGACATCTTGGAATATGGCAAGTCGTGTGAGGCTTGTCAAAAAGCAAAACGGGTTATCCATCCTCAAAACCCGGAACTACGACCCTCGCCTGTAGCCCCAAACAAGCTGTTTTCCAGGTGGCATTGTGACATCTTGGGTCCACTTACACCAAGCAAAGAAGGCCATAAATACATTCTGTTGTTTGTTTGTTCATTCAGTAAGTGGGTGGAACTGATTCCCTTGAAGGATGCAACAACTTCCACCATTGCCTGGCATTTGTACGAGACCATCATCTGTCGTTATGGTGCTCCTGACCACTTACTGTCAGACAGGGGTCAAAACTTTTTGTCCAAAGTGGTCACTGAAGTGTGCAAAATCTTTCAGATCACTCGTTTGCACACCAGCAGCTACCATCCCCAAACAAATGCCACATGTGAACGAACAAATTCCACTATCGCTCAGTCTCTCAGGGCACATTGTGCTAACAACCCACATAACTGGCCTTCTCTGTTGCCTGGTATTGCTGCTGCACTTCGTACAGTGCCATCTACGGAGTCGACACTCTTCTCGCCATTCTTCATCCTCTTCAAGCAAGAATGTCGTCTTCCCATTGACACAGCGTTACGCTCTGATGATCTTCCTGCATCTGCCCAACCCTGTATGGAAGACATCATTCAGAATGCAGAGCTTACTAAAACGCTGGTCAGCGAAAACATTCAGAGAGCCCAGCAGCGCTACAAAACTCGGTATGATGGGAAAGCCCGCCCCCCTCACTATAAAGAAGGTCAACGTGTTCTGGTACAGTGCTCACACAGGATTCCAGGAATCTCTGAAAAACTGCAGCAAAAATATGACGGACCATATTACATTACCAAAATCCTGTCTAACAATGTGTATGTGCTCCGTCATTGCCAGAACAACAAGCTACTCAAATCGCCCATCAATGCGATGCGCTTGCGACCCTATCATTCCCCTGAAGACAGACCCACTAACCCACTGCATGAGCCAGGGCAGACAGGGGACACGGACAACACTGGGTCCACTCAGCCGGGACAGACTGCTGGTACAGAGCCTACCACTGTTTCACAGCCTGGGCCAGACCATCTCAGTCACACAGAACCTGCTGCTGCTAGCCCTTCCACTTCTGTGGAACAACGTGAGAATCAGTCAGATAAGGATATGTACTTTGTAGAAAGGATCCTCGCTAGTAAGGTCATTAACAAAGTCCGCCACTACAGAATCAAGTGGCAGGGTTACAAAGCCACAACGCGGGAGCCAGAGTCACATATACCGGCGGAACTCGTTCGCGATTTTCACGTCAATAATACTATCAAAGGCCGAAGACGCCAACGATAGTCTACCTGGTCAATGACGCCACACTATTTTTAGGTGTACTATTTGTTGTGTCTTCACTCGTATTTCTCTTTAGATTCTACTGCTACTGATCACATATCATGTAAAGCAATTACAAAAAGTTTCGGTCTGCTTGGTATGGCCCCTTGACTGTTTATTACGAATAGCATGTTCGTTTGTACATACTGATTCCATTTTGGGGGACTTCCGATCGACCCGTGTACCTTATCGCTGCTGAGTGACGTTTGTTTGGATTATTTTCACGTCTCACTGAGCTACACTGATGGTCAGTCATAGCACTCCTACTCCTTGGTTGGACTGGTGGACAGCTGTATTGGGCATGGTAAAGAGAAAAATATCCCCATGTAGTCTGTGTAGTTTACATTGGAATCCACTTCTGTGGACGATACACTTGGACTATTGGTAACAGGTGCACATGTTGCCAGGTGAATCATTTTTCTTCTCATCTCCTACGGCATGGGTATATTAATCATAAATCCACGAGGTCAACACAGAGGCTTAACGCTGGTAGTCCCCCTATCCATTTGCAGCTCAATTATCACGTCATAGTTCTCCTTGTTGATCGTGTTGTCCACTTACGTTCATAACTGATATGTGTTACAATGGCTATGTTGTTTTCTTGTCTCAGTAGTTATTCATTGATAATTAATTGCACATACTTCATATTTTCTATTGTTTGTATGCAATAGTATTATGTCTCAATGCCACATACTGCGTACTGTTCATACTACTTTGTGCTTCATGATACATGGCATACCACCATAGGGACTTAAAACGCACATTGGTGCCGCCCTCGGTATTGCCCGTTTTTTCTTTTTGCAATTTATTTTGGTGTGTGTATTGAGTGACACTCGTCACAAGGTGCCGTGCTTGAGGGCCTTATAGTGCATATGTGTCAATCCTTCGTTCAGATGATTTTTTTCAATTCACATGATATGGCACACATAATCGAAGACTGATAAAGGTATGTACAGTGACGTGAATGATTACTACTGAGAAACTGACACTACACTTATGCAAAAAGAAAAATCTTCTTTTCTTGTGCTCATTAACAGTGATTCAATTTACACAGTAGGATGTATAGTACTAGCACTACTACTGTCTATGGCCCAAAGAAAGGTTCTCAACAGTGTTACGATACCTATGTATGTCAGATATCAATGAGCATTACATATTTTATAGGATTTACCTTCTTTTTGTGTTGTGTATGTTTTGGTACTAACGTGTTTGTTTGTTGCAGGCAAATATTCTTCATAATACAGGAACCATCATGGTGCGACGTTACATTGGGTTGTATGACGACTATCGATCCTGTCGTTCTTGCCGCCTTTAAATCAGGACCGTCGATCGTTCGCGATTAAATATTCCGATATATTTCATCAACCGTTACATAATATGTTCAACGTTTTCTTACTCTTCTGAGCATTATCGCAATGGAAATCCGTTGCAAGGGCCAGTGTCCTGCTGTCCCTATCTTACCCCCTTGCGTTTATCTTCATTCGTTACGGTATACAGTCGTTACTATAGCGACACCGTCCTCAGAATGATCGCTTGCGCTCTAGAGCTCATTGATTTTATGCACATCCTTTCGTATTTCGGTACATAATTTCATTCCTATGCTCATAAGCGTTCATCTCCATACTGCGTACCCTGCGTTCCTCAATCCTGCGTTCATAAAACGGTCATCTGCATATTTCGTATCTACTCGCTACATGCAACCCCGGGGTATCATCGTGTATCATCGTGTATCATTGTATGTCATCGTGTATCGTTGCGTATCATTGTATATCATTGCGTGTCATATGTGGTCCTTTCATCCTCTGGTATCATTTCACAGCATACGTTATCGTCTTGTGTCATTGTATATCATTTCCTATCATCTGGTATCATCTTGTATCCTGTTGTATCATTTGATAATATCTCATATGTGGCATCATACTATACCATTTACCTTATTGAGTTCATACGTGTCTGGTGTCCCATCACATCATGCAGTCCCTGTTTTCTGCTGTTTCCTTGTTTCCTTGATTTCATGCCCGTTGTTATCGTCCTCTACCTGATTTTGTTTCATGTTTTTATCCCTACATTGACATCTTGGAAGTTAACATACGCACTTCCTAGTCAATACATGTCTTGTGTCATTTTTTGAATCAAATCTTCGTGTCTATTATATACTGGTCAAATGTTTCACGTAATCATACTAACCATACTAACAACACTATTGTAAGCCAGTTGGTCATGAGACAAATATGTTTCTTTTTGTTCTCACCTATCAGCTGATGAAATGATTGTCATACATGTGAAACAAGAAACGTTCGTCTTGGTATGATGAAATCTTACTTGAGCTCTGTTACAAGTTTGCAAGACTTTCTTCTAAGATCCCTCTCCGGTACCAAGGAGTTATGCCACTTTGTGTTAATTCGTGTATTTTTCAGCTTGCTTCGAAAATGGGTATTCAAGTGATACTGGTTAATTACTGCATGTACATTGTATGAGACGAATTTGATGATACACCAACAAACTGTTGTAACAAACATAATCTAAGCATTGGACTCAATGTGCTGCAAATACAGTGTCGTTTTCAATGTTGTTTACTCCTGGGACTAGGATAATGTGTATCAGTGCTTTTGATGATATTTCAAGTGGCGTTCCTCTTTGATGAATCCATTTCACTTCCTGACAGTGATGTTAAACTGTCTTATGGCTTCAGTATACAGTGCAGCTTTACACTGCATGTCTTGCAATCTTGTGAGGATATTAAGTATCGTTCTGTCAATGATGTTATTTCATGTGGTTTTACTTCTGACATGATTGTTAAAGTTTTTACAAGTGTGACGATGATGTTTTCAAGCATTGGTTGTTTACATGTACGAAGTGTGTTTTTCAGCAGACTTTTCCTAATACCCTTTATGTTTGTTTATTGCTAGTGTATTATTCAAGTGCTTGTGTCCTTGCCTTTTTATGCCTTACATGTCTTTATTCTATGATGTAGTGTGACCTTGTATGGTATATTCCAATTATGTTCCTATTTGACCTACGTTGCATAGCCTAATTAAGCTTGACATGGATGACATTTGACTTATATACAGTGTATACCTTGCTTATTCTTGACATGGATGACAAGCGATTGCTCTATTTGAATGCTACATTTTCGAATTCCATTCCCTCAAAGTCCCACGAATCCGAACACATTGTGCAAGAAGTTACTGCTCTTCATCATCAGGATGGATCTACGCTACTAACTGTTCTTCATCACAGTGCCTGCAGCAGCTCGTCTCAGCTCCAGTCATCTCAGCTCAGCTTCGTTCCTAAGTCATCCTCTACCCTGGCTCAGATGTTTTATGGACTCCTTTCACACATCATCATATCTACTGTGGTATTCATCTGTTTAGCCACAGTTTGCATACGAGACATCATGAACACACATGCCCATTAACATTACTGTTCCAAAGGGTGAAACAGACAATACGTGTTGACATAAATTCTGCAATGAACTGTGCCACATGCAACACCACCCTTATCTCCATGATCATCAGGTAGTTTGCAGTTCTTCCTTGTCTTCAGTCTTCCTACTTGGTGACACGCCACGTTATCTCCATCTTCAGTGCTTTCTTTGACGTTCTCCTGCATACGTCACATGGACATGAACTCTGCCTGAATGGTGTTCTCGTGGTGCAAACACAACATACCTGCATGTGTGGAAGTCTGACAGTTTTCATGAGTAAGCTGACAGAACTCTGCCTACCACAGGTGACGCAGAACATCTTCTTGGAACTGGCCTGCTCATCCCAACCTCTACGGTATCTTCTTCGGCATGCACACAAGTGTTCAGATTCATTCCATTTCATATAAGTGACTTTGATAAAATTCCCTTTCCCCAAGCCTTCCTATCGCCTGTCAATCATGTACGAGAGTCTTGTTTACTGAATCATATCTTCTATTCTTTATATTCGCTATTCCCCCTATTCTCTTTAAAAAAAAAATGAGGACATTTTTTGTGGGGGAGGGGACATATTATCACAGGAATTCCTTAGGGCGACAGATGCATTGAGACAGAATTGATGGATCAGTACCATAGACCTGTGAAGTGACCACACCACTGGCCAGAAGCCAGTAGCAAAGGAATATAACGCCAACTGCCAGTTGTCCATTATTCTCCACTTTGGGGAAGTTGGGCAGTTTCTAAAGGGTGACGCGTGGCAGTAAAAGTCACGGTCCAAATTTGACTTCTGATAACGGCGTATTAAATGACCGAGGGTAACATTAGCTATAGCTACCATGCCACGATTACAAGTCCAGTCACTCCATTTTTCAAGTCAGGCTTTATGGATGTGGACAGCTAATGACAGCTGACACAGTGATGGTCAGGAAGGGAAAGCGTCCTTACCTGATTCCCCCCTCTAAAAATAAAGAGTCGAGTCATTCTATTTTTCAAGTCAGGCTTTAGGGACGCGGACAGCTATGACAACTGACATATTGATGGTCAGGGAAAGAAAGCGTCCTGACCTGATTCCCCCTTCTATAAAAGCAAGTAGTCTTGTTGTTGTGGAGTCTAACGGAGAACCAGCTTCCAAGGTACATCACAGGTATGTGACCCACGTTTCATTTCGTACTCTTGTTAGGTGTTAAGGTTAGGGTTAGAAGTTAGAAGAATGTTTTACTTTTCAGGAAACAGGAAGAATAGAGTTGGACAGATCGAAATGTTCAGTATTTTAGTAACTTGTAAGATGGTGAAGATTCGTTGTGCATTTTAGGATTTAGGGCCATTGGGACTTAGGCCAGTAAGAACGGTGAATTATGTCTTACGTTGAAGTTGATCAATTGAATAAATGTGCTGTATTTATCATTCCATGTGTGGACTACCTTTGAGAATCCTTGTCTAGTGTGGTTAGTGCATTTTCCTGCTCGTCTCTCTCCCATTCTTTGTTGTGTGCGTGATTTCCAAGCAGAGAAACTATTCTTCATACACATCTCCAACTCTTCATATAATCACCCCCAATTTTTATCCTTTATAATCATCCTCAATTCCTTATACACATCGCAAAATCCCTTTCTGCGATAAAACTGTGGTTTCCAGTAAGAATCCTTGTACCATGCTTGTTCAAGCACTCCCACATCATGTGGAAAGACTATTGAATGCACTACAGTGTCTTCCTTCAAAATAAAGGGCTGAGGTGACCAGAATGTCGTCATACCACGTATGACTTCAGGTACTTGACACAGTTTACGGAACGAAATGTCCATCACAAGTTAACAGAGAAAAGAGGGCAGAGGCACACAGACGGACCAACGGACATTTTAAACGAGTGATGACTCTTCATCTTCCTGCCTGTTTCTTCCAACACTAATTAGTAGCCTATATTTTATCAGAAGGGCGGTCATCCAGTTTTTAAACAGACAGTTTCGAACCTGATAGTGACAGCTAGATCTACTCCGTGTAGTTTGCATACTTTGCACATGGGACACGTCCCACTGGCTGTGTGCCTGGGCTATCGGAAAGCGGCAGAGACACGCAGCAACTGACACTGAACATCACCAAAGCTGGATTTCAGAAAAGCGTGAGAAAGTTGCAGAGATAATTGACAACGTGAAGAAGGAGATGAAAAAAAGTCATAGGATAGAATAGTAAATGAAACTGTCAGTAAAGTTAGATCTAAAATATGCGTTACGGTAGAAGAAATAGTAAGGAGCAAGACTGATATGAGAAGCGTGGAAAGCAACAAAAGCACTTCCGGTCTGACTGAAAAACCACATGACTGTGTTGATAGTCCTTGAACTTGAAGGCAGTTCGATGCAACGCAGTTTTAGTATCGGCTTTTGGAATGCTTATTGGTTGGTTGTCTCTTAGACATGAAATCTCTCTCTGGCTTTGTGTCATCTGGATCAACTGCATCGTTAAAGGACGTGTTAGCCAAGCTGTTAGGACGTCGGGTTTCCAATCAGAAGGTCTGAGATTGACCCTGTATGGGTAACACACACTGGATGACAGCTGGAGATCTGTCCAACATATTTACACAGCTGTCCCAAGGCCTGAATCCTCATATGTATATACGCACAAACCCCAAATACACACGTTAAAGATCCTGTAAGCTGTGTGTTCAGTGACTTATTGAACTACGTATGCACCATAACCTACTAAAGACAAAGTGCGCAGACTGTGAAGCAATATAACGTCTGCATAGTTTGAGCCAAACAACCAGAAGAGTGTGCATACACCATCAAAAGAACATTCCCTTAAAACAAAACAAAGCAAAACAATAAAGCAAACGAACACACAATCCAAGAAATCTAACATTATACTTTAAAAACGTTAATATTCAACACTCACATACGAAGAGACGATTTTGCTTTTACTGTTACAATACTTAGTGTATTCATTATCTGTATGTTTATGACCATAAACATGTGTGTGTGTGTGTGTGTGTGTGTGTGTGTGTGTGTGTGTGTGTGTGTGTGTGTGTGTGTGTGTGTGTGTGTGTGTGTGTGTGTGTGTGTGTGTGTGTGTGTGTGTGCATGGTTAGACGTTTTGAGTACATATTCATTTGTGTGCGTTTATAGTATCGCCTCTGCAGAACAGAAACGAGCTAGAATGTGGGCGGACAGAAAAGAGACAAGGAAAGCCGCGGCAAGGACATCCCGCCACAGCCGTAGCCTCCATGTGCGGTATCTGTGCCAAGGACTGCCATCCGCCAATCGGCCTGTTCAGCCACAGTCGAAGCTGTCTACATCCGGCTGAGTCTTCAACCAGGCACATTCATTGTCTAATCAGACAGACTGAGCCATCAGGCATGTTTAGTAATGTGTGTACTCTGATGTGTGTATGTGTTATGTATTAGTACTTTTGTATACATTTTGTGTCTTGTAAAATGTGTAGTGTACAGTGAGTCTAAATGAGTTTGGAGAATAGAACTGTACAAGAATCGTTTAGCAGTAGTAGTAACAGTGGTAGTAATAATCGTAGTAGCAGAATTGTTGTAGCAATAGTAATGATAAGCATGTGGTATGTCTTTTCAGTTGAAAGTCCATAAAATTGCTTTTCATGTACCTAAGAGAGCTAGTTCATTTTGTTAATTGCTTTACACATATTCAATTTAACCTAAAGAGCAGTATTATCCACATTTTGTGTATGTGTCTTTGTGTCTGTCTGTCTGACTGCCTATTTGTCTGCCCTTATGTATTCAACATTTTGGTAAATCATGAATAAGCAAGCCTGACCTATCAAAGGGCAAACTCAGCAAGGCCAATAATTCACTTGCTGACGGCAAGGCATCAAGTTAAAGGGAGTATACGCACTGAAATAATTCACAGCAAGGCATCAGGTCAAAGACAGTATACACACTGAAATAATTCACAGCAAGGTATCAGGTTAAAGACAGTATACACACTGAAAGAGAGGTTGATTTCCCAGGTCCATCCCCTCGAAGACCAATCAGCCTTCTTGCCTTTCTGAAGTCTTGGTAAAAAAAAGAAGTGGGTGGCGCTGCACTGCGCTGACACGCTCTCAAAGAGGAGAGCAGCCCGAGTTACACATGGTAAATCTACTGAGACAAAAAAAAATGAATAGAAATATAAAGAGTGACTTTATTTACTTTTGCATTCAAACACAGTCATAACTTAAAACTTGTTTTAACTATGGCCAAGGAACTAATAGGTTGCTAGTATTATCAAGGAACATCGATGCCGGTAGCATGTTGCTAGCTTGTATGAAATACCTAGACTCTTGCAGCAGCATCTCATTTCAGTGTTTACATTTTTGTCACGAGATCTGCTGTCAGAGCTCAGGCCCCGTGCGAGGAGCGCTTGTTCTGTTTTCTGTCTTTTTATCTGTCCACTTGTACTATGGTGGATGTCACGGGCAGGAAGAGTTGATGGTCAGCAGTAAGCTGGCAGGTCCAAACACAGAAAGGTTGTATGACGTCAACGTCTCTGCTACAATATCGACCCGGGTCTTCACTAGTCTGCCTCTAGCTATCAATCCAGATGTCATTTGTATCATGCTTATTAAACCAGCTGATAGGGTTACAATCTGGTCAGATGACCAAACCCTTCATTTTCTTTTGAAGAATGGAACCAAAAACACAGAAAAATAGAATGAGAACGAATTTAATCATGATGATGATGATGATGATGATGATGATGATGATGATGATGATGATGATGATAAAAAGATGTGTGCAAATTGTCGACCAACTGATCTATGTAGAATCACAGAATGAAGAATATTGGAGAATGAACTCTTGCATGGTTCAGTAAGCCTATCTAATTTTTCCTGTGAAATATTTAGTCTCTGTGGTTCATAAGTTACATTTTCCATGACCTGTAAACAGTGTCTCTGTGATCTTTTCCTACAGACCTTCACTACTCTACTGTTTCATCAAACAGTTTTTCCTTTATCAGTTTGATGACCCTACGCGTTTTGTGTAATTGCAGACTGTCAGTGGTGCCCATATCTGAATCTATTTTGTTTCTTTCACAACGTCTAATTTTTCCTATTCGTACAGCACTTTTTTAAAGTTAGCCATGAGGAGAACGTGTCATCTTCAAAATAGTTCAAAGCTGCAAATCAGACAATTCTATTTGTGTTCCACCCAACCTGCCAAGTAGTATTTGGCAGTGCTTTGGCCTGCACTATGACCTTACGCTCTGGCGGGGTCTTGACTGGAGATGGGGACCTACTGACACCCAGCAGAATGACTGATATGTTAAGACAGGCAGCAAACAACCCAGCTTTGATGTTGTAAGCTGGCGCTGACCTCCAGATATTCGGTCTGACGTTCACAGTTCCTCTCAAGTGAACTAGCCAGCCCACAAAACAAAAAGATGGGTCTTTCACTGTATACATTACAATGCTAGAATAAAGCATAGGAGGAGGAAAATAGTTTTGTGTCAGTAAGTGTGTGTGGATCAAGGAAATGATTTAGTGTGAATGGTGTTTTTGAGCTATAACAGAGGTTGATACTCAAGACCTTCTAACGTTGACACAGAGGAAACTGTTAACTGTTAAAAGGCTTCCATTTAATGTAACTAATCTAAACAGAGCTGTCAGTCAAAACATTTTGTCAAATTTATTAAAACGTGTGTCAAACAAAACTGCTAAGACACGTAAGAACTATAGTTTTTCATGAAACAAAATCTTAACAAATTGTTATCAGACGCTACTGACATACGTTAGGAAGGACATGGTGTCATTCGATTGATTCTCCTGATAATATGGAGCTTTCACGTTTTCAGGATGTAAATGGATTAAGTCTGGTAAGTTTCTCAACAGATGTACACTGGGTCATGTCCCTTAAATACCGGTTTATGGTCAAAATCTCAGCCAAATGAATCAAACACGACTTGCTTGACAAACGCTCTATTTAGGCAAGACTGAAATTGTGATTTCTTAGATATCTAATGTTTGTTTTGTGTGCATCTACGAAAAGGAGATCATTTCTGTTTGAAGTTTGGTAATACGTTTAAGAATACCAGCAGTGCATGTCACGGTCAGTTCTCTGTCTGTATGAACTGGAGGCAGACACAAGAAGATCATTTCTAAGGTAGATTAGGAAAAGACAGGCAACATTTATAGGCCATTTTATGAGGAAAGGGGAATTGGAGCACCTGGTCACAACGGGAAAGCTGGAGGGAAAGAAAGCACCAAGTTGACCCAGGGAGAAGATACTAGACAGACTTGCAGAGTGGCTGAAGACAAGAAGGGCAGAAGAGATGCTTGAGGCAACAAGAGATAGAGACAGATGGAAGTCCATGATCGCCGACAACATGCGGCAAGGCACCTGATGATGATGATGATCAATTGGTCTGCCCAGTTTATGTAAATAACGAAGAGCTGTGAGCCGTGTTGAGCTACGCTGTTGATTTATGCTTTCACTGATAAAGATACATATAGTTAAGTTTATGATATGAGGTTATAGAAGTACTTTTGATAGAGAATGCCGTGTACTTTGTGTGACTTGATTTGAATGAGTCAGAAATGTCATGAAAGCAGTATCATTCATGGGCGAAGGAATGGGTGTAGTAATATTACTTTGGCTATATTCAGAAAAAAATATATTACCGTGATAGCGATAGGGGTTTAGTGTGTGCTTCTACATAGTCGACAGTGTGTATTTGTGTACGTTTTGCCTGACAGTAATTCATAATTCTTTAGTGTGGAGGATGTAATGATGATGTTTTGTACTCCATGACAAAGTAAACATGGATCAGAGTATGCATGCATATATTTGTTACTTATCATGGTTTGATCGATGTGTTTCGGGATTAAAATATCGGCGTTTTTTACAGGGTTTTGTTTTAATGGTTTTTACGAAATTAGATGGTCTAGGTTATGTCTTAGTTTGATTGTTTTGTTTTTGTGATTTTTTTATGAAATCAAGTCTTCCAGGCCATGTCCTAGTTTGACTGTATTGGTTTTGTTCCCCGCTTCCCTTTGATTAAGAAACTTAGAAAGCTCCAATCTACTGACCTATCCATAGTACAGATGTGTGTATTGTTCTGTACTTGTACTGTGAACAATGTACAATGATTGGACGAAGAAGTAGATGGCCTGGGATAAAAGTAAAGCAAACAAAAGCCACTACAACAAGCAAAGTCATCGATTATTAGGAAATTGCTTACCCCTAGCCACCATCTCACATTGATTTACGGAAGGTTACAGATTATCATAGAATTTGAGAATTTGCTGCCAGAACGGTGTATCTGCTCTTCTTTCTTTCTTTCGTGATATACCATTTTCGCAGGAAACCCTCTAATCATGTGTGCTTTAATGAATATAGAAAGTCGTGAGGATAGTCAAAAGTGCGATATTCTTATTGTTTGAAGGTCATTATTTGGCCTCGTTCTACTGAAACGATTACGCGAGATGGTTATTGATCCAACAGTTATGTTTACCATTTACTGACACATTAAATCTCACTCAGTCTTTATTTGCAATGAGTGTGTTGATGCTGATAAATCAATTGGTACAGTCATGAATAGATTATGAGCGTATCTACGAGAGGTACATCTCAAAATACTGTCAATATTGATTGAATTTGTATTAATCGGTCAGGTGTTGTGTCATCTTAAATACATAATCCAATATCTTTATCGTTGCGTAATCATTGTCACTTGCAAAGGAACAAAACTGACAGCAACAAACCACACAAAACAGTTTTGTTAACATGGTGATGACTACCATAAGCTACTTACTTACTTTGGCCCCTCCCTTCTCTTGGGGTACAGACAGTCAACAAGAGACCTCCATGGTCTTCTGTCCTGTGTTTTTGCTTCTTGCTGTCTCCAGGTAAGGCCTATCCTCCTAACGTCTGTTTGGAGACCTCTTCGCCAGGTGTTTCTGGGCCGGCCTCTCTTTCTATAACAGATAGAGCAAGGTAAAGTTTGAAAAGTAATTCTCACAGAAGAAATAAATAATGCTGTACAATCTGCATTCAAGAGTAGAAACAACCCGACTGGTGCGAAAGTGTATTATCTGCATGAAATGAATATCATCCCCAGAAATTATACATATGTTAAACACAATACAGGTGTTGTATACGTATTAATCATAACACGGGTGTTTGGTAATAATTCCTATGATACAACATGGGCATTTTGACAAAAATGTATGTGATTGTGACCAACATTTTTTTCCACAATCAAATAGGCCACGTCGAACCTAACGCTTTTAATAGTCAGTGAGTGCGCAGTATAATATGCAATTCTTTTGAAGAAAAATATTAACTGAATGATGATAAAAGCAAATGCATCATCGAGTATATGTAGCAGTCGGACATGTATAAGTGAACTGCAACAAACTAAAACTGAACACAGAAAAACGGAAGCGGATACCTGTTGGCGCTACTTCTGTATCTGGAACGGTTGGAAGTGAGTGTGCTAATACTGGCAATACTGATGTCTCATTTCAAACCTCAGGATCAAGACTGACCGAAATTTGTTTTTGCAAAAACACTTCCGTAGTTCACATCTAGATTTTAGTAGGATCACTTCCATCAGAAGCATGGTTGACGATGCAGGATGCTGGTGAATAGGATGAGGGAGTCAAAGGGTGAAAGATTGTATTTCTCATGTGATTTTTTTAAAATTATTTTTTCCAGCTATTTCCAACATCAAGCAGTCATATGTCGTCCTTTTTGATGAACTATGTTTATGTTACATTCATACATTGGTGTGTGAATCCGACCATGTAGGCCCCTACTGAATTAATATATTGACTTCGGATATTTTTTATTTTAAGTGCAACGAGCATTCTCTGCCAGTAACAGTTTGTGCTATACAAAAGGAATTATTATTGTTATTACCATTATTATTATCGTCATAATTATTATTGTTGTTGTTGTTGTTGTGTTGTTGTTATTATTATTATATCATTTTTATGATTATTATTGTTGTTATTATTATTATTATTATTATTAATTATTATTATTATCATTATCATTATTATTATTGTTGTTGTTGTTGTTGTCGTCGTCGTTGTTATTGTTATTGTTATTGTTATTACTATTATAGTCCTTCTTCTTTTCACTACTATCATCATCATCATCATCAAAATTATTATTATTATTGTTATTAGGTAGTGGCTAGCACTGCTGCTTGCAGCTATGTGAAAAGGAGAGCAGAATGTGTAAGTCTCTCTCTGTCAGTACATAGCCTCTCCAGCAGCAAGCCCTACGTTATGCCTGCTCGTGGCGATATGTGGTAACTCACCTCACAGACTCAGGCTAAACCTCGAGGGACTCGAAGGAGGTCTGGCCCCCAGACGTGCGGCCCAGGCCCACCGGCGTGTGGATAAGCCCTGGTGCTCATGAACCAGACCCCCAGCTATGGGTAAATAGCTCCACTGCCTCGTGGACATCGCGGGAAAGAATAAGGTTAATGGAGTTAACCCTGAAAAAAAATCACCTCGCTGCCTTGTAGGTTGTCGTGGGAATGACAGAAGCTAACTGAGAGACTGTAAAATAAAACGATGGAAGGCAACGGGAAACCACCATCGTACTTTTCCCAGCATAATCTTGGCCAGACAAAAGAAAAATGAAGATAACGACGTAAATAGGGGCTCCTATGGAGCACCTTCGTCCGGTAGGGATCGTCATGCTGCGCAGGTGACACCAGACGGTCAGAAAGCTACTGCGTTAAATCTTTTAAAAAAAACCCACCAAAATCGCAACACGGAATGTCAGGACATTGTTGCAAAAAGGAAAATTACATAATGGCAAAATGGAGATGGAAAGGCTTAATATTTGTATTTTAGGACTAGGGGAAGTGAGATGGAAGGGGGCAGGCATGATAACATCCGGAGAGCATACAATGATATATTCTGGTGGAAACTCACATGAAAGAGGAGTAGGCATCGTAATGGACAGAGACAAATCAAAAGCAGTGAAGGGATACTGGGCAGTGTCCGACAGAGTTTTGCTGGTTAAATTGGATGGCAGGCCATTTGATATCAACATCATTCAGATGTATGCACCAACATCCGCAATTACTCAAGACGAAATTGACAACTTTTACGAAGTATTAGATATGCCCAAGGCTCAATGTAAATCACAAGAAGTTACAACAATAATGGATTATTTTAATGCTAAAGTGGGACAGGAGAGGGTGGAGGATGTAGTTGGACTTCATCGCCTTGGTACACAAAATAAATGGGAAGGGAAACTTGTAGAATGGGTACAAATGAATGCGTTCATAGTAGGAAACACCTGGTTTGAGCAGCCTAATAGAAGAAAATGGACATGGATGAGTCCAGGAGATAATACCAAAAATCAGACTGACTACATCCTGATCAACAAAAGATTAAGAAATTCTTTGCTGACAGCAAAAACACTACCATGGGCAGACTGCAACAGTGACCACAATCCTGTAGTGGGAAGATTGAGGCTGAAATTAAGGAAAAGGAAACAATTCAAAAGCAACATCAAACTAAACCTTGGACTCTTGAAGACAAGATGAAGTGATTCATAAAAACAGATTCAGTGCTCTGGAAGACCTTGGTGACAGTAAGGAACAATGGACAAAATTGAGAAACTCGATAAATGAAGCTTGTGAAGAAATTCCTAGAGTTGATAGAAAAGCAAAAAAGAACTGGATGAAAAAGAAATTTTAGGCTTGATGGAGGAACGGAGGAAGGCAAAGAGAAACGAGGAGATATACCGGAAGATAAACAAACAAATCAGGAGTAGGTGCAATGAAGCTAAGGAAGTTTGGCTGAAAACAAAATGCAAAGAAATAGAACATCGACACAAAACGGGTCCTCAGGGTATGTACAGAAGAATTGAAGAAATTGTCCACAGGGAAAAGACATGCACATCAACTGGTTGCTTAAAATCGAAAGACGGTACGCTTATCATGGAAAAAGACAAAATATTAGATGGAGGGAGTACATTAAAGACCTTTTTGAAGACGACAAAAACGAAGAACACAGTATAAAGAAGAACGTTGAAGGACCACCCATAATGAAAGATGAAGTTAGAGCAGCACTGAAAAAGATGAAACCAGGAAAAGCCCCACAACTAGACAATATTATTACAGAGATGATTGAAGCCCTGGAGGAATTTGGTATTGTAAACAATAGCAGACCTCCTAAATGGGATTTATGACACTGGAAAAATCCCCTA
>CM060311.1:52330191-52340191 GCA_030674185.1 Monoplex corrugatus | reverse complement strand
TAAACTGTTGAAATCTCGAGCAAAAAGTTCTCAATGAACATGACTGCGTCATTGTTCATATTTGTCCCGTAGTCTTTGCTGTATGCTTTAAATATTCATCTTATTGTGACGAATGTCTCTGTGGCTCATCTGTTTGGAGATAATTTTATCCGAGTGCATGGCCTGGTGCCCAGTCTGACAATACAAATACAGCACAAAGGGAAAACTGAACAAGAAAAACATGTGCTTCTCGTTGTTCTGTCCCTTTCATCAGGATCAAGGTATCTGAACAGTAACAAAAACTTCCGCTAACAGTTCATTTTCCAGTGAATAGTAACATCTGCCCCACTGTCTCTTCCCTTGCTGATAGACCTACGCTCAAATATAGAATATACAGAGGCTCGACACCAACAGTAAAACGACGTTATTTTGCAATCGCCAACATCGTTATTGTGTGAAACGCTCACGACACCACCATGATATCATGTCATACTGCAGTGACCTTTTCCGTTGACCCCCAGACTGCGAACGACAATACGAGCATTCAGTATACCCTTTCAGAGCGACATCGTTTGCAAACTATTACTGAAAACACATCTCTACAACATGGCTGCTTTGAAATTAGATTTGATGAAATGGAGTATTTACCCTGGGACAACCCCGACAATATTTTTTCTGTGGATGCCGAATTGATTGTGTACAGAATTAAAAATAATGTACTCGGACTTCTGTTTCTGATCGGCGGGCCAGCTAACATCATCAACATGGCGGTGTTCACCAAACAAGGTCTGAAGGATCGTGTCAACTTGTGTCTCTTTGCTCTGTCCCTGGCTGATGAACTGTATTTAATTGGAGCCATCCTTCGTCATGGTGAGCAGCTTCATATACAGTTCACTACTAAAGAAAGATTTGGGCCAATGGCTACTATCTTGACCAACATGAATCTCGTAGTTTTAGCAAGTTTCTTGTATGTTTCTCCCATTCTTTCCGCCATTATTGCCTGTGAGCGATGCATCTGCGTGGTCAGTCCACTTAAATTCCAAACTTTGCTACGCGCTAGAACAATGGCTGTCACAATTATTGCTATAAATTTGATCGTTCTTGGTCTATTTTTCATCGTTGCATTTCGATATCGGATTGGGTGTTTTTATGATCCAGCATCAGATGCAATCCTCATAAACCCTGTTTTGGGAGAATTTTACCAAGCTCACAAAGAGTTTATCGATTTCCTGGAAAGTTTTGTATTTGGTGTTGCTCTTCCAGGGGTTGTGTTAACAGTGGTGATAGCAACAACGATAGTTACTACAGTCAAACTTCGTCAGATCGTAACATGGCGTACTGACACGTCATCATCAATTTCTCCCCGGGAAATCGCTTTAACCAAGATGTTGATTGGCAATTCCGTCTTCTTCATCATCTGTGTTTTCCCTGTGGCTTTGATTCGCTTTAGCTGGTTCTTGTTCCCTGAAGTGAACGCTGGAAGACGCAATCAGAACTTGTTCCTGACCAGTGTGTGGATCACTGAAGTGTTCAGCTTAATCAACGCCACTTTCAACATCTTCGTGTATTACACCATGGGGTCTCGCTACAGAGAAACGTTCTGGGCATTATTCAGGAGAATTTTACAGTCAGGTAAAAAGAAACAGTCAGTAGGACAAGAATAATAATATAAACGTTAAAAAATAAAGTGCACTGCATCAACGAACCATTGACGAAAATATCAGAATTTTATAAAAAAAAACTTTGTCACATGATTCAGATCTCGTTGGAAAATGTGTGACACATTTTGTGTGGTATGGCACTTTGAGCATGCAAGCTGTCATCGTCCTTTTGTGCTGTTACTGAAGTACTATATGTGCCATCTGTGCCGTTTTGGGGCTTTATCGAATGAGCAGTACAGAACTTTCTACTACTATAAACGAATTCTGTTCAAGAATTACTGTAAGCTAGGTTCCACTTTTTGACCTTTAGCCTCTGACGAGCGAACATGAAATCTACAAGTGGCATTGCAGTGACCTGATGTGTGGATGTTTTTCTGTCTTCGCTACGACAAACCCCCAGTGGATGAGTAAACTGTGTTTTGGTTTTGTTCATGTTTTTATGTGTAAAGAACACAGCAAAGTTGTTACAGCATCCCTATTTAAAACAGCATTCCCGTCTTTTGTGTTGCTTTCTATAACATTGGCACTTCCTGTTAACAATGGATTTTGAAATTTGACTCACGACATGCAGGAGACTAACAGTATTTATTGCTTCATATCAAAGTGCTACAGAACAAAAGGCCAAAGTCGATCAACCTTGATATCCACGATATTTTTGTTTACGTTGTTCACATTTTGTAGAAAATGTGTCAGAAGACAATCCTGAGAACGGCGAGTAACAGTGTCGCCATAGTAAACAATATTTTAATTTAGCAACTAAAACTGAATTGCTGAGTGCTGCAGGCGACATGTCATTTCAGTTGCTCTGAATTTTAACGTTCTTGTCATGTTTGCCTGTACAGCTTTTTAAACAGCCAAGAACGACGGTATTTCTGCATTGGTGTATCTTTCAACGCGTTATGATACTACTAATACTAGACGTGTAGTTACCTTTACATACATGTATATGTGTTTAATTCACCGGCTCATGTAGTTTTGCACTTTTGCATATGATAAGTTGTAGTTTCATTTGTGTTACACCAGGCAGCTATAAGCCTTTATGTATGTGTAATTCACCGAGTTTAATGAAGTCAGTAATTGTGCTTACAAACAAATTTAATTTAGACTTAGTGTGTGTCTGTCATCTCAAGATGAGGGGTACAGCATTTCTATGAATTATCGATGTCTGTGATAGGTGTTTACAATATGTGTGACGACCGTTTCTTTCTCAGAAATAAAGAAAACATGAATTGATCCAACTTCCAAAAACAACAGTCTGCGTTATTCTTAAGGTATTAGGTAGATAACAAAAATAGAGACTCTTTATAAGAGATTAATCCGAAGGATACAGAGTTGTCATTATAAAAAAGAAAGAAAAATGAACATATCCTGGAACGGATGGGTTTACGGTAGAATCGTTTACATTCTTCTGGCAAAGACTTGACTTTAGAGATGACGAACTTTCAGCAATTCATCGACCGGACTTTAAGCCTGCATCCCTAACACTTACAAACCAAGACTGTACATAAAAATGGGAAGCTTACCTAACTACTTAATGTATTATATAAAATCGGAGGTATGTGTTGCACACAGCATAAATACAAACTGTTGCCAAGATCAGAGGTATATTGGACACACCGTGAAGTTAATGTATGACTTGATCAGTTATTTGGGTATAAAAAAAATGGACTCATATTGTGACTTAATTTTGAGAAAGCTTTTAATTGTCCACGCCTCGCAGCCGTATAACAGTATTGGTTCTATATAACATTCAAGAACTCTCTTCCCGATGTTAATTGATAGGCATTTGTTGGTAGAACGCTTTTCAGCTTCTTGATTGCTGTTTTGGCTTGGCTGATTCAGCTGGCTATTTCTGATGTGCATCTGCTGTCTGGTGAGATGACCGTTCCCAGATAGTTAAACTTATCAACCTGTCTAAAAGTTGCTCCATATGCTGTTATATTGCATGAGGGATTTCATGTTTTTTACTGATTACCATGACTTCAGTCTTCTTGCTATTTAGCTATTTGTAATTTACCCTCTGTTTTTGCTTTTTATTTCTGTTATATTCACAAGGTTTTGCAGGTCCCTTTCATTTTCTGCAATTAGCACGGCGTCATCTGCGTAACGAATGTTGTTTATCATTTTTCCTCCTACCTTTAATCCAGGGCATTCTTCTATGTATAGATGTATAAAATCAAGCCCTAAAAATCACCTCGAAGATAATAGTTCTTCCATACCGTCCTACAGCATTCAGCAAATCTGCAAGGAATCTTCTTGTGGTTTTTTTTATTAATCCCTGTACATGGAAACTCGTGTTAACAACTATGTAATTTTTCTATATCTCCAACTACGCAGAATAAGCAAGATCCGCCATAGTTTTCTGATGATGACACAAATTTACAATGTATATCTTTTATCCTATTTAGACTAGATTGCTGTAACTCTCTCTCTCTCTCTCTTACCCATTTGTGCTAATACCAAGCTATCCAAACTCCAACGAATCCAAAGACTTGTATGCAATGTTTGGGAGAGCAAATGCTGCAATGCAGAAGCACTCTGTGAAAATAACATTAGCTTTCAATGAAACCATGAACTGTGTACAAAGTTGTCATACTTTGTTTTCAATGTCTAAACTTGAACACCAGCCAATCATCATCATCATCAGGTGCCCTGCCGCATGCCGTTGGCGACCATGGACTTCCAACCATCTCTATCTCTCGTTGCCCCTAGCATCCCCCCCCCCCTCTTCATCCTCAGCCACCTTGGAAGTCCGTCCAGCATTCTCTCCCTGGGTCTACCTGGTGCTCTCTTTCCCTCCAGCTTTCCCGTTGTGACCAGGTGCTCCAAATCCCCCTTTCTCATAAAATGGCCTATAAATGTTGCTTGTCTTTTCCTAATCTTCCTTATCAGTGATCGACTTGTGTCTGCCTCCATCAAGACTGTCTCGTTTGTTTTCTTTGCTGTCCATGGTACTCTCAACATTCTTCTGAGAAACCACATCTCGGCCGCCTCAATCCTGCTCTGGCTTTGCTTGCTGACTGTCCACGCCTGCATCCGTACAACAGTATTGGTTCTATATAACATTCAAGGACTCTCTGATGTTAATTGATAGGCATTTGTTGGTAAGAATGCTTGTCATCTTCTTGAATGCTGTTTTGGCTTGGCCGATTCTGCCAGCTATTTCCCATGTGCATCTGCCGTCTGATGAAATGACCGTTCCCAGCTATTTGAACTTATTAACCTGTGTCAAGTTGTGCCATTTGCTGTTATTTTGCATGAGGGGATTTCATGTTTTTTACTGATCACCATGACTTCAGTCTTCCTGCTGTTTAGTTCCAACCCCTTACCTTTGCTTTCTGTTTCTAGTATATTCACAAGGTTTTGTAGGTCCCTTTCATTTTCTGCAATTAGCACGGTGTCATCTGCGTACCGAATGTTGTTTATCATTTTCCCTCCAACCTTTAATCCAGGGTCTTCTTGTAGGTTTCTCATGATGTTTTCGCTATATAGTGAAAACAGATCTGGTGACAAAACACAACCCTGTCTGACTCCTCTTTTGATGTTTTGAAAAGAGCTTATATTGTTTTCTATTCTCATTGCAGCTGTTTGTTCCCAGTACATATTCCTGATTATTCGTAGATCTTTTCCATCGACATTGAGTCTCTCCAGTTGGTTGATCAATTCTTCATGTCGTACCCGATCGAAAGCCTTGGTATAGTCAACAAAGCATAAATACAAATCCTTATTCATCTCAACTGACCTCTCTATGATAGTTCTTAGGATGTATATGGCATTAATAGTTCCTTTCCCCTCCACAAATCCACACTGTTCTTCTGCTGTTTCTCTTTTGATTCTATTCCTTGTCCTCATCATGATTATTCTTAACAGGATTTTTGTTACATGACTCATCAAACTGATTGTGCGATGGAGTTCGCATTCTATAGCCCCTGTCTTCTTTGGAAGTGCAATGAAAATAGATTTTGACATATCTTTGGGGATTTTTCCTGTGTCATAAATTTCATTTAGGAGGACTGTTATTTTTTCTATGCCAAATTCCTCCAGGGCTTCAATCATCTCTGTAGTAATGTTGTCTGGTCCTGGGGCTTTTCCTGGTTTCATCTTTTTCAGTGCTGCTGACTTCATCTTTCATTACGGGTGGTCCTTCAAAGTTCTTTTGTATAATGTATTCTTCTTTTCTGTCATCCTCAAAAAGGTCTTTAATGTACTCTCCCCATCTGTCTAATACCTTGTCTTTTTCCATGATAAGCGTGCCATCTTTTGATTTTAAGCAACCAGTTGATGTGCATGTATTTTTCCAGTGCACAATTTCTTCAATTCGTCTGTACATACCCTGAGGATCCATTTTGTGTCGTTCTTCTATCTCTTTGCATTTTGTGTTCAGCCAAGCTTCCTTAGCTTCATTGCACCTATACCTGATTTCTTTGTTTATCTTCTTGTATATCTCCTCGTTTCTCTTTGCCTTCCTCCTTTTCTCCATCAGGCCCAAAATTTCATTAGTCATCCAGTTCTTTTTTGCTTTTCTATTTGCCTTAGGGATTTCCTCACAAGCTTCATTTATAGAACTTCTCAACTTTGTCCATTGTTCCTCACTGTCACCAAAGTCTTCCAGAGCACTGAATTTGTTTTGAACATATACATTAAATTTTTGATGTATCATTTCATCTGTCTTCACGAGTCCAAGGTTTAGTTTGATGTTGCTTTTGGTCTGTTTCCTTTTCCTCAATTTCACCTAAACCTTCCCACTACCGGATTGTGGTCAC
Source organism: Monoplex corrugatus (assembly GCA_030674185.1). NCBI lineage: Eukaryota > Metazoa > Mollusca > Gastropoda > Littorinimorpha > Ranellidae > Monoplex > Monoplex corrugatus. The sequence goes on along the minus strand of CM060311.1, from coordinate 52,333,788 downwards.
TGGTCACCAGCCAATATAGAGGCCTATATGTCAAAATTCCGCCTGTGGTACAAACCTTCCAAAACTACCAGGTGTCAGCTAGCTTCTCTCTTGACCGTACCTCGGTTATTTCTAACAACTTGCAGACAGAAATCTTTCTCTCTTTTCTATCCAGCACCATGGAAAATCTGTCATGTATGTGGGTACAACATCATAAAACAACCAGCTTCAAGGATCATGGTGATTTCAGCCTGTATACACGTTGGTGACAGTGAGGAACAAAGGACAAAGTTGAGAAATTCGATAAATGAAGCTTGTGAAGAAATCCCTAAAGTCGATAGAAAAGCAAAAAAGAACTGGATGACAAAAGAAAGTTTAGGTTTGATGGAGGAACAGAGGAAGGCAAAAAGAAACGAGGAGATATATAGGAAGATAAACAAAGAAATCAGGAATAGGTGCGATGAAGCTAAGGAAGCTTGGCTGAAAACAAAATGCAAAGAAACAGAAGACTGACACAAAATGGATCCTCAGGGTATGTACAGAAGAATTTATGAAATTGTCCACAGGAAAAAGACATGCACATCAACTGGTTGCTTAAAATCGAAAGATGGTACGCTTATCATGGAAAAAGAAAAACTATTACACAGATGGGGAGAGTACATTCAGGACCTTTTCGAAGATGACAGAAACGAAGAACACATTATAAGAAAAAAAGTTGAAGGGCCACCCATAATGAAAGATATGAAAGATGAAGTTAAAGCAGCGCTGAAAAAGATGAGACCAAGAAACGCCCCAGGACCAGACAACATTACTACAGAGATGATTGAAGCCCTGGGGGAATTTGGTATTGAAAAAATAAGTCCTCCTAAATGAAATCAATGACACTGAAAAAATCCCCAAAGATATGTAAAAATCAATTTTCATTGCACTTCCAAAGAAGACAGGGGCTATAGAATGCGAACTCCATCGCACAGTCACCTTGATGAGTCATGTAACAATAACCCTATGAAGAATAATCATGATGAGGACAAGGAATAGAATCAAAAGAGAAACAGCAGAAGAACAGTGTGGATTTGTCGAAGGGAAAGGAACTATTTATGTCATATACATTCTAAGAACTATCATAGAGAGGTCAGTCGAGATGAATAAAGATTTATATTTATGCTTTGTCGATTATACTAAGGCTTTCGATCGGCTAGACATGAAAAATTGACCAACCAACTAGAAATACTCAGTATTGATGGAAAAGATTTACGAATAATCAGAAATATGTATTGGGAACAAACAGCTGCAATGAGAATAGAAAACGATATAAGCTCTTTCCAAAACATCAAAAGAGAAGTCAAACAAGATTGTGTTTTGTCACCAGATCTGTTTTCATCTTTACAGCGAAAACATCATGAGAAACCTAGAGGAAGACCCTGGATAAAAGGTTGGAGGAAAAATGATAAACAATGTTCGATGCGCAGATGACACAGTGCTAATTGCAGAAAATAAAAGGGACCTACGAAACCTTGTGAATATAGTAGAAATAGAAAGCAAAGATAAGGGGTTGGAACTAAATAGCAAGAAGACTGAAGTCATGGTGATCAGCAAAAAACATGAAATCCCCTCATGCAAAATAAGAGCAAACGGCACAACCTTGAGACAGGTTGATAAGTTTAAACATCTGGGAACAATCATTTCACCAGATGGCAAATGCACATCAGATATAGCCAGTAGAATAGGGCAAGCCAAAACAGCATTCAAGAAGATGAAAAGCATTCTTACCAACAAATGCCTATCAATTAACATCAGGAAGAGAGTTCTTGAATGTTACATAGAACCAATACTTATACGGCTGTGAGGCGTGGACAGTCAACAAGCAAAGCCAGAACAAGATTGAGGTAGCTAAGATGTGGTTTCTAAGAAGAATGTTGAGAGTTCCATGGACAGCAAAGAAAACAAATGAGACAGTCTTCATGGAGGCAGACACAAGAACATCATTAATTTTGTAAGGAAGATTAGGAAAAGACAGGCAACATTTATAGGAAATTTTATCAGGGAAGGGGAATTGGAGCACCTGGTCACAACAGGAAAGCTGGAGAGAAAGAGAGCACCAGGTAGACCCAGGGAGAAGATATTGGACGGACTTGCAGAGTGGCTGAAGACAAAGAGGGTGGAGGGGGTGCTTGAGGCAACAACGGATAGAAACAAATGGAAGGCCATGATCGCCAATGCAATGTGGCAAGGCACCTGATGATGATGATGCAATAGTCATCAGCAAATACCTAAGAAATTCTCGTGTATTTCCATTGTCCCTGTTTTTAAGACTAAGCATTTGTCTACATATTTTCAGCAAACAGCTCAAAACAGAGACACGTTTACGATAATGCTGACGATGTGTTAGTGTGTGATGTGTTTTAGACAAATATAGAATCAACTACAAAGTTACACAGAGCAATACGCACTATAGCTTTTGTAACTACAGTAACGTAGCAACTTACATCTGTGTGTGTGTGTGTGTGTGTGTGTGTGTGTGTGTGTGTGTGTGTGTGTGTGTGTGTGTGTGTGTATGAAATTTCAACTACGAAAGAACAAACAAGAGCTATCAGTCCATCAGATAAACATAGGTACTTTCTCAAATGTAATACTGCGCAGACTTTTACAGTGTGGAATGAAAAGTGTTTGGGCTTTTCCTCAAACAGAGATAAAGGAAATGTGAAGAAAGGTGAAAGACAACTGGAGGACGGGGAAATTTGTCATACTGTATGTGTGAATGTCTGTGGTCTGTTTGTTGAATGTTGTCTGTGTGTATGTCTGTGGTCTGTTTGTTGAATGTTGTCTGATTGTGTGTCTGTGGTCTGTTTGTTGAATGTTGTCTGATTGTGTGTGTGTGTGGTCTGTTTGTTGAATGTTGTCTGTTTGTGTGTGTGTGGTCTGTTGAATGTTGTCTGTTTGTGTGTGTGTGGTCTGTTTGTTGAATGTTGTCTGTTTGTGTGTGTGTGGTCTGTTTGTTGAATGTTGTCTGTTTGTGTGTGTGTGTGGTCTGTTTGTTGAATGTTGTCTGTTTGTGTGTGTGTGGTCTGTTGAATGTTGTCTGTTTGTGTGTCTGTGGTCTGTTTGTTGAATGTTGTCTGTTGTTGTGTGCTGTGTGGTCTGTGTTTGTTGATGTTGTCTGTTTGGTGGTGTTGTGTGTCGTTGTTGTGTTTGTTGAATGTTGTCTGTTGTGTGTGTGTGTGGTCTGTTTGTTGAATGTTGTCTGATTGTGTGTGTGTGGTCTGTTGTTGAATGTTGTCTGTTTGTGTGTGTGTGGTCTGTTTGTTGAATGTTGTCTGTTTGTGTGTGTGTGGTCTGTTTGTTGAATGTTGTCTGTTTTGTGTGTGTGTGGTCTGTTTGTTGAATGTTGTCTGTTTGTGTGTGTGTGGTCTGTTTGTTGAATGTTGTCTGTTTGTGTGTGTGTGTGGTCTGTTTGTTGAATTGTTGTTTGTTGTGGTTGTGTTGGTGTGGTCTGTGTTTGTTGATGTTGTATGTTCTGTTTGTGTGTGTCTGTGGTATGTTTGTTGAATGTTGTCTGTTTGTGTGTGTGTGTGGTCTGTTTGTTGAATGTTGTCTGTTTGTGTGTGTGTGTGGTATGTT
>CM060311.1:52295191-52325191 GCA_030674185.1 Monoplex corrugatus | reverse complement strand
CTGTGATTTGATGTCATTATCATTGTACGACCCTTATATCTATCTGTGATTTGATGTCATTATCATTGTACGACCCTTATATCTATCTGTGATTTGATGTCATTATCATTGTACGACCCTTATATCTATCTGTGATTTGATGTCATTATCATTGTACAACCCTTATATCTATCTGTGATTTGATGTCATTATCATTGTACGACCCTTATATCTATCTGTGATTTGATGTCATTATCATTGTACGACCCTTATATCTATCTGTGATTTGATGTCATTATCATTGTACAACCCTTATATTTATCTGTGATTTGATGTCATTATCATTGTACGACTCTTATATCTATCTGTGATTTGATGTCATTATCATTGTACAACCCTTATATTTATCTGTGATTTGATGTCATTATCATTGTACGACTCTTATATCTATCTGTGATTTGATGTCATTATCATTGTACAACCCTTATATTTATCTGTGATTTGATGTCATTATCATTGTACGACTCTTATATCTATCTGTGATTTGATGTCATTATCATTGTACGACCCTTGTATCTATCTGTGATTTGATGTTATTCATTATCTGTTCTTATTTTTGATAAACTTGACAGTGTTCATATAAATCAACCCTCTATAACGCTGTTCTCTAAATTTAGTCGGACTCACTGTGCATTACATATAAAAAGACTTTATAGTGAAACATGGGAGAACTCCAGCTGTTAGGGGAACTGACCACATTCCACTATGTTGTTGCACAGTCTGCGTATTTAGTGGGCATGCATGCTGGGTGATTTCTTGTTTCCAATGGCCAACCACTGACAGAATCTTTAACGTACATGTTTGATATTCTGTGTACGTATACTAAAAAGCAGCAAGTCATTATAGGTAAGACTTTGTGTGTGTGTGTGTGTGTGTGTGTGTGTGTGTGTGTGTGTGTGTGTGTGTGTGTGTGTGTGTGTGTGTGTGTGTGTGTGTGTGTGTGTGTCTGGGGAGACAAACGTAGTTAACAGACTGGTTGTGTGTGGAGATATGTTACATATTGGAACTGGTTCAAGCGATTTTAACGTGGAGGTTTAGCGCTGACAGGTCTGCACAGTGCTGATGTGGGAGATGGGAAAAGTCTCCAGTCTTTACCCACCTGGCGGTGGTGTCTGGTGGTTTGAACCCATGATCTTCCGATTGGAAACCCAATGTTTATCCCCTTGCCTACCGTCAATCAATCTTGTTTCAGTCTGTTACAGTCAGTGAGACCATTTGCATTGATATCAACATGAAAATCTCTGTTTGTCTTTTCACAACCGTGTTGAGCTGAACAGACGAATCTGATTGGGGCCACTTCAAAGATGTGGCATGTGTTACAAAATGGAAAAGAAGATTATCAATTGAATCTGCATCTTCTTTGAACATGGGAAGTTGTGGATGTTACGGGCAAGTAAATGGTCCAAATCTTTTGATTGGTGAACATCACGCTCTTCTTGTACAGTTTCCTGTTTGATTAATTTGCTGAAGTTTTAGTTTTTGCAGTTCAATTGCCTCCGATTCAATTTCAAAAATTCTGTTTCTTCAAAATGTATTGGTGCTTTTTTATTTCAATTCTCTCTAGAGAAGGGCTTTCTGCTTCCTTTCCTTTCGACTTTTTTTTTTCAAATTCTCACTGCTTTTCTTTCTTTCGCTGTTGTTTCTGTATCGAGACAATCTTTAACATATTTTACCAAAGCCACAGCTGTCAGTTTAATTTTTTCCCTTGAACTCGAAATCTGTCAAACATATCACAATATGCCATGACTGTAACTCAAATGTGCAACAATCTATATAATTATTAATGATGGCAGGGGGAGGGGGGAGAGGAATTTGGAAAAATATCAGTCAATGAACCAGTTCCAATACGTAACGTATCTCCACACACAACGAATCTCCCCAGACACATATACAAAGTCTTACCTATCATAACTCGCTGCTCTTTCACAAGGACAGTCTTCAAAGGATTCAGTTGTTTTAGGGGATTCAAGATCTCTGTGGCCGCAACAACTTCCATACAAAGGATTAAGGGATTTGTTTTTATAAGGGATTAAAGTTTTCTCGGGGGGGGGAGGGGGGAGGCACACCTTCAATACAAAGGACGCCATCAGGGGATTCATTTCTGTTAGGGAAATCAGGTTTTCTGGGTCCGCCACACCATCAAAGGATTTGTTTCTCTAGTGGTAGGTTATTGGGGCTTCCATGATGTCTGTCTGTAACAGATGGAATCATAACGGATACAGTCTGGTGTAACCAGAATAGAAGTTTATGTGTAGTTTTGAAACAAAAATGTTCCAAACACACACACACACACACACACACACACACACACACACACACACACACACACACACACACACACACACACACACACACACACAACACACACACACACACACACACACACACACACACGACCAAGCTCTAAAAACAATCTGTGACAAAAATCATTGAGAAAAATATCACATGGTCAAATTTTAATGAAAAGAGTTGACTTGGGGAAAACAATCACACATATCCACTCCAACTGACAAAACATGAACTGCACGCAACACCATGAGCAACAAATGCAATCGACACTCAATTTATCAAATCATATCAACAATTCGAAAAATACCAAACACTCCATTTCATCCCACTTCACTCATAATAATTCACTGATCACAGATGAGGAGCAAAAAAATACCCAATTAGATTTATATACGTTTGATCAGTACAGAAATCTGCATTGTGCTACTGCATAAGTGAACGTTGTAAGACAATCACTCCGTTTGTATTTGATGTGTTCAGTTACACCGGTAACCAGTGCAACGTCCTTAACATTTGACTGCATTTATATCATAATCTTCATTATCATCATCATCGTCATCATAATCATCATTATCATCATCATGTGCCCTGCCGTATGGCGTTGGCGATCATGGCCTTTCACACGAATCTATCCCTGTCGCTGCAAGTACATCTCCCACTCTCTCTGTCCTCAGCCACACTGCAAATCCGTTCAATATTTTCTCCCTGGGTCTACCTGGTGTTCTCTTTCCCTCCAGCTTTCCTGTTGTGATCAGTGTGATAATTTTCCTTTCCTCATAAAATGTCCTATGAATGTTGCTTGTCTTTTCCTTATCTTCTTTATTAATGATCTTCTTGTGTCTGCCTTCTTCATCACAATCATTTTAGTTGTTGTTGGTGGTGTTATTATCATTATTATTATATTATTATTATTATTATTATCATTATTATTATTATTTTTGCTATTGTTATTATCAACATCATCATCATCGTCGTCGTTGTCATCATCATCATCATCATCGTCATCATCATCACTGTTATTGTTGTTCTTCTTCTTCTATTTTCCTTCTTCATGTTGTTATATCATTTTTGATGTATTTGTCAATATTTGTATTGTTATCATATAGGTTATACATATATAAATATATACATATATACCTATATACAATTTTGTTGTTGTGGTGGTGGTGGTTGTGGTGGTGGTGGTGGTGGTGGTGGTGGTGGTGGTGGTGGTGGTGGTTGGTGGTGGTGATGGTGGTGGTGGTGGTTGTGGTGGTGGTGGTGGTGGTGGTGGTGGTGGTGGTGGTGGTGGTGGTGGTGGTGGTGGTGGTGGTGGTGTAGTGGTGGTGGTGGTGATTGTGGTACTAGTTGAACGGTCAGTTGACAGGTTGGTTTGTTTTCAAGCCCATCTTCTTCAGATTTAGTGAAATAACTCTCAAGCTGTTCATTTCATCTCTCCAACACAACATCAAACCCAAGTTTATCCAACACAACATCAAACCCAGGTTTATCCAACACAACATCAAACCCAGGTTTATCCAACACAATATCAAACCAGGTTTATCTAATACGCCATTAAACCATGGTTTATCCAACACAACACCAAACCAAGATTTATCCAACACATCAAACCATGCTTTATCCAACACATCAAACCATTCTTATCCAACACAACACCAAACCAAGATTTATCCAACACGACATCAAACCCAGATATATCCAACCTGAGGTCAAACCCATGTTTCAGTGCTATCACTCAATTCCTATCAGTACTATCCTCTGCTACAGTCAAACCTATACACCAAACACGCAGACGTCCGCAACTATTTACACTGCAAATCAGCACATCCACAACAGAGCAATCAAAAACCTTTCAGCCAATTTTTAAAACTTAAATGAATGTGTGCTCGTGTGTAGGTATATACATGTATGTAAAAATACCTGTGTGTATGTGTGTGTGTATGCGTGTGTCTCTCTGTTTGTGTCTGTTTGTGTCTGTGTGTGTCTGTGTGTGTGCCTGTGTCTGTGTGAGTACGCCAACCCTGTAGCCAAGATGCTAACCTCGACCTCTCGCAACTGCAAGTCGAATAATTCCCATATTTTTACCGAGGCAAATATTTTCATAAATAACAGTCCTCCTAAATGAAATTTACGACACTGGAAAAATCCCCAAAGATATGTAAAAATCAATTCTCATTACACTTCCAAAGAAGACAGGGGCTATAGAAAGCGATTTCCATCGCACAATCACTTTGATGAGTCATGTAACCAAGATCCTATTAAGAATAATCATGATGAGGACAAGAATAGAATCAAAAGTGAAATAGCATAAGAACAGTGTGGATTTGTGGAAGGGAAAGGAACTATTAATGCCATATACATCCTAAGAACTGTCATAGAGAGGTCAATCGAGGTGAATAAGGATTCATATTTATGTTTGTTGACTATACCAAGGCTTTCGATCGGGTAAGACATGAAAAATTGATCAACAAACTAGAAAGACTCAGTACTGATGGAAAAGATCTACGAATAATCAGAAATATGTATTGGGAACAAACAGATGCAATGAGAATAAAAAACGATATAAGCTCTTTCCAAAACATCAAAAGAGGAGTCAGACAGGGTTGTGTTTTGTCACCAGATCTGTTTTCACTTTACAGCGAAAACATCATGAGAAACCTAGAGGAAGACCCTGGATAAAAGGTTGGAGGAAAAATGATAAACAACATTCGGTACGCAGATGACACTGTGCTAATTGCAGAAAGTGAAAGGGACCTACAAAACCTTGTGAATATACTTGAAATAGAAAGCAATGGTACGGGGTTGGAACTAAACAGCAGGAAGACTGAAGTCATGGTGATCAGTAAAAAACATGAAATCCCCTCATGCAAAATAACAGCAAACGGCACAACCTTGAGACAGGTTGATAATTTTAAATACCTGGGAACAATCATTTCACCAGACGGCAGATGCACATCAGAAATAGCCAGCAGAATCGGCCAAGCCAAAACAACATTCAAGAAGATGAAAAGCATTCTTACCAACAAGTGCCTATCAATTAACATCAGGAAGAGAGTTCTTGAATGTTATGTAGAACCAATACTGTTGTACGGTTGCGAAGCGTGGACAGTCAACAAGCAAAGCCAGAACAAGATTGAGGCAGCCGAGATGTGGTTTCTAAGAAAAATGTTGAGAGTTCCATGGAAGCAAAGAAAACAAACGAGACAGTCTTGATGGAGGCAGACACAAGAAGATCATTCATAAGGAAGATTAGGAAAAGACAGGCAACATTCATAGGCCATGGTATGAGGAAAGGGGAATTGAAACACCTGGTCACAACGGGAAAGCTAGAGGGAAGGAGAGCACCAGGTAGACCCAGGGAGAAGATACTAGACGGACTTGCAGAGTGGCTGAAGACAAGAACGGTGAAAGAGATGCTCGAGGCAACAAGAGATAGAAACAGATGGAAGTCCATAATCGCCAACGCCATGCGGAAAGGCACCTGATGATGATGAAATATTTTCATCTTCTTGTTTGTCTGGGTTAAAGTCATCTCTAGTTTGATGTTTGAGTTTATTGTTTATTGTGGACAAAAACGCATTCAAATCGTATCCAAACAATAGCCCCGTCGATGATTCTAGTTTGTTGGTGTATATATGTATATGTATGTATATATACATTCATACATACATACATAGGGTACATGTGTGTGTGTGTGTGTGTGTGTGTGTGTGTGTGTGTGTGTGTGTGTGTGTGTGTGTGTATGTGTGTGTGTGTGTGTGTGTGTGTGTGTATGTGTGTGTGTGTGTGTGTGTGTGTTAATATTTTCATCATTTGGAAATTTTAAAAAAGATTCTGGCATTATGAACAGTGTTCGTTTTCATCTTGTGATATCTTCAAAACTTACCGTGCTGATTTTTCAAGTGCCCAATAGCTTGCTACAATTTTCAGCAGACCTTGATCCTGCTAGCTCGTTGCTTGTATGAAATACTAAGGCTCTTGCAGCAGCATCTCATTTCAGGGTTTGTATTTTTGTCTTGAGATCTGCTGTCAGAGCCCAGGTTTCGCACAGAGAAAGGCTGACGAGTGTGAGTACTCGCAACAAATTTATGTTGGACTTGAGGAAGATGATTTTTTCTGCCAACTGTGATCTCGTTCATATCAGGATTGTTGTTTTTGTGCTGGTTTTGTTAGGATCTTCCTTTTCTTGCTTTCTTGACTATCATTGTTTAACGCTTGCAATGCAGTTGGATCATTTTGCAAATTTACAGCTGTGAACATTTTACTAAGGTTCTTGATAGGTATCTTAGAAAATAACAACGTTATTTAATACAATATGCATCCATATTACAGACACACAGGCACTGTTATTGACAATAAAATGTCACAAGAAAAATGTTATGAAGATAACAGAAACACAGAACCTAGGTCAAGAAACTTGTGAGTTTGGATGAGAACAATCACGATCATAATAACTGAATGTATTGGCAGCAATAACATTCTGCACGACTTTGTATACTGTGTTGCCCTGAACATGCTTCACGACTTTGTACACTGTGTTGCCCTGAACATGCTTCACGACTTTGTACACTGTGTTGCCCTGAACATGCTTCACGACTTTGTACACTGTGTTGCCCTGAACATGCTTCATGACTTTGTACACTGTGTTGCTCTGAACATGCTTCACGACTTTATACATTGTATTGCCCTGAACATGCTTCACGACTTTGTACACTGTATTGCTCTGAACATGCTTCACGACTTTGTACACTGTGTTGCCCTGAACATGCTTCACGACTTTGTACATTGTGTTGCCCTGAACATGCTTCACGACTTTGTACACTGTGTTGCCCTGAATATGCTTCACGACTTTGTACACTGTATTGCCCTGAACATGCTTCACGACTTTGAACACTGTATTGCCCTGAACATGCTTCACGACTTTGTACACTGTATTGCTCTGAACATGCTTCACGACTTTGTACACTGTGTTGCTCTGAACATGCTTCACGACTTTGTACACTGTATTGCCCTGAACATGCTTCACGACTTTGTACACTGTGTTGCTCTGAACATGCTTCACGACTTTGTACACTGTATTGCCCTGAACATGCTTCACGACTTTGTACACTGTGTTGCTCTGAACATGCTTCACGACTTTGTACACTGTATTGCCCTGAACATGCTTCACGACTTTGTACACTGTATTGCTCTGAACATGCTTCACGACTTTGTACACTGTGTTGCTCTGAACATGCTTCACGACTTTGTACACTGTGTTGCTCTGAGCATGCTTCACGACTTTGTACACTGTGTTGCCCTGAACATGCTTCACGGCTTTGCATTGTGATGCTGTCACATTGTATAACAGTCACAGTCTTGTAAAAGCAAAAATCAACCACACTGGTCACGGGATCACATGACAGAACGATCACATGAACCTTCTAGCGTAAAAGGTGTATTCAGACAGATTTGATAGATTAGTAGATTGCATTTGTGAAGAAGTTATTGGCACCACAATGGCGTCAATCACCAAGGTCAATCATTCCACAAAAAGAGGAACATGTGATAGCAAACGGTGTATTGAGACAGATTCCATGGGTCATTAGAATGAACCTCGCTGTGACTATGGATCACACAGGCGGAAAACAAGTATTCACATTTAGGAGAAGAGGATTCATTTTCCGCCGCTGGGCACAGATGATGGACTATCTATAAGAGCTGACACATGTGCCAGTAAACGTCAATGTCCAAAACAGATTTGTGGAAGGGTTGTATAACAAGATTGTTCGAGTTTCCTACATGTTCAAAGTCAGGCTTTACGGATAAGGACAGCTGGAGAACAGGCTCATATGTGTACGGTCAGAGAGAAAGCGTCCTAAATTGAATCTCACTTGTATAAAAGTGAGTCAGTCAGTCTTCAGAGCTAGAGAGAGAAATCCCAGCCTTCAAGGAAAAGAGAAATACCGGCCTCTATCCAGTCAGCATTGAAGCTGTTTGAGCTGTTTGTTTCATTTTGTGCATTTGTTTGATTAGAGATAAAACTAGGAAATATTTTTACTTTCCATGAAGTGAAACGAGGGAAAATGGATTGGAACAGATGAAAATGTTCAGCATACTAATAGCATGTGAGTTAATGAGGATTCGGACTACATTTTAGGGGGTTAGGGCTGCTAGAACCTAGAGCGGTAAGAATGGTGAATACGTTTTATGCTGAAGTTGATCAAATAAACAAATGTGTGGACTGCTTTGAGATTCATAGTTTAGACGTGCTAAACATCTCCGCTCGTCATTAGCTTCTATGTGTGCCAATCAAAATAGTTGCCAATGCTAGAGGAGACATAACACATACTGTTAAATCTGTTCTGTTAAATATGGTGAAGACACCCCAAAATCCCTCATTAATTAAGCTTGAAAAGCCTTCTAATTCTGGGAAAGCATCTCAGTCTATTGTAAAAATCACGCCATATCAAGACCGTCTACTCATTCAATCCCCCCCCCCCCTGCCCCATCTCGTTCTGAGTCGTTCTGGCATGAAATGTGGATCTACCGGTAGGCAAGCGCCAAAATCACGCTATATGGGAAGATTGCATGTTTCATGAAGAAAATGCCTGGCTTGTCCACACCACGTGAAGACACCAGATGACTTTAACAAGATGGGAGCCAAGGACGTGGAGGAAAGGACAGGCCACTGCCCCAAATCATAGTAGTTTTAAACATATTTTGATCAAAAAGCTGTTCATAGTTTTTCAGAACAAAACATATAGAACTGGACGACCACAATGACAATAAAATTCTAAATCCATGTAATTACATATTGAGTTCTGTTAACGTTTAGTGGAATTTTCCGTTCCCAGTGTTTGTGTTACTTGGGTAACAGGATAAAACCAAAACTGGCCATCTCGTAAATGATCACACAATGTCCTACTATCTGAAAGTATGATTCATTGTACATCATTACATATCTTTCAGTAATTCTGTAAAAATAGAAATATTTGCCTCCTAAACACATTCGATGTAATACTTGGTAATAGTGCTCGTACCAGTAAAAGTATGAAAGTATCGTAACTGGTGTGTTTGTGGAGAGGAGGATGAGGTATGATGTTTTAAAATCATGACCATTTTGTTTTTCATGTTAGATGATCGTGCAACAAAGCAATCAAAACATTTTACTTAATGCACAATCATTTGCATAATCTATTACGATCACATGCTTTCATCAAGTATGCATAATGTATGTATGTATGCATGTAGTATGTCCGTCCGTCCGTCCGTATGTACGTATGTATGTATGTATGTACGTATGTAGGCATGTATGTATATCATGTATGTATGAGTGCATTATGTATGTATGTATGTATATGCATTTATGTATGTATTTCAGTAAAATATGTATGGATGTTTGTATGTATGTATGTTTATCTAACATAAAAATTGATATGAAATTTGAACTCATTCGATGTAAGGACAATTACAACAACAACAAAAGACAGTCTTTAAAAGAAAGCTTTTCTGTACACGCAGTACGCTTGTGATGGCAGCCAGAAACGTACTGTAGTTTGACAATCACCCTGACACGCTAACTTAACTGCGTTAGACGTCAGTCCGTTCGACCTGATATGTAAGCTACCTAGAGTATCAAAGCTTCTCTGTATGTACACGACCTGATGTAAAGTGTAAGGAGGAACACGCGACAACTGCCACTTAAAGAATGCATCAAACAGCAGATTGGCTGAATGTCTGGGCATAAAAATGGTGTATCTCCATTAACAAGGAGAAGTCCTCTAAAAATATTCACCTTGTCGACCACTTAAATGGTTTGATTCCTCAAGCTTGGAGAAATACCACGTTATAAGGAAAAAGACATAACTTACCCTGGAGTCACTTTTGACAATAACAGACCTGAAAGTCACACACTGGAGAATTAGAAGCTGAGGCCAGATACAAGTCAGCGATTTGGACAGTTAACAAGAAGATGCTTAGAACGATATACCAGGAGACAACCCTTCTCCAACCCAGAAATGTTAACACTGCCTGGCCACCCGCAGTCAGGACCAAGCAGCAAGCTTTTGACAAAGTACAGAACCAGCCTCAGACTCATCACTGGTGCAGTAAGGTCTACGTCTATCAGTGAAAGGAAACACAAGGTTCCATCCTCTCAACCAGCGAGGGGAAGCCAAGATCGTGACGGTGGCCGAGACGTTCAGGTGTTTAACATAAGCACCTTCGTCCGGTAGGGACTGTCATGCGGCGCAGGTGACACCAGACCGTCAGCCAGCTACTGCGACCAAAATTAAATTCAACACCAAAATAGCAACATGGAACATCAGAACAATGCAGAAAGGTAAATTAGACAACATCAAAATGGACATGGAAAGGCTTAACATCAGTATTTTAGGACTGGGGGAAGTGAGATGGAGGGGGGCAGGCATGATAACATCAGGGGAATGTACAATGATATACTCTGGTAGTAATTCACATGAAAGAGGAATAGGCATCATAATGGACAAAGACAAATCAAAAGCAGTTAAGAAATACTGGGCAGTGTCCAACAGAGTTTTACTGGTCAAATTCGGAGGCAAACCTTTTGATATCAACATCATCCAGGTGTATGCACCAACATCCGCAAGTACTCAGGAAGATATCGACAACTTCTACGAAGTTTTAGAGATGGCCAAGGTCCAATGTAAATCACAAGAAGTCACAGTCATAATGGGAGATTTTAATGCTAAAGTGGGACAGGATAGGGTGGAAGATGTAGTTGGACCTCATGGCCTTGATACACAAAATGAAAGAGGGGGGAAGCTTGTAGAATGGGCACAGATGAATGAGTTCATAGTAGGAAACACCTGGTTTGAGCAGCCTAACAGAAGAAAATGGACTTGGATGAGTCCAGGAGATAATACCAAAAATCAAATTGACTACATCCTGATCAACAAAAGATTTAGAAATTCTTTACTGTCAGCAAAAACACTACCAGGCGCAGACTGCAACAGTGACCACAATCCGGTAGGGGAAGGTTTAGGCTGAAATTGAGGAAAAGGAAATAGACCAAAAGCAACATCAAACTAAATCTTGGACTCTTAAAGTCAGATGAAATGATACGTCAAAAATTTAATGTACATGTTCAAAACAAATTCAGTGCTCTGGAAGACTTTGGTGACAGGAACAATGGACATAGTTGAGAAGTTCTATAAATGAAGCTTGTGAATAAATCCCTACGGCAAATAGAAAAGCAAAAAAGAGCTGGATGACTAATGAAATTTTGGGCCTGATGGAGGAAAGGAGGAAGGCAAAGAGAAACGAGGAGATATACAGGAAGATAAACAAAGAAATCAGGTATAGGTGCAATGAAGCTAAGGAAGCTTGGCTGAACACAAAATGCAAAGAGATAGAAGAACGACACAAAATGGATCCTCAGGGTATGTACAGACGAACTGAAGAAATTGTGCACTGGAAAAATACATGCACATCAACTGGTTGCTTAAAATCGAAAGATGGCACGCTTATCATGAAAAAAGACAAAATATTAGACAGATGGGGAGAGTACATTAAAGACCTTTTTGATGATGACAGAAACGAAGAACACATTATAAAAAAGAACTTTGAAGGACCACCCATAATGAAAGATGAAGTTAGAGCAGCACTGAAAAAGATGAAACCAGGAAAAGCCCCAGGACCAGACAACATTACTACAGAGATGATTGAAGCCCTGGAGGAATTTGGCATAGAAAAAATAACAGTTCTCTCCTAAATGAAATTTATGACACAGGAAAAATCCCCAAAGATATGTCAAAATCAATTTTCATTGCACTTCCAAAGAAGATAGGGGCTATAGAATGCGAACTCCATCGCACAATCAGTTTATTGAGTCATGTAACAAAAATCCTGTTAAGAATGATCATGATGAGGACAAGGAATAGAATCAAAAGAGAAATAGCAGAAGAACAGTGTGGATTTGTGGAGGGGAAAGGAACTATTAATGCCATATACATCCTAAGAACTATCATAGAGAGATCAGTTGAGATGAATAAGGATTTGTATTTATGCTTTGTTGACTATACCAAGGCTTTCGATCGGGTACGACATGATGAATTGATCAACCAACTGGAGAGACTCAATGTCGATGGAAAAGATCTACGAATAATCAGGAATATGTACTGGGAACAAACAGCTGCAATGAGAATAGAAAACAATATAAGCTCTTTTCAAAACATCAAAAGAGGAGTCAGACAGGGTTGTGTTTTGTCACCAGATCTGTTTTCACTATATAGCGAAAACATCATGAGAAACCTAGAAGAAGACCCTGGATTAAAGGTTGGAGGGAAAATGATAAACAACATTCGGTACGCAGATGACACCGTGCTAATTGCAGAAAATGAAAGGGACCTACAAAACCTTGTGAATATACTAGAAATAGAAAGCAAAGGTAAGGGGTCGGAACTAAACAGCAGGAAGACTGAATTCATGGTGATCAGTAAAAAAAACCCATGAAATCCCCTCATGCAAAATAACAGCAAATGGCACAACCTTGACAGAGGTTAATAAGTTCAAATAGCTGGGAACGGTCATTTCATCAGACGGCAGATGCACATGGGAAACAGCTGGCAGAATCGGCCAAGCCAAAACAGCATTCAAGAAGATGACAAGCATTCTTACCAACAAATGCCTATCAATTAACATCAGAAAGAGAGTCCTTGAATGTTATATAGAACCAATACTGTTGTACGGATGCGAGGCGTGGACAGTCAGCAAGCAAAGCCAGAACAAGATTGAGGTAGCCGAGATGTGGTTTCTAAGAAGAATGTTGAGAGTTCCATGGACAGCAAAGAAAACAAACGAGACAGTCTTGATGGAGGCAGACACAAGTAGATCACTCATAAGGAAGATTAGGAAAAGACAAGCAACATTTATAGGCCATTTTATGAGAAAGGGGGATTTGGAGCACCTGGTCACAACGGGAAAGCTGGAGGGAAAGAGAGCTCCAGGTAGACCCAGGGAGAGAATGCTGGACGGACTTGCAGAGTGGCTGGGGATGAAGAGGGTGGGGGAGATGCTGGGGGCAACGAGAGATAGAGATGGTTGGAAGTCCAAGGTCGCCAACGCCATGGTGATGATGATATGTTGGATGTTCTCACCAAAAATCGCCTGAAACCGAGAAGCTTTGTCCTCGACAACAAGAGGCTGCTGTGACTGTATCAGCAAGCCCTGCCAACGGAGACGCTTTCATCGTCACTTTTGCAATTGGCAGACCTGTAAACACATTGATGTCAGCTGTGTCACCTGAGCGGAAGTATAAGATGACACAGCACACAGGACTCCCATGTTTATCATGGTAGGAGAGTATTATCTACAAGACTCACTGATACATGTATATACTGATGGGTCAGCCACCAACATTGTGACCTCTGAGACAGCCGGTATCCTCATCAACTTCCCAGGGACTCAAACCAAACCGCCGGAGTATCTATAGGCAAAAGCTGTATCAGCTACCGAGCGCAAATGGTAGCACTCCTGCAATCAGCCTCCATCATTCATAATACAGATGATATATGTTATCATGTGGTCTCCTTCTCCGATGTTCTCTCTGTCCTCCAAGCCCTAGAGAATAACAAACTCCTCCACCTGATCAAGGCCTTCTAGCAAATCAGAAAAATTAGAGAAGTAGTCGTCCAGTGGACCAAATACAGCTGCTTGTTTTTATATACTTAAATGTCATTCTGTAAGGCGTACACAGGTGGGCTCTATCTGCAGAAGCAGAGATCCAGAATGCAGAAAATGGTAGGTTTTTTTCTGACCATGGAATACATAAACTATAAATTTTAAGATTTTATGTATCATCATCATGTGCCCTGCCGCATGATGTTGGCGATCATGACCCTCCATACGAATCTATGTTTTGTCGCTGCAAGTACATCTCCCACCCTTCACGTCTTCAGCCACTCAGCCATTCCATCCAATTTTTTCTCCCTGGATCTACCTGGTGCAATAGTATCTCCACCTTCTGGAAATTCTGTGTTTTCTATTTCCTCTTAATAGTTCCTTTCCCTTCGACAGATCCACAGTGTTCTTCTGTTATTTCTGTTTTGATTTTTTTCATTGTCGTCATCATGATTATTTTTAATAGAATCTTTGTCACATGATTTATTAGGCTGATTGTACGATGAAGTTCGCATTCAATATAGCCCCTGCTTTCTTTGGAAGTGCAATGAAAATTGATTTTTTTCATATATTCGGTGTCACAGATTTCATTTAAGAGGACTGTTACTTTTCGAATATCAAATTCATTTAAAGCCTCAATCATTTCTGTAGTAATATTGTCTGGTCCTGGAGATTTTCCCGGTTTCGTTTTTTTCAACGCTGCCCTAACTTCATTTTTCATTATTGGTGGTCCTTCAACGTTCTTTCTTATGCCATGTTCCTCTTCTCTGTCATCGTTAAAATGTCTTTAAATAATGTACTCTCCCCATCTATCTAATATTTTATCTTTGTTCCTCCTTTCTGTCATCGTCAAAAAGATCTTTAATGTACTCTTCCTACATATCTAATATTTCGTCTTTTTCCATAATAATCATGCCATCTTTAAATTTTAAGCAACCGGTTGATATGCACGTCTTTTTCTTACGGGCAATTTCTTCGAAGATTTTGTACATAAACGTAGGATCTGTTTAGTGTTGTTTTCTTTTCTTTGTATTTTAAGTTTCTAGCCTGGCTTCCTTAGCTTCAGCGTACCTGCTCTTGATTTCGTTATGTATCCTTTTGTATTGTTGTTCATTTCCTTTTACCCTCCTCTGTTCATCCGTCAAGCCTAAAATTTCTTTTGTCATCCAGTTTTCTTTGCTTTTCTTTCAAATCAAGGGATTTCTTTACAAGCTTCATTTAATGAGTTTCTCAAATTCATCCATTGTTCCTCACTGTCACCAATGTCCTCCAAAGCACTGAATTTGTTTTGAACATATACGTTGAATTTTGCACATGTTGATTCATCCGTCTTTAAGAGTCCAAGATTTAGTTTGATTTTATTTTAGGTTTGTTACCTTCTGTTTAGTTTCAGCCTAAATCTCAATCTTGTATTAATCACGATGTAACTAGTTTGATTTCTTGTGCTCCCTCCTGAATTCACCAAACCAAGTGTTTCCTGTTATGAATTCATTTACTTGTGCGCACTCGACAAGTTTGTATCCTCTTTCATTTTGCGTGCCAAAGTCATGAGGTCCAACTATGTCATCTACTTTCTCCTGCCTAACATTAGCATCAAAATCTCTCGTTATTATTGTAATGTTCTGTGATTTACATTGAGCCTTGGCTGTTCTCTAATTCTTTATAGAAGTTGTC
The DNA here is from genome assembly GCA_030674185.1 of Monoplex corrugatus. Taxonomy (NCBI): domain Eukaryota; kingdom Metazoa; phylum Mollusca; class Gastropoda; order Littorinimorpha; family Ranellidae; genus Monoplex; species Monoplex corrugatus. Next base: position 52,309,549 of record CM060311.1, on the reverse strand, counting down.
AGTTTCCTTCTCAGTACTTTCGGGTGTTGGCGTATATACTTGGATGATATCGATATCAAATGGCTTGCCCACTAGCCTAACTAATAAAACACAGTCTGATATAGCCCAGTATTCTTTGACAAACTTTGCCTTGTCATTGTCCATTATGATGCCCACCCCTCTGTTCTGAGTGTTCCCACCAGAATATACAATTTTATGCTTGCCCAATGTTATCATGCCTGCTCCCTTCCATCTCACTTCCCCTAGTCCTAAAATATTGATGTGTAGTCTTTCCATTCTATCTTTATATGTTGTAGTTTTCCTTTTTGGATTAATGTTCTAACATTCCAAGTAGCAATTTTTATACTTTTGAATTTGGTCTCAGTATCTTGATGATGATCGGGTGTCACCTGCGCAGCATGACATCCCCTACCAGACGAGGGTGCTCCATTGGAGCCCCTATTTAAGTCGTTTAGGCAATATATATATATATATATTTGTATTTGGCTGACCATGATTTTCAAGGGGAGAATACGATGGTGCTTTCTCGTTGCCTTCCGTCGGTTTTGTATGGCCTCTCCGTTAGCCTTTGTCGTTTCCATGAATACCCATAAGGCAATGGGGGTAATTTTCTGTCAGGGTTTACTCCTTTAGCCTTGGTCTCTCCCGATATAACCACAAGGCAGTGGTGTTTTTCTGTTAGGGCTTACTCCCTTAGTCTTGGTCTCTCCCGAGACATCCACAAAACAGTAGTGCTATTTATCCCTAGCTGGGGTCTGGTTCATGGGCACAGGGCATGTCCACACGCCGGTGGGCCTGCGTCCGCACATCTGGGGGCCAGACCGCTTCTGAGTCCCTCGAGAGTTTAGCCCGAGTCACGTGAGGTGCTCAGTTACCATGTGTCGCCACGGGGAGGTACAACGTAGGGTTTGCTGATGGAGAGGCCATGTACTGACAGAGAGAGATACGTACTCTACTCTCTTTTCCGTAGAGCTGCAAGCAACATTGCTAGCCAGCGGCGTGGGCTGAAAGCGAAAAGTGACAAGCACGCATTCAGTAGCCAACACACTAGATGCGTCATAATCAACCATTTAACATCACACACACACACACACACACACACACACAACACAACACAACACAACACACACAGAGAGACATACACCTGGTCAGTATGAAATAATTTAACGGCCACGTTTATTTCGAGACGTGGCCTGAAGGCGTAGGAAAGAAGAAGAAGGCAGTCTTGTGTATGAACGTTAAACCATTGTCTGAGGCTGCCACACAACCGCATACTTTTCATACTCTTCCTTGTTGGGAGCCAACACAATGACCCACTTATAGCAAGTTGGGTTATTCGTTGTAGTTCATTACAACGTATGAATAGAGCAAGGTTGGGGATATTAACGCCCAAGCATTAGTTTTATTTTCAAATGTCCGTGCATTGAGAAACTAATTTGAATACAAAGAATATATTTTGTTACATCTAGGTGATGCTACTGGAATAAAGATAATGGTAAAGAGGACATTCTGAACACTTCCCCGAACTGAGATTGAACCTAAGACTATCATACATCTAGGTACTGGCGGCCTCCTTTCACTGACGCAGGGAAAATGCAGAAACCGACCAAAATTAACCAGTCTTTTATTCTATATTAAAGACATTAAATCCAAATTAAAAGATGAATGAAAAAGGTGAATTCATATGCGTTGCTTATACAGGAAAACAAAAGAATGTGTTGCTCTATATTACCTGTCATGTTTGTTTTTCTATGAAATATGTCTTAATAAGCTGAACACGGTCAGAAAAACGTACCAAATTTCATCAGTTCTTTTCCCGACATGCGTCTCTCTCTCTCTCTCTCTCTCTCTCTCTCTCTCTCTCTCTCTCTCTCTCTCTCTCTCTCTCTCTCTCTCTCTCTCTCTCTCTTCTTTTCTTTTTTTTTTTCTTTACACAGAGTATGGAATTGACCTCACGTCAAACAGCCAAAGATTGTATTTTAGTCCGAAATGGTTTTCAGTTCCATGAACGAAAGATTTTCCCGGGATTCACCGAAAAAGGAAGATCATAATGAATCCACTGGCACCAATCAAATCACGACTGAATATCCACAACGGACTATGAATACAGAACAATTGAAATCCCATGTTTGCACAAGGAAACTCTGTACCAAGTGTGGTTTGAAGATTCACAAGACAAAAAGAGCTGTTTGAACACCGATAAATGAGCAGCAGGTAAGAAAAAATAAAAAACCAAGGCCAGAAAGAAAATCACAGTACCAGGATATCCATGCTGATGGTTCAGACGAGGAATTTGTATACACTCTAAATGCCAGGTGCCAGAAACTCAACTTGTCCGCGAGTGTAAAAGAGGAATGGGAGGGGCTAGATGAAGAAGTAGTCCACAAACTAAATACCTTGGAATACAAACCAGCCATATTTAAAGATGTTGTACATGCAATCTGTAGGGACGCCTATGGTGAGTAATAGTCAACTGTGACAACGTCTCTTCAGAAATCCAGACTTCAACGGGAAATAAGGAACATGAAGACAGAAAAGGGAATCTAACAATAATAAATATAAAAATGAAAATAATAATAATGAAGATAACAATAATAGTAATAATAAAAGCAGGCTGCCTCGGAATTTGAAAAGCAAGACTTTAATACCACAATCAGAAGCTATAAAAGTACTTTTCCAGCATGATTCATATGATTCTCGCGATGTGTTACGTCCAAAAGAACATCAAAAATGCTGGAACTGTACTTTTATACGAGCGTAGCTTCTGATTGTGGTTATCTCCAAAATATACGACAGACTGGATCAATTTGGAAGCTGGCATAACAATGGGCCTATCAATTTCTGTAATACTATTCGTGTTGGCATTTGAGGTCATCATGAAGCAACACTGAACAATTTAAGTCCAGCAGACTTCAGAAATGGATGCTGAATGCCTGCTCTAAAAGCCTCCATGGACAAAGCAACAACAGAAGAGGAAACACAAAATACTGAAGCAGTTAGAGGAGTCATTCGCCTCATATAGGTTTGAGTTTCAAGCCAAAGAAACCATGGAGCTTCTCATTGCAAACAGAAAAACAGCCAAAAAGTGACAAAAGAACCAGTCAAGCGCCTTGGAATGTAGAATGATGACGCTTTGAAAGATACAGAAAGGGATAAAGAAACCGAGCAAATGGCAGAAGCTCAAAAGTAACAGATCAGTGTAGCCTCTTTGGCAAATACAATGTCTGGTGCCTGGAGTTCATGCTGATTCGAAAGCTTCTCTGTCCCTTACTGATATACGATATCAGCATTGGTATAGTGGAATCAATGCAGGCTAATGTCAAGAAATATTCAAGGAAATAAGGTTATGAGATCAGTCCTTTCTCAAGGTGAGAACTGGCAGAAAATGGAAAGTGCGGGAAGCAGTAAACAGAGTCAAGAGTAGAGAAATAATGGGGCACACAGAAACTGGGTCAACAAAAATTCAATAATGGCTAAAGGCCAGGAGAAAAAAAAACAGACATGGTAATACGAGATAAAAAGAGATTTAGAAGGAAGAGGATACCAAATGAATCCAGAAGGCAGTCCAGCAAGGTCAACAGATGGAACTGACAACGTGAGAAAGTGCGTTCCAAAGAAGCCTCAGCTGGAATGACATGTGCCATATGCCCCTACCCCCCCCCCCCCCCCGATCAGTTTCATCCTCAGATCCATATATGGCCTCCTGCCCTGAAATGTGGGAAATCAGATGACCTTGAGCGCCCATTCTACCAGAGCAAACAAACATTGGAACATGTCCTGAGCTCATGCAAAGAAGCGCTAACACAAGGAAGATACTGTACATACCGGTAGATACATTGAAATGTTACGGACAGCGCACGAGCGATTAGTAGAACTAGGGGTAAACTACGCCACCAGAAGCTCCGACAACCTTCTACACGACAGGAGGCAGCAAACTGGCCAAGAAAGCTGTAACTTCTGGAGCATGTAAGCGGGGTCTACTGGATAGATTGGATGACTGGGACTGCACGGTAGATCTTCCAGAATAAAAAAAAATCCAGAAATCATCAGCATAAGTGACATGAGAATGATTACTGTACTCCAGTCCCATCCATCGAAAGTGATTCTGATTGATCTACTTGTACTGTATGAAAGTACAATGGGGAAGTCATGTCTACAAGACTGAAAAAAATGCCAGTCTAGCCGGCGACTTGAGTAGATCATTATGTTGTCTCAACGTTGAACTATTTTTGTCGGTTGTTTAAACTTTAGTGTGTGAATCATTTTCTGTGTTAGGTTCGCCGTGTGTGTGCTCTGAAAACCAAGCCAAAGACCTCACCATAGAGGCTGGAGCAAGGGAGTTGGTAGGAACATCTAGATGGCCTTTGGCCTCATAAAACAGCACTTAATCTCTCGGAAGGAGCCTTAAAGACAGTGGCAGAAAAAAAATGAATAGTGATCCAGATGGATTTGGTCGAGGGGGAAAAATGAACTTCATAAAAAAAATTAAAATTTCTCTCTTCACATGGCAGGTGTCTGCTAGCTAAGTGATTAAGACATCCATCACAAAGGTGACTAGACACAGACGGGTCCCACCATCTTGGAGACGCGGGTTCGAGTCCAGGTGAAGGGGGGAAAAACGGTGACAGCAAAAGATCATCCAGGAGTCAAGACCTCGATGCGGCCCAGCCCCCTTAGAGTGTAATGAGTTTAGGACTAAACATTTGCTTGAGGGGAGGGGGAGGGTCTCTTCTGAGCACCTTCCTTCTGCTGTCTAGTTTTCCCCCAGAACTTCTTGTTACTTTGTGATATTCCTTTCAGAACTAGCTATAGTTTAAAGAAGTCTAGCACATGCTTTAACTTTGCAAAATGTTATCTCGGGAACAACACGAATAATACATCGGGTCCCCGAGAGCAGGAGATTCCTTTTCGTTGATTTTGGCACGGACCCTGACGTTCCCAGTTTTGTGTACTGCAATGTGCTCATCGCCATATTGACGTCATGTCGTCGTGTGTCAATTTGATTCGGAACGTTGATAGCAACTCAAACTGTTTTGTCAAGAATGTACGAGACAGACATGGAAAATTATCATGAAGACTGTTGAGATGGGGTTTTAACATTTCGATTTACGCATCCATCGTAGAGTATCATATATGTCATAGAATTTAGTGATTTTCAACTGGTGCTCATAGACAACCATGGTAACAGTGATTTCGCCCCGCTGCAGTTTCGATTTTGTTCGATTTTTTTTTTCAGTTCAGCGCATAATCAAAATGTGCCTAGGATATGTTCAAGGAGGATGTCTAGATTGACAAAACATAACCTGATAATCATTTATTTATTTAAACTATGGATAATCTGTTCAAAAGTGATCGAAAGTGGATCCATGCAAACGAGAAGCGCTGACTGAACATGATGTATCGAGTTGTTCAGCCAGTGACAATAATTCAATTTCCAACGTTCAGTCATTTTATGTACTGTTTGGGCTAGTTTCATCTTTAATTTTGATAATTTCAACCTTTTTTAATCAGAGTCCTCCCCCATATGAGTAGCATACACCATGAAAATTAATTGCAATTGTATACATGTATATATGTGATAAAACTTTACTCATACAAATAAGTGCATCTGCAACAGCACGCTCCAACTCTCTTTCTCCACTCTCGTCATAATCATTACAAAACACCATCCAACCACTACTCACACTCCATCTCACAACAATCACACACACAACACACCACACACACACAACACACACAAACACACACACACACACACACACACACATAAACCACACACACACACACGTACGTTATCATGTACGTTCACCCTGTTCGCAGAAAGCACTCATTATCTGTGTGCGTCGAGTCGCACTGACTGCATGGACGGAGTGGTTGAACTGGGTTATTATTTTTATTTTAGTTTTGGGTATAATATCGTAAGCCAATGGTAGCCGTAATGTTGATTATATATTGAGAAAGATTTTTCCATTTCTTTTTCGGTGCTGGAGAGTTGGCTTGACTTAGTTGAAAGCCATGACTCTATGTATAATTTTTTGTACGTCAGGAGATAGTAGTATTTTTACTTGGGGAGCTTATGTATTGCAGATTCAGCCCCATGTGGCTGGTACCTGAGTGAGGGATTCTGTGTATCTTTTGTCGTGTGGACAATTAGAACACTCAGACGGATAGCGACGCTTCCTCTCTCTTACATTTTTTGAACCAGTGAGAGGACTTGGTCCGATGAGCTTCTTCCTCGGTAGATAAGTTTCATGTTGTGTTCAGAACTTTCTTTTCTTCTTCAGTCTGTTTATGGTTTAAAGCTTCTCAGTACCAGCTGAAGGAAGCCTGTGTTTACTCAACGATGGGTGGACGATGCATTCACTTTCAATGTTTGATTATAAATGAAGCATTTTTATTCAGTTTGTATTCAGTAAGATAACTGTGGTACTTAGAAGTGAATAAAGTGTTGAAAATCTACCCTTGTGTCACCCGTTTCATTCGAAAGAATCAAAACCCATTATGTGGGACAGCTTGTCGCAAACCATCCACCCACCCACCCACTTCCCTTCTCCCTTTTATCTTCCCGAGACAATAAGGAGCAAACGGCATGTGCGTGTGGTTCTGAGATACATCAAAAAAAAATTAACGGTTCGTCGTTAAACGCTATACTGTTTGGAAACAATCGGTTCACCATCTAAAATTCTGTACAGTTTAGCGCGGGGTAAGCCAGCTATTACGTTTGTATATAGGCTAAAACCTGAAGCTGCTGACACCAAGATCGGATTAATTTTCCAAGCACAACTGCAGCTTCTTGAAAACTAAGATCATGCGAAGTGTCAATGGGCGTGTTCATCTGTAGGGAAGTTAGGACCGTTAAATGATTTTCTCTTAACATTCCGTGACTTAATTAAAATTTTGTAAGCCTAACATTACTGAATTTCATTTCTGTTCATAAGTTTTTCTTTCGAGTTCGTTGACAATAAGAACATCATTCGCTTTATATCACAACAAAATTTCCGATAAATACATTAATAATAAGCAACGTTGTTGTGTTATAATGCACTTTGAACCAGTATTATCCATTTTTTCACTTGATAATTTAAGGGGTTTGTCAATTTTAATTTGCTTTTACAGCAAGTATTACACATTATATTGCCAAAAAGATATAGCTTCAATATCAGTGTTACTGATATGAGGTAAAAGTAAAGTGGTTCAGATGTTCTTATATCAGAAAGTTAAACGATACAAATGTACAATAGTAGACATACCATTCTTCTCTCTCTCTCCCCTCTCTCTCTCTCTCTCTCTCTTCTCTCTCTCTCTCTCTCTCTCTCTCTCTCTCTCTCTCTCTCTCTCTCTCTCTCTCTCTCAAACATAGGTCACGAAAAGTTAGGCTTTTTAGATTTCATGTGACTACAGTCTGTTATATAGGTGAGAAAAAGATCGAAGACTTGTTCCTAAGAGGTTTAATATATTTTATTTATATAGCGCAAAATCTTGATAAAATCAAATCTAAGCGCTGAGCGTATACATGCATACATACCTACATACATATGAGCGTATACATGCATACATACATGCATACATACTTACATACATAAATCTAAGCTGAGCGTATACATGCATACATACATACATACATAAATCTAAGCGTATACATACATACATACATAAATACATACATACATACATACATACATACATACATACATACATACATACATACATACATACATACATACATACATACATACGTACATACGTACGCACATGCATACATAATAATTACAATATTTATATAGCGCAAAATCTCGACAAAATCAAATCCAAGCGCCGAAAAGACACACACGCACACACGCACGCACGCACACACCACACACACACACACACACACACACACACACACACACACACACACACACACACACACACACACACACACACACACGCATGGCCACAAATGGGGAGAAAGAATAAAAGCAATAAAAGCAAGAATAAAACCAATGGAAAAACCACAGAGAGCACATCATATACAATTATATATTAAAACAAAGTAATTCCCCTCCGAGCGGAGACAGGCTGCAGAGGGGGGTTGAGTGAGGTTAGGATTTTATGCAGAGGAGAAAAGGTGAGTTTTGAGAGCGGACTTGAAGGAGGCAAAAGTAGGTTGCTGACGGACTGAGAGAGGAAGTTTGTTCCAGGAGAGTGGACCAGAAACAGAGAAGGCTCGTGGACCATAGGTATTGAGCTTAGTGCGTGGAAAGCGAAAAGTCAGAGGATCGGAGGCAGAGCGGAGGGTACGTGAGGGAACATAGATCTCAAGTAGGCTTGACAGGTAATCGGGGGCTGCGTTATTGAGGCTTTTGTAGCACATGGTGTCTAGTTTGTACTGTATGCGCTTTGATACAGGGAGCCAGTGAAGTTGTGCCAGGAGAGGAGATATGTGGTCAGCTTTTTTCTTTTTGAGTACAAGGCGTACAGCATTGTTTTGAATGCGCTGTAGGATGTGAATGGTGGAGGCAGGAAGACCAGACAGGAGTGAATTGCAATAGTCAATGCGAGACATTATGAAGGAGAGAACGAGTTTTGCAGTTGTTTCGACAGAGAGATACTTCCTGATCAGGCTTATACGATGGAGATGATAGTAGCAAGATCTGGCAGTTTGAGAAACAAAGTTGTTCATGGACAGGGTAGAGTCAATGCAGACACCAAGGTTTTTAGCTGAATCAGAAATTGGGACTGATGTGTTACATAATGGGAGAGAAAGAGGAGGCAGCTGGGAAAGTTTCTGACGGGTGCCAATGAGGATAGCTTCTGTCTTGTCGTCATTAAGCTGAAGTCTATTGTGTGTCATCCAGTTCTTAATGTCCGACTAACACTCAGTGGTGCGAGTCAACAGGCGCTGAATATTATCAGGTGAGTCACTGTCTTGAAGTTGGGTGTCATCAGCATAGAAGTGGTGTTTTATAGAGTGGGAGTTGATGATGGTGGACAGGGGGGAGGTATAAAGAGTGAAAAGAACAGGGCCAAGGACAGATCCTTGTGGAACACCACAGGTCAGGTATGCAGGTTGAGAGTAAGTGCCATTGATGAACAGGTTTGAACAGTCAATGGCGGGCCAGTGAAGATGGTAATTTCTGACGCTAAAATAATTACATAAAATTGTGTTTTCATTTGATTCTGTTTTTGTTGCAAACATAGATAAAGCTTGCTGAGTGTTTCTGTTTACATGTACTTTAGCTAGAGAATAGTTTCAACAAGGATGCCAAATTCTGGCTGCTGGACATTTTACATTACATCACACACAGTAGATTGTGCCACAGAACATATCACAATAATTAGTATGTATATGTATATGTATATGTATATATATATATTATATATATATATATATATATATATATATATATATATATATATATATATATATATATATATATGTATGTATATGTCAGTCAATGCTCACATAGTAGTGTACTGTAATTCTCTGTTAACGGAAACTGTATAGGTGTGGACTTAAATATGTTGATAGATGCTACCAGAAGGGACAAGGTATGTTCTTCCGACTGATTTGATTAGTTGGAACATTCACTTCTTCATATGCAGGAGATCACAGATCCAGCAATCATTACATCATTCGTGGGTTTCCTGCAAGAATGGTATATCTGCCTTTTTCAGTTTTCCTATGATATACCATTCTAGCCGGGAGTCCTCTAAATTTCTTAATGGCATTTATACTAGTAACATATATACAAAATGTTGTGAAGATACGAAAGACGTGAACAAGGATGATTTTATTCTTCTCGAAAATCCATTGCCTCCAAAAACATCTTTCTGAGATGATCATTAACCTGTAATCACCATCAGCAGTCAGTGGAACCATGTACGTTTCACTCAATCTTTGTTGTCAACCGGCGAGTTAGTGTTAACGTGGTTACAAGTAAACACATCACAGTTGTGAAATAGGCCATTGGCTCTAAAGCATAACTGCCATCGGCCCTTTTTTTTCCTCTTTCGCTGCTCTATCTTCTGCACTGCTCTTTTGTCACCACCTTACGTCGCTCGTTTCAGCTCTGCAACACAACTCCACACCTATCGAAACAGGCCACCGTAAGGGCAGGGCATGAAGGGCGACAGACTCCACAGCCATTTGCATAACGCTATGATAATAATATTGGGGATGATACTGTTGGTTCTATGGAGTTCCATTTCAGCTTGAGGCTTACTGACAGAGCTGAATTCCAAGCTCACTTTCATAATATAACCTGGCGTCAACCAGACCCAAGAGAAATACAGACACCTGTGGTGTTGGTCAGCAATATTGAGGAACACCCTCAATGACACGTCCTTGAAGTAAATGTGACACAATGGCAGGTACTTAAAGTAAATGTGACACACTGACACGTCCTTAGAATAAATGTGACACCATGACTCTTCATTAAAATAAATGTGACACAATGACACGTCCTTAAAGTAAATGTGACACAATGACACGTTCTTAAAGTAAATGTGACACAATGACACGTCCTTAAAGTAAATGTGACAAAATGACACGTCTTTAAAGTAAATGTGACAAAATGACACGTCCTTAAAGTAAATGTGACACAATGACACGTCCTTAAAGTAAATGTGACACAATGACACGTTCTTAAAGTAAATGTGACACAATGACACGTCCTTAAAGTAAATGTGACAAAATGACACGTCCTTAAAGTAAATGTGACAAAATGACACGTCCTTAAAGTAAATGTGACACAATGACACGTCCTTAAAGTAAATGTGACATAATGACACGTCTTTAAAGTAAATGTGACAAAATGACACGTCCTTAAAGTAAATGTGACACAATGACACGTTCTTAAAGTAAATGTGACACAATGACACGTTCTTAAAGTAAATGTGACACAATGACACGTCCTTAAAGTAAATGTGACAAAATGACACGTCTTTAAAGTAAATGTGACAAAATGACACGTCTTTAAAGTAAATGTGACACAATGACACGTTCTTAAAGTAAATGTGACACAATGACATGTCCTTAAAGTAAATGTGACAAAATGACACATCCTTAAAGTAAATGTGACAAAATGACACGTCCTTAAAGTAAATGTGACAAAATGACACGTCCTTAAAGTAAATGTGACACAATGACACGTTCTTAAAGTAAATGTGACATAATGACACGTCTTTAAAGTAAATGTGACAAAATGACACGTCCTTAAAGTAAATGTGACACAATGACACGTTCTTAAAGTAAATGTGACACAATGACACGTCCTTAAAGTAAATGTGACAAAATGATACATCCTTAAAGTAAATGTGACAAAATGACACGTCCTTAAAGTAAATGTGACACAATGACACGTCCTTAAAGTAAATGTGACACAATGACACATCCTTAAAGTAAATGTGACAAAATGACACGTCCTTAAAATAAATGTGACACAAGCACACGTCTTTAAAGTAAATAATATGACTCTACTGAGTGGTCTCATCTTCCACAAGCCCATTGCATGCTCAACGTTGGGTAGAAGTCGGTCGGTGCCGAAAAATCCCACAATATATTTGTTTTGGACTGATGGGAGTATGAACCCACGACCTTCCATTCCTTATCCACTGCACTAACCACATCGCCACGTTGAATGGTGTACTGTCAGTAGTTTATGAATGATGTAATGATGAGCTAACATCCGGTACACAATACAGTAGGGTTCTACTGGTTCGGTAGGAACTGAAGAAAAAAAAACGATCACATTCATGGCCACATGTGGGTTACCATGCAGACTGCGAACGAAAGAAGTTTCCAACGTTGAATGATTATCACTTGAAAAACACCAAACTGTGATAATGAACCAAATAAAATAGTGTGTGATAACAAAAATGTGCGGCACGTCTAACGATGATGAGTTTGTAATCAATATCAATGTGGGTTTATTAACTTCATTATATGAAACGTTATCATACAAAAATGTAATCGTAAACATAGCAAATCAGCGTCATATCTGATCCTAACAGACTCAGGAACGCGAACGTTTGCAGTCCAGCAAGGCCAACAGGGACAATAGAGAACATGCGATAGTACTCTTCAAAGATGTCTCAGTGGAATGACATGTGAAGTATTGCCCCTCTCAGAATCTGTTTCATCCTCAGATTTGTATATAACATCCTGCCCCCACATGCAAATCTGGTGAAATGAGAGACCTCAGGTGACCCTGCCTGCCTACTGTGCCGGAAAAAAAACGGTGGAAAATATTTTGAGCTCTTGCAAAGTAGCACTTACCCAAGGAAGATATACAGAGGCACAATCAAGTTCTTAAAGAAATCGCACAAGCGATTAGTATAACCTGGGGTCAATCCACACCACCAGAGAAACTCTGGCAGGACGCAGCAAACCGTGGCCTGAAAAGTTTGTTGGTTCCGGAGCATGACAGCTAGACCTATTGGAAGGAGTGGCTGACTGGAATTGCGCAGCAGATCTTCCAAATTGGACAAAAATAACGAGAAATCATCAGCAAGTGTGGTGTGAGACCGGAAAAAGTATGTCACTCCCATTCATCAAAACAAGTGATTCTGATCGAACTCATTGTGCAGTAGGAAAGTAAAATGGAGGAAGACCACATAAATAAAACGTAAAAGTATACCAGTCAAGCCAGCAACTTGAGGAATTCCGATTTACAATCCATAGTCATTGCCATGGAGCTTGGAGCAAGAGGGTATGAAACAGTTCTAGATTTCCGGGAAGGAGAGGACCGAAGCCTTAAAGACAAAAGCATCTGAAAAGAGTTCCATGGACTGGTTAACTGATCGATTAACGTATGGACTTAATGAATGGTCTAATAACTGATTGATCAATTGATCAGTCGATAACATTGTGAGCCTTATCGATTGATTTTTATTCGGATAGTTGGATCACTTCCAGGCTTATCAATACATAGATTCTGGTTTAACCAACTGATCAGGTAATTATTTGTTTGAGTAATTGACACATGATTGATGACTGGATGAATATATTAACACATTCATTCATTGACTTACCTGATACTTGATTTGATTAATTGATTCCTTAGCTGATTTTTTGATGGACTTTTGATAAGCTGACACCACCATAGAAATGGTGGTCAGCAAAATCATTGCAGGCTGGGGTTGAACTCGAGATGTCAGATCTTGAGTCCATGGCTCTAACATAAGAACCAACCAGTCCACAGTTTGTTTGGAGTTTGTACAAAAGGGATTCATCACACTCGGACAATTCCATATGTGCTCCCCCAAATCTGCCAGCGGTTATCTGGCAGACTCTCTAAGCCTGTGCAAAACCCTACGCGTTGGTAAGGTCTTGAAATTGGGGACTGAGGGGGTGGGGGAGGGAATTGATTGATGGATAACTGATCGTCCAGTCTTTAGTAACGAGTTGCATGGATGAATGACTTATAGTTTGAATGATTCATTGATAGGTAGACAGATTAATTATACAGTTCAACCAAATGTAATAATCATTAGAATGTCTCTTCTTGTCTTGTTCTATTAAATACGTTTTCTGATTCTATTTTTGTATTTTTCTGGTTCCTGTTTGCGAGCTCATTATTATGTAACACTGCAGAATAGCACAGGTGATTTTTACGCTTGTGGATTGTGAAAAAATGTAGATTATACATGAAAATCACAAATCCAAAATTGCGTCCTCATCCACCTCCGTGATTGTACAGTGACCCAGTGCCGATACAATTCAACTGTCTGAATGCTCTGAGTTCCGAGTTCGCTGTTCTCTGTCTCTCTGTCTCCCCCCCCCCCCCCCCCTCTCTCTCTCTCTCTCTTTCTCTTTCTCTCTCTCTCTCTTTCTTTCTTTCTCTCTCTTTCTTTCTTCCTCCCTCCCTCTCTTTCTCTCTTACTCTGTCTCTTTCATTTTCTCCATCTCTCTCTTTCTGTCTGTCTGTCTGTCTGTCTCTCTCTCTCTTTCTCTCTCTCTGTGTGTGTGCTCTCTCTCTCTCTCTCTCTCTCTCTCTCTCTCTCTCTCTCTCTTACATCTCTCTCTCCCCTCTCTGTCTGTCTGTCTATCTGTCTATATATCTATCTTTCTGTCTATCTATCTATCCGTTTCTCCCTCTCTCTCTCTCTCTTCTCTCTCTCTCTCTCTCTCCTCTCTCTCTCTCTCTCTCTCTCTTTCTTCTCTCTCTCTCTTCTCTGTCTTTCTTCTCTTCTCTTCTCTGTCTCTGTCTCTCTCTGTCTCTCTCTCTTCTCTCTGTCTCTCTCTCTCTCTGTTTTCTCTCTCTCTGTCTCTCGTCTCTCTCTCTCTCTCTCTCTCTCTCTCTCTCTCTCTCTCTCTCTCTCTCCTCTCTCTCTCTCTTTCTCTGTCTCTCCTTTCTCCCTCCCCCCCCCCCC